>JAVUPR010000243.1:6660000-7260000 GCA_036785695.1 Gentiana straminea
AATTTATCCCAGGTGAGTTATCTGGACATGACTCCTCGTCAGATGAAGAAAGTGAGGAACCAGAAAAAACTCCCCAATATAACAAACCTATTGCCCTCAGAAAAGCCCCCAGAAAGTGTTCCACCTACAAAAAGCCTAACTATCCCATTTCAAACTACATATCTTATGACCACTTACCAAAAAGATACCACGCCTTTATCTCAGCCACCCAAAGTAGCCAAATCCCTAAGACCATTCAAGAGGCTCTAGAAGTACCTGAGTGGAAATATGCTGTTCTGGAAGAGATGAAGGCACTGGAAAAAAATCAGACTTGGGAGATGGTGGAGTTGCCTAGAGATAGGACTGTAGGGTGCAAATGGGTGTTCACTATCAAGTATAACACTGATGGTTCTATTCAGAGGCACAAAGCAAGACTTGTGGCCAAGGGTTTCTCACAAACACATGGGGTTGACTTCACTGAAACTTTCTCCCCAGTATCAAAACTCAACACCATTAGAATCATTCTGTCTGTTGCTGTTAATAATGATTGGCCATTGAATCAACTGGATGTCAAGAATGCATTTCTACATGGTGACCTCAAAGAAGAGATCTACATGGAGAAACCACCAGGATTCGAAGGGAAATTCAAGGGCAAGGTGTGCAAGTTGAGAAAATCTTTACATGGGCTAAAACAAAGCCCTAGGGCTTGGTTTGAACGCTTTATGCAAGTTCTCAAGAAACTGAGATTCTCCCAGGGCCACTCAGATCACACACTCTTTGTTAAACAATTTGTTGAAGGCAGACTAACTGTTCTTATAGTGTATGTGGATGATATTGTGTTTGCAGGTGATGATGTAGCCGAAGCTGCAAGGATAAAGCAAAAGCTAGCTGCTGAGTTTGAGATAAAAGATCTGGGGCCTATGAGGTATTTCCTAGGGATGGAGGTAGCCAGATCAAATGATGGACTTGTTATGTCCCAGAGGAAGTATGTTCTAGACCTGCTAGAAGAAGCAGGAATGACAGATGCCAAACCTGCAAGCACCCCAATGGAATTCAATCTCAAACTGGGAGAAAACAATGGTGAAGCTCCTGTGAGTAAAGAAAGGTTCCAGAGGCTGGTGGGAAGGTTGATCTATCTAGCACACACAAGACCAGACATAGCCTATGTTGTGAGCTCAATCAGCCAGTACATGCATTCCCCAACTCAAAAACATCTGGATGCAGCCTACAAAGTTCTGAAGTTCCAAAAGGGCAACCCAGGCAGAGGTCTTTTGTTCCAGAAGTCTAACAAAAGAGGAGTAGAGGTGTATACAGACGCTGATTGGGGTGTTTGTGTGAAGGATAGAAGATCTGTGACAGGATACTGCACCTTTGTATGGGAAATCTAGTAACATGGAGGAGCAAAAAGCAGAATGTGGTGTCAAGAAGCAGCTCTGAAGCTGAACTAAGGGCCATGGCACAGGGAATATGTGAACAAATGTGGGGTCAGAAGGGTATTAGATGACCTGAAAGTTACATGTAACCTACCTATGAAACTTTTTTGTGACAATAAAGGTGCCATAGACATAGCAAATGAGCCTGTCCAGCATGACAGGACAAAGCATGTTGATATTGACAGACACTTCATAAAGGAGAAGATAGAAGAAGGGCTGATATGCATTCCCTTTCTCCGACAGACAGCAGAGGGCCTGACTAAAGCTCTAATGAAACAAGACTTCCAGAAATTTGTTGACAAGTTGGGGATGAAGGATATTCATGCACCAACTTGAGGGGGATGTTGAAATATGTCCTCTTTGGTCATTTTACATATTTTATGTTTGTTATAATTCTGCTACGTATTGTTGGTAGTCTGGTATAATTTAAATAAGTAATAGATCAAGTATTTGTTAGGAGGTTAGAATATTTGAATTGTTAAGATAGAGTTGTAAAACTATCCAACTCTACTGCTTCTGCCTGTGTGTATTTAAAGGGTATTAACCCTCTGCTATTTGCATCAGATTTATAAAATAAAAAAGGAATTTCCTTTATATTAAATTCCACAATATATATGATGTTTTCAGGGATTATCCTCATGGAATAAGAATTGAATCACAGCCAGTGGATACACCGGTAAACATTCAAACGCAGGAAATATTGAGGAAAACCCGACACTACAGATAATGTTTAAGGAGATTAAGGTGAAGAAAGGGATCTTAGAGGGGAAGAACTCAAGATATCCACTACGAAACAAATATTGAGAGGTTAGATTAGGATTTCCTGGAACTGAGTAGTGAGTAGGAATGTGAATGAGAGAGATGTCCTTGGAATCTACCCTTTCTTGGAGAAAAAATCTATCAATCTCTATGTACTTGGATTTATCAAGATGAACAGGCTCCTGACCCATGCATACGGCAGAGGTATTGTCACAGAACACCATTGTAGGAGGGTCCAGAGGTAGCCTGAGATTATTGAGAATCTTTTTATCTGAATTCCTTCGCAGGCCCCAAGAGTAAAGACTCGAAGTTCAGCCTCGGCACTGCTCCTGGAGACAGTGGGTTGCTTCTTGCTCTTCCAAGTGATGAGATTTACCCAGAGATATGTGCAACACCCAGTGGTGGGCCGTCTAATTGTGAGGGATCCTCCCCAATCAGCATCTGTATTCACTTTGAGATCCCTGCATTGATGTTTTCTGAAGAGGCCCTTGCCAGGACTGGTCTTTAGAATCTGAGTATCCTGTTGGCTGCAATGAGATGTTTTTGTTTTGGGGTTCTTCATGAAATGACAGACATGGCCAACAGGGTAGCTGATATCAGGTTTGGTTTGTGAAAGATAAAGAAGTTTACCAACTAATCTTTGGTATCTTGTAGGATCCACAGCTTCATCAGAATCCCCGACATCCGATTTGAGGTCGGCTGCACAAGGGGACAGAGTAGGTTTGCGGCCTGTCATTCCTGTCTCTTGAAGGAGGTCAAAGGTGTACTTTCTTTGGGAATCTGATAGGCCTTCTGGAGTTCTTGCAACTCCCATACCAAGGAAGTACTTGAGCTGCCCTAAGTCTTTGACTCAAATTGGCTGGTGAGGAACTTTTTTAGGTGTGCCATTTCACCAGTGATGATGATGGTGGTCAAAGTACCAGTCAGTTTGAAGAAAAGGGTGTGATCAGCAAGGCATTGTGCATATCTAGCACTCTTAATGGTGGTAGAACATCTCCCAAACCAGGCCCTAGGAGATTGCTTCAAGCCATAGAGTGATTTTTGGAGTTTGCACACCTGATTTTGAGGGTATTGTGACTCAAAGCCAGGGGGCAGTTTCATAAAGAATTAATCCAACAGATCACCATTAAGATAAGCGTTCTTAACATCAAGTTGGTATAAAGGCCAATCAAGATTGACTGCAATAGAGAAGAGAATCAAGAGTGTGTTAAGCTTTGCAACAGGGGCAAATGTCTAATGGTAATCAATACCATAAGACTGAGTAAACCCCTTTGCTACAAGCCTAACCTAATACCTATTGATGGAACCATCTTGGTTATACTTGATGCTGAATATCCACTTACACCCCACAGCCTTTTTTCCTTCGGGAAGATCAGTGAGGACCTGTTAAATATAAGGAATAAAAGTATTCTTTTTATTTCCGAGAAAAGATGATCATTACAATGATAGGAGGCTTGATTTAAATAGGTAGGAAACCTAGAGCCTTCACTGAATTGAATTCCTTGATTTCAGGAATCAATTAAGATCGGCTGTTACAATTCTAATTAATATAAAATCAAGCCAGAATAATCTAATAAAGGAAATAGTGGCTGCTGATTATAACAAACCCTACTGCACTTATTTAAATAGTAAAAGACAAAATAACCCCTGTTCTTCAACACTCCCCCTCAAGTTGAGCATAGATATTAATCATGCCCAACTTGCTCAGGAACCCCTCAAACAGATGCTTCATTAATGCTTTAGTGAGCCCATCAGCTGCCTGATGTGCAGAGGGCATGAATGGTATACAAATCACTCCATTTTCCAGCTTCTCCTTGATAAAATGCCTATCAATCTCCACATGTTTGGTCCTGTCATGTTGAACAGGATCATTGGCAATATCAATTGTTGCCTTGTTGTCGCAATACAACTTTAGTGGCAGCTCTGGATTGAAACAAAGGTCTTCAAGCACCCTTTTTACCCACAGAATCTCACAAATGCCTTGAGCCATCGCCCTGAATTCTGCCTCTGCTGTGCTTCTAGCCACCACACTTTGTTTCTTGCTCCTCCATGTAACCAAGTTTCCCCACACAAAGGTACAATAACCAGTGGTTGACCTCTTCTCCTTAGAGCCAGCCCAATCGGCATCTGTAAAGATCTCCACACTTTTCTTCCCACTCTTTTTAAATAGCAGGCCCTCTCCCATTCGTTCCTTTCAAATACCTTAGTATTCGATAATGACCAAATAATGAGAATGGCACGGTGAGTGCATAAACCGGCTCACCATACTTACTGCAAATGAGATATCGGGCCTAGTGTGAGCCAGATATATCAGCTTGCCAACCAATCTTTGGTAATGTTCCTTGTCAGCAGCTTCTTCTCCTGTGATCTTATCCAATTTCAAGTTGCATTCCATTGGTGTAGCAGCAGGCTTACACCCCAACATTCCTGTTTCCTCCAGTAGATCCAGAATATATTTTCTCTGAGATACTACCATTCCTTCTTTGGATCTTGCCACTTCCATTCCTAAGAAATACTTCAACACTCCCAGGTCTTTGATCTCAAATTCTTCAGCCAGCCTCTTCTTTACATCCTCAATCCCAGCAGTATCATTCCCGGTGAGAATGATATCATCTACATAAACCAACAACACCACCACCTTGTCACCTGAGGTTCTTTTCACAAACAAGGTGTGGTCTGAATGGCCTTGTGCAAACCCAATTTTCACCAAGACATGTCTGAATCTGTCAAACCAGCTCAGGACTCGTTTGAGTCCATATAATGATTTCTTCAACCCGCATACTTTCCCATTGTACCCTTTTGTGAACCCCGGAGGAGGTCCATGTACACCTCCTCCTTCAAACTTCCATGTAGGAAGGCATTCTTCACATCCAAACCGATAGAGCTCCCAGTCTAGATTCACTGCCACTGAAAACACCACCCTTACCGTATTTAACTTAGCCACGGGTGAGAAAGTTTCAGAATAGTCTATACCATAAGTCTGACTGTACCCCTTGGCCACCAACCTGGCCTTGTACCTCTCCACCTCACCGTCAGATCTGTACTAAATGGTGAAGACCCATTTACATCCCACTGATTTCTTCCCTGTTGGCAGGTCAACCACCTCCCAAGTGTCATTTTTCTCCAGTGCCTGGATTTCCTCCTTAACAGCTGCTCTCCACTCAGATATACCTAGAGCTTCATGAATATCTTTTGGAACTTGGTGTTTTGAGAGGCTAGATAGGAAGGCTTTATGAGAGGGTGAGATATGTGTATAGGTAAGGTAGTTTTGGATAGGGTATCTGGGGTGTTTAGTGCATTCTCTGGGGGGTTTTCTAATGGCAATTGGTACATCAAGTAAGGGGTCTGCTGGTTTAAATTTTATAGCTGTAGTTTGATCAGGCTCAATGTTCATTTCTGGATTTTCTGGAATTGGCAAAGGCGGGATTCGATTCCTCCGTACCGGTCGCTCAGCCGTAAACCGTCGGTTCAGCCGTAAACTTGGGTCGATCCTTGGACGGGCTCATCACACGGTGTCTCTCGCCAAGCTTGGATTTGGGGAATTTCCGATATAAGTCAGCCCCTGGAACCGTTGTACGGACTTAGGGGGTCTAGGGCTCTTATCACTTGATGATTCGAGGTTGGTCCTCTTGTCACCAGGTGATCCTCCCCCATTTTTATCCCCTTTGCTGCCCTCGTAAGCCTGTCTAATCAAGACATCATTTGTTAGTGGCACTTTAGACTCGTCTATAATATACTGAAAATCTGCACCATCTTCTTGAGACATCATGTACTCCCCCTGAAGATGATGCTGATCATAGTACATTAGGTTTTCAAAAAAACTTAAATCCATGGTTTCAATTATTTTTCCTGTTTCGGTGTCAAGACACTTATATCCCCTTTTATGAGTGGCATATCCTAAAAAAACACACTTTTTGGACCTAGGACCTAACTTCCCTTGATTGTATGTATGTGTGAATGCCACACATCCAAAGACTTTCAAGGGAAGGTCTTGGATTAACCTAGTTGTGGGAAAACAGCTTTTTAACTCTCCCAAAGGTGTTTTGAAATTTATGCTTCTGGAGGGAAGCCTATTAATTAAGTAGACAGCAATCAAGAGAGCTTCTCCCCACAGAAATTTGGGACACTTGGAGGCCAACGTTAATGATCTCACCACTTCTAACAAGTGTCTGTTCTTTCTTTCAGCCACCCAATTTTGTTGGGGTGTCTTGACACAAGAACTTTGGTGGATCATTCCCTTTTCTGTGAGGAAGCCCCCTAACCATCTGTTGTAATATTCAGTACCATTATCTGTCCTTAGGATTTCAATTTTGGTGTGAAATTGTGTGTGGATCATATTATAGAAGTTTATAAAAGCATGTTCAACATCAGACTTATCTTTAAGAAGATACACCCAAGTGGTACGTGTGTGATCATCTATAAACGAAACAAACCACCTCTTCCCATTCATAGTGGTATGTCTAGAGGGTCCCCAAACATCACTATGAATCATGGTGAAGGGCTTGGTAGGTTTATAGGGTTGAGAAGGATATATGCTTCTTTTATGCTTAGATAATTCACAAATTTCACACTGAAAATCGACACGTCTTTATTAATAAAAAAGGACGGGAATAGTTTTTTCAAATATCCAAAACTTGGATGACCTAACCTAAAGTGCCACTTCATGACATCATTATTAGACAAAGCTGAAGAGTTGTAACAATAAATCCTAGGGTCTTCCTTATTTCTGGGACATTCCTCCTCCTCAAGAATGTAGAGTCCACCTTGCTTTCTAGCACTGCCAATCACCTTCCCCAAATTCACATCCTGAAACTCACAAGCACAAGAAGAAAAGGTTACATCACAGTTAGCCTCGGAGGCTAACTTGCTGACTGATATCAAATTACATGATAATTTAGGGACATGTAATACCTCATGGAGGATAAGAGAAGGGGAGATACGGATTGAGCCTTTCCCAGCAATTGCTGAGTGGGTCCCATCTGCAATTCTTACCTTCTGATTTCCTCCACAGGGATAATAAGAAAAGAATTTTTCAGAAACATGGGTCATATGGTCTGTTGCACCTGAGTCAACAATCCAATAGGCTTCGGGTTTAGTGTTGGAAATAGAAAGGGCAAAAACATTACCAGATTCTGCAAGGGAACATTTAGGGTTGGACTGTAGCTTGTTTGAGAGAAGGGTATTTCTCTGCTCCAATTGTTCTTTTGTGAAGGACAGCTGTGCAGAAGGTTGTGACATTGGATCAAATGACACCTGATTGGCTCTTCCTGCCTCTGATGATGCCCCTGTTTGACCCCTTGGCATCCAATTGGGGGGCTTCCCATGGATTCCCCAACATGTATCTCTGGTGTGACCTTGCTTCTTACAATGGTCACACCAAGTCTTCTGTTTTCTGCCCCTGTTATCACCCTTCACCGCAGCCAAGGCAGATGCCTCCAAATTAGGATCAGATCCTCTTTGACTCATGCTGTGATCTTTGTGCATGACTCTCCTCCTTGATTCCTCCCTCCTAACATCAGAGAACACCTCCCTAAGAGATGGTAGGGGTTTTCTTCCCAAGATCCTACCCCTGACATCGTCAAGATCAGCATTCATACCTGCTAGAAAGGAATATACCCTTTCGTTTTCTTCACGCTTTTTAAATTTTTGTCGTCCGTCGCACATTCCCATGTGTCCTCCATACACGGATCCAACTCCCGCCATAAAGACACAATTTCATTGTAATATCTTTGTTACATCTCTAGTCCGTCGCTTTAAATTCCAAATTTTGGTTTTCGGTTCATATATCCGTGAGGAGTTCTCTACATCCGAGTACATCTCCTTCACAAGCATCCCGATATCCTTTGCCGTAGGGAGAAACATATGCGGTCCGGAGATGGGGGTTCCATGGAGTTGATCACCACGCCTTAACCATAGAGTCCTCGATTTCCGGCTTGAATGTTTGGGATCATTCGTGGGGGCTCCTTGCTTGCCCAGGTCAAGAATCCCAATCGCGCTTCGGCCATCAATGACTAACTTGATGGTTTGGGACCAATCAAGATAGTTCTTGCTTCCGTTTAGTTTGTGGGAAACCAGCAGGTTAGCAGGAATATTTGCAGAATTTGCATCCTCTCCACGTGTGGTAGTCTTTGTTCCGAAGTGGCACCAGATTGTCGAAGAAAGGCGGGGGCCGAGTTCCCCAAGAAAGTCGCTCGATAATTCATCGAGGAAGATAGGTTTTCAGACGGCTAGGGTTTATGCCAACCTCGGCTCTGATACCATGTTAAATATAAGGAATAAAAGTATTCTTTTTATTTCCGAGAAAAGATGATCATTACAATGATAGGAGGCTTGATTTAAATAGGTAGGAAACCTAGAGCCTTCACTGAATTGAATTCCTTGATTTCAGGAATCAATTAAGATCGGCTGTTACAATTCTAATTAATATAAAATCAAGCCAGAATAATCTAATAAAGGAAATAGTGGCTGCTGATTATAACAAACCCTACTGCACTTATTTAAATAGTAAAAGACAAAATAACCCCTGTTCTTCAACAGGACCCAGGTCTGATTCTTTTGGGGGGCAGACATTTCATTAAAATAGCTGCCTTCCATTTTGGATCAGAGAGGGCCTCAGAAATATGTGTGTGAATGCGAGTAGTATCCAGGTTATGAGTAAACAACCCAAAGGTAGGGGATAATCTTGCATAAGATAAAAAAGTGCATAAAGGTTGCTTGGTACGGGCCCTGGCCCCCTTTCTTAAGGAAATAGGTAGTTCAAGGGATTTGGAAACTGGTGTTAGGGCACTACCAGAGTCAGCAGTAGATTCAGAAGGATCAGGATGTATTCAGTAGAGGTCATACCAGACTAAGATTCTGAGGTAGCAGAGTGTTTACCCTTTCTGTGATATACATGAACCAATGGAGGTATTCCAGGAATTTGAGTGAGATCATGAAGTCTGAGTATCCTATGGAAGGACGGAAGGAACAAGGTCAGACTGAAAGAAATGAATATCAGACATATCCCAAGTTTGAACACTTTAATCATAAGATAAATCATGAGACTTGAAATAGGGTTTATCTTCAAAAAAGGTAACATCCATAGTGTAATAAAAAATTTCTACTGGCAGGAGAGTAACATCTATATACCCTTTCTGGGTAGGTGAGTATCCTACAAACACATTTGATAGCTTTTGGGTCAAGCTTACTTCTGTTATGACCATAGATATGAACAAAAGCAATACAACCAAATATTTTAAAAGGTAAAGAAGTACTATGTGTTAGGTGAAGATGATGTATATGTAGGACTGGTATGGGGTTTTGTACATTAGAACTCTACTAGGTAATCATTTTATCAAATATGTAGCAGTTAAAACTGCCTCACCCCATAAGTACACAGGAACATGCATGGTAAACATAAGAGATCTAGCCACTTCAAGAAGTTTCCTTTCTTTCCTTTCAGAAACTCCATTTTGTTGTGGGGTGTCCACACAGCTAGTGGTATGGATGATCCCTTTTTCAGAAATAAAAGACCGTAAAGTGTGATCTAAGTATTCTTTAGCATTATCAGTTCTCAGAACCAGAATCTAAGAATTAAACAGTTTTTCAGCCATAGTATAGAAATTTTTAAAGATAGTTACAACCTCTGATTTTAACTTCATGAGGAAGGTCCGTGTAAGTCTGCTATGATCATCTATAAAGGTAAGAAACCATCTCTTTCCTGTCATGTGTGGGACCCTAGAGGGACCCCAAACATCACTGTGAATAAGGGAGAAGGGATGAGAACTTTTATAGTTGATAGCAGGACAAACATTTCTAGAGTGTTTAGCATATTGGCAAATTCACAATAAAACAACTTATGATTTTTATCTTTAAAAAGATCAGGAAACAGCCTTGACAAGTACACAAAATTAGGATGACCAAGCTTACAATGTAGCTTGGTGATTTCATCCACATTACAAGCACTAGTTTGACTACAAAAACCAGAATACAAAGTTGGAGGCCATGGTTGATCAAAAATGAAAAATCCAGATTTCATATTAGCACTGCCAATCTTCTGCTTGGAGATCAAATCCTGACACTCACAGTAGAGTGGTGAGAAAACAACACCCCAATTGTAATCCTTGACAAGTCTCCTAGCATATAATAGATTACACTTGAGACCAGGTACATACAGTAGTAAGTGTAATTTTATCCGTAAAGGGTACATATCCATGTCCAACAACTTTAAAAGTTGTTCCATCAGCATTCTTGACAAATAGGTTTGGATGACATGATCAGAAGAGAGAGGTTTCCTGTCATGTGGTCAGAAGCTCCTGAATCAACAATCCAGGAGCAATCTGTAGTATAAATAGATTTTAAGGTACCTGAATGTGCCATAGAAGCAGTCTCATGTGATAGATTATGAGATGTGGATAGTTGATGAGAGAAGAGCTTCCATTTGTTCCATAGAAAAAGGTTGGTTTTCCTTTTTCCTTTCCTCGGCTTCCACATGATTACCATAGCCTGGTTTTCTGACCTTTTTTGTTCTTTCCAAGCTCAGATCTTCCAGAGTCTGGCTTGCCATGAATCTGCCAGCATTTTTCTCTAGTGTGTCCACCCTTCTTACAGTGGTCACACCAAGGTCTGTCTTTCCTGCCCTTTCCTCCTTGGTTCCCTAGTGATCCATTTCTGGTGACAAAGGCAGAAGCTTCAGGAGTGCTGCCCTGAGTGTCTCCTGGCAGCATAATCTTCTTTCTTCTCTGACAAGAGAGAAGGTGACTTTGAGGTTTGGTAGGGGCTTTGTGCTGAGAATCCTGCCCCTAACATCAAGACTCTTGTCAAGTCCAATGAGGAACTTCTAGACCCTTTCCTGCTCAACAATCTACTTGTATTTCTGAGTCTCTTCACTACATTTCCTGGAGAACTCAGCAAGCATGTCAAGCTACTGCCAAGCTCTGTTGAGGATTTTGTAGTATTAACCAACACTCATCTCACCATGGAGAGACCTTGTATTTGGGCCTTGATCTCATAAACCTCAGATGTGTTATCTTGCTTTGAATACAGCTCTTTTGGAGCTGTCCAGATATCAAAAGCTGTGTCATATAAGATGAAGTTTTCACTAGTTTCAGGGGTCATAGACCTTATTAACCAGGACATAACAAGATTATTTTTAGTATCCCAAGTCTTAAACTTGGGATCTGTAGTTTCTGGTTGCTTTGCAGCACCAGTAAGATATTCCATCTTCCCTTGTCCTGTCACGAACATTTTGACAGATCTAGACCACTGAAGAAAGTAATTGTCATACAGTTTGTATAGTGAAATGGAAGTAAAACAGGGTTCAAGGGATCCATGGGGTGGGAGTTGAGAGTTTTCACCAACAGATGTGTGAAGAAGCAGAAATGATTCAGACAGGGAATGGCTCTGATACCATTAAAATATAAGAGAATAAGAAAGATACAGCTCTTCTGTGTATATTATTGATAGAAAGAGTTTAAATAGATACAATCTGGCATTGAGACGGCCAGCAGACAAAGCAATAAATGCGTACAGCTGACAGATAAGCAGCAGCCATAAACT
Source organism: Gentiana straminea (assembly GCA_036785695.1). Taxonomy (NCBI): domain Eukaryota; kingdom Viridiplantae; phylum Streptophyta; class Magnoliopsida; order Gentianales; family Gentianaceae; genus Gentiana; species Gentiana straminea. Next base: position 6,671,709 of record JAVUPR010000243.1, read on the forward strand.
AACTACATACAACAGCCATAAAGACAAAAGATTATTCAGCTGTTATCATGAGAATGACACACTAGGAATAACTCTAAAAAACCTTAATAAATATATATAATAATATTAGGATAATATTACTTCTACAGATAGAAACCAAAAATATATCGCTAACAAACAATTTAAACAAGATCTAGTAGACTCTTCAACAAAAGGGATGAAACATTAGAATTTCCTTTGCACCGCCGCTTGGTTAGAATTATGTAGTCATGTGTCAACTGGGAACAGATGTAACAACAAACCAAAGCATGGTGTATACGTATATGTCCGCCAAATCTGGGGGTTTTATATGCTTCTTCAAATGTCATGATATTGTCGATGGTGCACATCAATTGCAAACAACCAATTGCAGAATAACATAACTAAGTCTCGAGGGAAGGATAAAGTTAAATTAACAAAAACAGCAGCAACCAATGTCTCATGTAAAATGATTTACATATGATATTCCTTTATAGGAGATTTGATTCAGCGTTGGGCAAATGTCCTGAACCATTCTGTGCATCATTTCTCATTGAAAGCAACAAACTACAAGCACCAGGGAGAACTTGAAAATTACTGGTCAAAGACCCTCCCTCTTCTAATAACTGTACAAGATCTTATACAAAATTCACACAGAATGAGCTAGAATGCAAATATCAGCAAGATAACAATAGAAAATATCCAACATCACCTTATTCTTCTTGATTGCCCGGGTTACAGCATTATCACTGGTGTTTGCTAGAATTGTGCCAAGATAATCTTCTTTCGTATCACTCCAAGAGACACAGCCAAACAATTCAGAAAGAATACATTCACATGCTTCTCGATGACTGGAACTGGTCATGTCAGCACCATGCAGCTCAACTGCTAGAAGCTTAAGAAACCATGCTCTCTGCAGAAATTAAGAAGAAAAAAAATTGATACATCATGACCTAAACAAAATTGAACAGTGGTTTCAATAAAATTCCGTACGAGGGTATCGAGAGCAGAAGGACAATGACAGTGGAAAGGAAGAGTAACTGTACATCAATTCATAGGAAAGAAACCCTAGACCTATAACTGCTAGAATCTAAGGCAGGTTCTAACAAAGGTAAGATAGCGATGTAATTACCTGGTTTTAATGCCAACACATTTCAAAGAAACAAAGCAGCCTAGAGTCAAGGCTAATAACTACAAAATTACAAATCAAATAACATTAAAAACAATCAACCACTTATATGAAAATATTCCTTCATTCAGCCCCTTTCACCGGTGACAGTCCTTCTCTCCAAATAGCTACACACAAACTGAAGGGAATGAATCGCCTAGAATGGTCTCAATCTGTCAAGATGTTCATTACATGCCGAGGAAAGCTAAGTTACTTGACTGGAACTGTCAAGCAGCCAGCAACAACAGATTCCGATGGAAATTATGCCTGGATAGTAGAAAATGTCATGATTATGACATGGCAAACCAACTCAATGGAGCCAGACGTAGGGCAGGTTTATCTATTCCATACCATGGCAAAAGAGGTATGGGATGCCATGGTTGTAACATATTCAAACAAGAGCAATACAGCACAGGCATTTGCCATTAAGACTGCCCTGAAAGAGGTTCCACAAGGCACTAAAGATGTGACCCAATATATCAATAAGCTGAAGGCACATTGGCGTGAGTGGGACCAGTCCCAGAATGGGAAAGCTCTACTGACTCTAGAGACTAGGAAAGGTAGGTGGAAAAAGATTGGATCTGTGAGTTCCTCGGTGGATTAAACTCAGATTTTAAAGAAGCAAGGGAGAGGATTGTTAGTAGCGATCCTTACCTTCAATGCCGGAAGTGTTCTACATAAGAAGAGAAGAATGTACGAAAGGAGCTCTGAGTACCATGGGGAATACTCATCTGGATGCAAGTAGTGACAAGTCAGCAATTCAGGTTGGCACAGAAGAAGCGATTTAGCCCTTAAGAAATGGTCTTTACATCAAATGGATGTAAAAACACTTCAAATGTATCCAATTGCTGCCAAGATCATTATCAAAAGATGAAATAAGAGGTGACATTCAGACCGCCTTGCATGATTTCTTGGAGCTTGGCCTCAATTTCGTATAGTTCATATGTGTTATCCAGTTGGAAAACATATCTTTAGCAGCCTCCCACATTTCATGTGCAGATTCGTACATGAGGAAATCCTTAATTCCTTATATTCTGTTTGGTTTCGGGTTAAGTTGGGGTTGAATGGATTCAGGAAAGAGAAAGTGAAATAAAATAAAATGAAATAATGATTATAAAGTTGAAATCTTGTATTGAAATTTGTGTAGATGAAGAAATGATGGATGAGAAAAAATTTAATAAAGTATTATAGTTGATAAAGCAATGGTTAGACAGTGTAGTGGGTGAATAAAGTGAATTGATTAATATTAGTTTATTTGTTGATGGTGAAATGCTTGGTGAAAGAAATTATAATAAAATAATAAAATTAATAAAATAACGGTAAATAAGATAGTGGAGTGAATAAAATATTGAGTTGAATCCAAATGGATCCAACCCAACCCCAAACCAAACAGGGCATTACAGATTTCTGCGATCATGGAGCCTATTAGCAATGACATGAACAAGTGATTTTCGGTGTTCCAGGTCTTGTATTTTGGATCAGAAATAGGTGGTGGAGGGATGGATCTAACTTACTCCTTAATTCAGTGTTCCAGACGAAAACTCGCCAATTATAGGAGCTGTCCCATCAAGACCTAATTCTTACTCAAACCCTACTTAGCCGCCAAAATATAAAAAAACATAATTAAAAAAAATACACAACTACAAGGCCTATATAATAAAACATAAAAGACAAAAACACCCTTAATTCAACACAAATACTTGGGCCGCATCCCTGCCTGCAGTTTTCAAAAACTATAACCAAATTTAAAAATCAAACAAAAGGAACATGTGACCAGTTATCATGCCTAAAGCTAGCACTTTGACAAGAAAAGAAACCAAAAGAAAAAGAGGATGAAACAGCTTAATGGTGAGGAAAGGGGGAAGGAGTCAGACCACGATGCAAGAAGGGAAGAGCATCTTCATTTTCATTTAATCCTTCTCTTTTCATCCAAATGAAACTAGGACCAAGACCGCTTTAGCATTGACGTTATACTTTGCATTGATTTCAGTAATTTTTATGCTTGAGCAGTTTTATTGTTTTGGGGTTCACTAGTCTGGCATCTCAGATACTTGAGTCATTTTGTCTATCTTTTGGGCTAATTGTAAATATAGTTCGGATTATGTATTTCAAATCTTTATGAAATTTCTATTTTAACAAAAAATTAAAAACAAATAAATAAATCTTAGTAAAATCACGATATAACTTTCTAAATAAACTTCCATCTGACATACTAGAGATTTTGTATTAATGTCCATTTTTTAGAGTTTTTCTTTTCATTTGTTGAGGGACGTTTTTTAAAGATTTGTCCCATATTATATCATTTTAGAAAATCAACATAACATTGATTACCGTGTTTCAAATATACCTTTAAAATCTACCCTAGCATTTACTACTATTCATTCCTTATAATCCTTTCACCCACCAAATTAAGCATTGAATAAAGGGTATATATGTCCATGTAATAGCAAAAAAACAGCATATATTAATTTCTAATTCATGTAAGAGGACAGTTATTGGGGGGCGGAGGTAGGATCCGCTTCCCCCATGAAAGCATGACAGCAGAAAGAATGCAGATCAAGAGTGTAAGACAACCAATCAGCTATAATACAACTTGATTTAAAATAAATAACAATAATTGAAAAATATAAGACGAAGAACATGAGAACCTGATGAAGGTTGCTGATTCGTAGAGCCTGTTTGTTATTCCGCTTTGGAAGTGGGGCAACCGCAAACGTATCAAGATGCTGTCATAATGAATAGCAAAAGACAAAATACAATTTTGAGCATAGCTATGAGCAAAAAACTGTGCATTTTCACAAACTGAAAAACAGCCAAAACCAAGAGGGGGTTTGCATATACCTTCACAAAAAACCGGTACTTTTTTGTACTTAACAAATCCATAGTAGGCCCGCAGGTAAATGGATCAACACAAAGCTCGTAGAGAAGCTAAAGAAACATATCAATATAAGCAATTGCAGTATGAAAGAATCATTTCTCCAATTCTATAAGAGAACTTATATTCATCTGATTTTAGCTAGGACAACTAACCTGAAAGCCAAATTCATGAAGTAATCCGTTCACTTCGGGCTTTGAAAGTGAATCCAAGATATCAAGAATGACCTTCAAGCAGCTGTCATTATCATATGTTAAGGTCTAAATCAGAAGTTTGAATGACAACAAAGAAGATGCTATGTTGACCACAAATCAATACCTGTAATTAAATTTTGGCTGCAGCAAATTTCTTTCAATTGATTCCTCAATATCAAATTTGAGTAACAGGTGGGTAATATTAGGAGCAGGTCTACGTACATTATCAATGAGCAGCTGCATAAGAAATCATTAAGCATCACAGTTCACACATCAATTAAAGCAAACACCTAATGCACTTCTTTTAGAAAGCCCTCAAGAGCTGCTTGAGGGAAAACAAAATTCTCCTACTGATGCCCGCTACACTGATGAAGTAACCCAGATCTGCCTAGTCAACTAGAAACCCATAAACAAAGCAAAACAGAGGGAAAGAATGAACTGGGGTGTTTGGAGATCCAGTTTCACAGTTCTTGCATGGAGTTCAGATGTTTATATTCAGCAATATTCCAGTACCCAACTTACAAGATATTCCGAGCAAGATCCCAGTTACCTTACTATTGACTCAACAGAAATTTATTTACCTTATCTGTTTATTATAATATAAACTAGCCAATTGACATTAATATGATTAGAAAACGTAAATCTACTGGAATTCGAAAATCACCTATGCTGAGATCACCCCAATTAGGGCTGTAAATGAACCTAAGTATTCGATTCGATCCGGAGTATTCGGCTCGAAAAAGCTCGATTCGGGCTCGGTTCGTGGGTTCGAACTTCGAGCCGAACCTTACAAATTAGATATTCGGTGGTCGAGCCGAACATGTTCGAACATGTTCGGCTCGGATATCATAAATTCATATACAGTTCGAGCCGAACATGTTTTTTAAAACCGAGCCGAACATGTTCTGATTTTTTTTTAAAAACCCAGTTCGAGCCGAACATGTTCGAACGGTTCGACATGTTCGAGCCGAACCGAGCCGAGCTTTTTTCCCCAAATACCAGACCGAACCCGAGCCGAATAATGAAAATATAAGGCTCGGCCATTTCGAGCCGAGCCGAACCTAAGGTTCGAACATACCGAGCCGAGCCGAACCCTGCCAGGGTTCGGTAGGGTTCGGCTCGTTTACAGGCCTAACCCCAATGAAATACTACTCATATAACTAATGCAGGATACAGCCTAAAAATGATTCGGGAAGAGACATAAGATGGAACTAACTTGCATTATTAGAACACCAGAATCTTCGCTGCTCTCCTCAACAACCTGAGAATCCTCAGATCGCAACTCTAAACAGGCCGCATAATCTTCAATCAAAGGACCTGCAGCATTGGATTTTACAAGCATTTGGACAAGACCAACCATCCGGGAACTGTTACAGGCATAAAGCATAGTAAGTATTGGGTTTCTAAATCATCTACACCTAAACGCATATATATATATATATATATATATATATATATATATATATATATATATATATATATATATATATATATATATATATATATATATATATATATATATATATATATTAAAAACTAAATTGGCAGACAGGAGATGAATGGAAAGACCTTAGAATACTCATTATCTTGATAGAACATTGCTGAACTCGAGGATGAATATCATATCTGACATACTCCAGTAGAGTTGTAACTTGATTATGATCTTGCGAAAGTATAACATCCAAAGGCTGCATTAATCAGGACATGGTCATGTACAGTTAGAGAGTGCAGCCGGTCAGATACTAATATCATACGAGATAGCAGATAAGAAGAACAAGAAGCTTAAGCATAAAATGGTGACAAATAAGAATGCAGCACTTTCCATCGAGTATTCTGAATATATCCCTGGATGATCGAATGTTCTTTTAAAATCATTAATTGTCACTCAAAAGAATTGGCTCTATTCCATACCAAAAAAACAAAAAAAAATGGCAACATAGGCTGGCAGCAGTAGTCAGTAACAGGAATTATGACAAATACCGTGATCGCTTGATTATTGTGCTTGGTATGGGTAGATCAAAAAACATATTAGATGGGCAAAACATAACACAAGTTACACTACTGAACTACTTTTCTTTTGTAGTCATGTCTTACTAGCCTCTTGCAAATTAGAACAACCATTCAAAGCAAGACACAAAAGTAATTTGTTCATCTTAAGAAACATTCGGAAAAAAAATACCACTATAGTGGCAGTGTCCTCCACTGGGAGGATAGGTGTAGTAGACATGCATGCTACAGGCAGTTTAAACAAAGGGGTAAGACGCCGCAGATGGAGAAATTGGGAAAAGAAATTTATAAAATGAGGTTTATATCTTGCAACCTTACAATTGGGGGTGGAGGAAGGAAAAAGTGCGAGAGAGAGGACCTGAAATCACTGTTACTTCCTACTTCCATTCTAAAAAGTAATTTTCAATTTTTAACATTCCTACTGCTCATCCCAAGTAAGATCTTTGATTTTAGTATAACAAGACAAAAAAATATAAGGGACTCTTTTCTGTAATTCGGAATGTGAGAAAATTAAGAAGGAACTTGTCCATAAAAAACAGCCGCCTAGGGCTCTGGCGACTACAATTTTTGCCGCAGGCCTGTGCCTCTTTCTGCAACTTAATCATCACCGGACTCCACTCGCTTTGCTTCGGGACGGAGGCCCTTCCACCTGCCTCCAGCGTGTTTGGGGCTAGCCATGGAAGTTAAATATCCGGCTGATGGAGATGAATCTCTTAATGCTAAATCTTCGGCGACGGCAGTAAAAGGTCGGATATCGCTATTGGCTTGGGTACGTTGACACTCTACAAGGGCAAACGGCGTTCAAAATTTCGAGGGAACACATGCAGTTGAATGTCAAACCGTTCCAAAACGCTATAGTGGCAAGGTTCCCGGATTATAGACCGAAACTTGATGAAACGATCAAGTTTTTTCTTCGTTTAGGGATTAAATATTCATGTGCTATTGCGCTCCTCGATAACAAACATGTTTTAATTCTTCCAACGTCTCGGGATGATTATAACCAGCTTTTCTATCGACATCTTTGGTCGATTAGTAAAAGTATTATGATTTTATCGAAATGGACAGTTGATTTTCGTCTCAAACAGGAGGCCTCTTTGGCCCTGGTTTGGATTGAGCTTCCTGAATTACTTTTACCTTTGTTTAACAAAGAAAACCTATGGCGTAGCACCTCTTTGGTTGGTCGTCCGCTCCGAGTCGATTCAGCCACAATAGATCTAAGAAGGCTGTCGGTTGCTAGAGTGATGGTTGAAGTTGACCTTTGAAAAGAAAAGGAATAACGTATATGGATTGGAGATGAGGAAACAGGATTCTGGCAAATGATTATCTTTGAATCATGACCTTCGTATTGTCCATATTGTTGACATATAGGCCACAAGGAGCATAGGTGCTCTAAAAAACATCCTAATTTGGTGGTAAATACAATGGACAATCGGATCAAAACTCGACACGGATACAGGAGGAAAGAGAATCATGGGCCTCAACCTGCAGAAGGAATGGAACCTAATGCGAAAGGGGTGAATGATGACACATAAGAGTAAGTGATTAAGGCTCCAACTTCAGCCTTTAGGTGAGAACCCAGTTCAACAGGATGTTTCAAGGATCTCAATGTTGGAATTAACGACTCATTTGATGATGACTTTGCTCTTGATGAAGAGTTGTGAGAGTATCAACATTTGGTGGATGAAATGGAAAGGGAAGAGTATGCCTAAGAATATGGCCAGGCAATTCACCAAACTTCGAGGCCTATGGAAGTCGGAGAAAATAACAGTCAAGAAAAAGTATAAAGTAATGAACAGTTGAAATCTTCTGATGATATTAAATTTGTTGAAGAGGCTCATTTGGAAGTTTTGAACAGATCTTATCAACCAAGCACATTGTCTTTTGATGAAAAGGGACCTAGCATTGATATGACTTTTTTAGAGAAGGCAAGACAAGGATGATGATGAGCTGTTTAGATTTACCCTACGTATGGGGGTATAGACAATGACTTTGGTGATTTTACACCCGGGATTAGAGCTAAATCGGAGAAAATAACAGTCAAGAAAAAGTATGAAGTAATGAACAGTTGAAATCTTCTGATGATATTAAATTTGTTGAAGAGGCTCATTTGGAAACTTTGAACAGATCTTATCTACTAAGCACATTGTCTTTTGATGGAAAGGGACCTAGCATTGATATAACTTTTTTAGAGAAGGCAAGACAGAGATGATGATCATGAGCTGTTTAGATTTACCTATGTATGGGGGTATAGACAATGACTTTGGTGATTTTCCACCCGGGATTAGAGCTAAGTCAGCCTTGGTGGATGAAATTGTGGATACACCAATAAAACTTTCAAAGCAAGGGGAAGTTGCACATATGTCTTCAAGTGTGGAGAAAAGTGAGGAATAACCCAATTTGCAAGAGATGATCTAGAATATAAAGAAAATGAAAGGGATCGATTTTGTGAAAAAACACAATAAATTTTGATTTGTTTGTTTTATAGGGGATGTTCATGTTTTTGACTCAGCATTGAACGGCCGTACTACTTCCTCTTAGTGGATTTTATTTTTGGGTTTTTGCTACTAAGAGATTTCAATGAGGCGGGATAAGGTGTTGAGGCTTTATAGAATTTCATATGGCGGATTAGTTCGCCTTTTGTAATCTCTTTTATGCCGTTTTCCATATTAAAAAAAAAAATCAGTGCAAAAAAAAATAAGGAACTTACGCTTCTTATCAATCAAGTGGGAGTATAACAACATATTTATACAGGCTATACACAAGATAGTATAGCCTACCAAGGCTAGAAACTCGAAGGGTGCGTTTGGACTGGAAAAATATTCCTCTCATTCATCCCACTGAGAAACAACTTTATTCGTTGAATAAAAGGATCTTCTCTCTTTACTACTCACAATACATCATATCAACTTTATTCGACACAAAATCTAATGCAATAAAAGCAATATTTGAACCAAAATATATTCATTGAATAAAAAATAACTTCACGCCCTTGAATCTCGCTGGTGCATTTTTCTTTAATATTACTAATCTTGAAGAATGTAGAGGATATCACGCATCAAGCTTATTTACAGTCTTTATCATAAAAGAAGTTACCTTGACCAAGTTACCATCACCTACCTAACCCTAATCCATTTATCTGCGTAATTTAGTACACAATCATACTGGTCTATCCAGTCTGCCTATATATATAAAAATGGTTTCAATACATGTTGAAGTTTTAAGATTGTTAAAGTGACGTAGTATTAGTAAGGGTATTTATGGTATTTTGGTGTGTAATAAGTCAGCTAGGTTAAATGATGTACAGGCGACGTATGTGTCTTGGAGTAAGGGAAAAGTAAAACCCAGTAGGGTTAGGAGTTTTGCTTTACTATATATACTTGAATAAAAGGCGGAGAGATCACAAGTTGATGATCTCAGTTATTTCTACATTAGTGTGTTAAGCTTTTTAACATGGTATCAGAGCTAAAACACCTTCTTTCTTCAAATCCACCCTAAATCTCTCCTAAACTCTAGTTCCCAAAAAAACACCCTTTTTCTTTCGGTTCTTTAATGGAGGGTAAAAGTGACGCTTCCAATGTCTTGGCCAATTCCGGCTGCAGTCTATTTTCGCTGGCGGCGTCCCTTCCGGCAATCACATCAGTTTAGTTAAACGGGAAAAACTATACGTTGTGATCCCGTTCCGTAGAAATCTTCCTTACAGGAAGAGGTTTAGATCACCGTCTAGTCGAAGATAAAGCGGAAAACAACGATCCACGGGCTGCTTCATGGAGGCAGGATGATGCACAAATTATGTCCCAGCTATTGAATAGCATTGAGACAAATATTAGCTCAACTCTGTTGTACCTTGACTCGGCCAAGGATATGTGGGCTCGGTTAAGTTATATGTACTCAGGTTTGGAAAATCTCACTCAGATCTATGATATGTGCAAACTATACTTCCAGTTGGAGCAAGGTCAACTGAGTTTGGAAGATTATTATTCACAGGTAATGAGTGTGTGCGAGGAGAGGAATCTCTATCAACATTTGACTGATGATGTGACGAAGATGGAGAAGCAACGAACCGATATGGATGTTATTCGGTTTTTATCTGGACTCAAACCTGAGTATGAACCTGTTTGAGCCCGGATTCTCGGCGGTAACAGTCTCCCCACACTTCCCAAGGTGTTCTCTCGGCTTCAGAGAGCTTCTATGGATGGTCGAAGTGTCGAAAAGCTGGAAAACAGGAGTTCACTGAAGAAAAGTCAGTCATGTTGGCTGGAAATCAGTCTTACGCAGGAAACCCACCTTATCGCGGTGGTGGCCGTGGTGGTCGGAATTTCCGTGTTGGAAGGAGCAACCGAGGTGGCTGATCAGGCCGTGGAACTACTTGGTGCGAACATTGTGGTAGAAACAGTCATGTTGGAATATCTATTAGTCTTATTTAGTATCCATTATTGTCTTATTTAGTATTTCTCATATTTATTTATTATTTCCATTATCTGCTGCGTTCACATGATGCGGAGGTTGTTAGGAGTCTGTTTGTTATTCAAATAAGAATAGGAGAATAAAGTTAGTTAGATTTCAAATTATATTTGTGTAGAGATAAGATAAGAGTTGTGTTCTTATCCTTTTCTTCCTTCTGCGTGTATTTAAAGAGGATTAACACATTGTTAATACCTCAGATCAAAATAATAAAAGTTTTTTCCTTTCCAAAAATTCTACATGGTATCGGAGCCATGATCTACGATCTTAGTCAGCTATGAATTGTATAAACCATCTTTTGTTACTTAGAGTTTGGGCCCTAGATGGTCCCCAAATATCACTATGAATCATGTAAAAAGGTGCAGATGGTTTATAAGGTTGACTGGCAACAGAACACTGGCAACAAGTTAGTGTTAGACCCTAGGCCAAGAAGTGTGTTTTCCTAGGGTATTCTTCCACAAAAAAGGGTTACAAATTTTTTGATCATGTAGGAAAGAAAGTGTATGTGACCATGGATGCCACTTTCTATGAACACCTACCTTTTTTCTCACAAAAACAGCTTCACACTGAGAACACTACCCTAGATATGGTCCTCATCCCAGAGAATGGTCTAGAACTAGGATCAACAGTGATCACACTGAAACAGAACAGAAAAGTGAAGAGAGTGGATCACCTAAAAAGGGAGATAATCCACACTCTAATGCCATTGAAACCTTTAAAGGGAAAGTGTATCAAAAAAGATCAGAAACAGACACCCGACACACTCCTGATGCCAATTCAGAATCTTACACTAACCCTCAAACTGAGACACAGAATCCAAGAGAAAGCAGTGGTACAGATTCTGATCATGATGAGTTATCAGATAGTGAATTACCCTCTAAAGAGACACCTAAACAACCTGAAACAGAACCCCAAGATGACCAACCCATTGCTATAAGAAAACAGCCCAGAAAATGTGCCAAATATAAAAAACCTACCTACCCCATGTCCAATCATATCTCCTATGACCACCTATCCCAGAAAGACCAGGCCTTCATCTCAGCTACCCAAACAACCCAAATTCCTCAAACCATTCAAGATGCTCTAAGTGTTCCAAGGGTGCTGTTCTAGAAGAAATGAGAGCCCTAGAAAAGAATCACACAGGGGAATTGGTGGAACTACCTAAAAACAGAAGAACTGTGGGGTGTAAGTGGGTCTTTACAGTGAAATACAACTCTGATGGATCCATACAAAGGCATAAGGCAAGGCTAGTGGCCAAGGGATTCTCTCAAACTCATGGTATTGACTTCACTGAGACTTTCTCCCCTGTTGCAAAACTGAACACCATTAGGATCATCCTGTCAGTTGCAGTTAACTTGGATTGGCCCTTGACACAGCTTGATGTCAAGAATGCCTTCCTACATTGCAACCTAAAAGAGGAGATTTACATGGAAAAACCACCTGGATTTGAAGACAGGTTCAAAGGAAAAGTGTGCAGGCTAAAAAAGTCCTTATATGGACTTAAACCAAGCCCTAGAGCTTGGTTTGAACGTTTTATGCAGGTATTGAAATAGAATGGGTTCTCCCAAGGCCACTCTGTCCACACACTGTTTGTAAAACAGTCAATCCTAGGAAAGTTGAATATTATTATAGTCTATGTGGATGATATAATACTTACAGTTGATGATGTGGAAGAAGCTGCAAAGGTAAAACAAAAACTTGCAAGTGAATTTGAGATAAGGACTTGGGGCCCTTGAGGTACTTCTTAGGAATGGAAGTTGCCAGATCAAAGCAAGGGTTGATGGTCTCACAGAGAAAGTATACTTTGGATCTTTTGGAAGAAACTAGAATGACAGATGCAAAGCCAGTTAGCACTCCAATGGTTGAAGCTGGGGAAGATAAAGGTCAAGCTCCAGTAAATATGGAAGGTTTCAGAGACTGGTGGAAGACTGGTATATCTGTCCCACACCAGACCAGATATTGCATATGATGTAAGCTCCATCAGTCAATATATGCAATCTCCAACTGAGAAACATATTGATGCAGCTCACAGAATACTAAAGTTCCTAAAAGATGCACCAGGGAAGGGATTGCACTTTAAAAAGACAGACAGAAGAGGGATAGACGCCTACACATATGCTGATTGGGGAAGTTATGTAAAAGATAGAAGGTCTGTGACAGGGTACTGTACCTTTTTGTGGGGCAACCTAGTAACCTGGAGGAGTAAGAAACAAAATGTGGTTTCAAGGAGCAGCTCCGAATCTGAACTTAGAGCTATGGCTCAAGGAATATGTGAGGAAATGCGGATTAGAATGGTACTACAAGGTCTGAGGGTCCCACGTAGTCTCCCTGTGAAATTGTTCTGTGACAATAAAGGAGCAATTTACATTGTGAATGAGCCTGTACAGCATGACAGGACAAAGCATGTGGACATTGCCAGGCACTTTGTGAAAGAAAAGATGGAAGAAGGCACCCTCTACATACCATTCATTAGCTCTCCAAAACAGATGGCAGATGGCTTAACCAAAGCATTGGTGAAGGCAGACTTCCAGAATTGTCAGCAAATTAGGCATGAAAGACATCCATGCACCAACTTGAGAGGGGTGTTGGAATATCTATTATTGTCTTATTTAGTATTTCTCATATTTATTTATAAATTCCATTATCTGCTGCGTTCACATTATGCAGAGGTTGTTAGGAGTCTGTTTGTTATTCAAAGAAGAATAGGAGAATAAAATTCGTTAGATTTCAAATTATATTTGAGTAGAGATAAGATAAGAGTTGTGTTCTTATCCTACTCTTGCCCCTGCGTGTATTTAAAGAGGATTTAACACATTGTTAATACCTCAGATCAGAATAATAAAAGGTTTTTCCTTTCCTAAAATTCTACAAATCACACGGTGGATAATTGTTGGGACATTCATGGCAGGCCCACCGGAGGTAACTCGGCACAAGCCATGATCAAAAACAGCCAACCTGATGGTGATCGAACAGCGGCAAACATGGAGAAGTACCGGCAGAATGGTAAGGCAGATAACTCATTCTCCATGGCTGGTCTTGTCCAATCTACCCAGCCGTCAACATGTCTCCTATCGTCTAAGAGAAATCCATGGATCATCGATTCCGGACCTACTGAGCATATGACCGGTTTGTTTAAACTTTATCTGATTATACACCCTTAACTCACAAATCTGTAACACTGGCTAATGGTGGTTCGGCCAAAGTCAATGGTATTGGTAGCACGAAAATCACTCCCACGATCAGTCTTTCACAAACACTTCATATCCCTGATTTTCCGTTTAGCATGTTATATGTTAGCAAACTTACCAAATATCTCAATTGTTATATAACTTTCACACCAAATTGTTGTGTTTTGCAAGACCTTCATACGAAGAGGACGATTGGTACGGGTCATGAACGAAACGGTCTATATTACTTCGATAAAAGCCCATTTGTTGGTCTTCACACCGATGCGATGTCTCTCCAACAGAATGGCATAGTCGGCTTGGTCATCCATCTTTGGCTATTCTCAAACAACAAGTCGAAAGTTTGGGGTCTTTGGAGTCTTTACCTTGTGAAACGTGTCAAATTAGTAAACATTGTCATTCCTCCTTTAAAAGGAGTAGTTCTCGTAGGGAGTCTATGTTTGAACTTGTTCATTCTGATGTTTGGGGTTTGTTTGTAACAAGTTGGGAATGCATGATATATATGCGCCAACTCGAGGGGGAGTGTTAAAGTGACGTGGTATTAGTAAGGGTATTTATGGTATTTTGGTGTGATATTAGTAAGGTTAAATGATGTACAGCCGACCTATGTGTCTTGGAGTAAGAGAAAAGTAAAGCCCAATAGGGTTAGGAGTTGTGTTATGGTTTACTATATATACTTGAATAAAGGGTGGAGAGATCACAAGTTGATGATCTCGGTTGTTTCTACATTACTGTGTTAAACTTTTTAACAAAGATGTTAATTATCTACCTCCACATCAGCTTAAGCTTTTGGGAGACATAGTAGTTCAACATGGTATCAGAGCGGAAGGTCATGGGATCAATCCTTGCTGCCAGCACTGTCTTTCCATTTATATTGTGCAAGTGGGCCTCTTTGTTGGCCTTGTGTACCCTTATGCCTTTGTGTGCGATGTTGGCACAAGCTTGTTATAGGCCCACACTTGGGGGGCGTGTTGAAGTGTTTAAGATGTTAATTATCTACCTCCCCATCAGCTTAAGTTTTTGGGAGAGATGGTAGTTCAACAATACCAAACACCAGACATTAAACTAAGACAAAATAGGATCATTTTGTAACACTTAAAAACATAGAAACGTGCCTCCAAAGCTTGGGAGTAGTATAAAAAGCATACATGACATCCAATCCACCACCATCTAAAATAACTCCAAACATTCCGAAACCAAACACCAGAGTGAACTAATGTCAAACCGTATTTATATGCAACACTTGAAAGAATAGTGTTCGAAAATAAGAGAGAAACAATTATGAAAAATGAAATACTTTTCATCGACTTTCCAGAACACAGTTTGGAACCTTCTATATCAAGGGAAACGATCTAGAAAAATCTTACAATAAAGTCTGGGAATCAATCCCATCAAAAGCAAAATCAAATCAGACTAAATAAGGAGAACAGGGGAAAATATTCATCTTCCTACCTGAAAGCTAGCACATTTATTCGCAGCCTAACAAGGAAACTATCAGTTACAAATCGTCTTTGATTACAGAAAATCTTTCAACAGAAACACTTGAATCAACAACTAAAAACTTCTTCAAAATCAAAGTTAACAAACACCCGACATTAAAGCAAGACAAAATGGGGTCTTTATGCAACACTTGCAAAAATACAAGTGCATCACTCAAGCGTAAGGAGTAGTACCTGATATAATGGGCGCCAGAAGTCGGAAACAGTCTGATCCTTCTCCAGGACAAGAATGATAATCTCCAAAGAAAGCAGAACAGCCTGTTCAAGAAGTTGGCCATAAACCTGATTTGTACGTTGTGCAATAATGGAATTAACTCCCGGCAACAGAATACCCATAATATTGCGGAAAATAGTCTTTCCACTCATAAAATCCTGCAAGAAAATCAGAAGATTATAAGAATGTCCACTTGTTCTGACATTAGCATCAGCCTAAAATCACGATCTATATGGGGTGAACGAGAGGCATTAGAAAGAATACGACTAACTGGAATTTTTTACTTAATTGTGGCAAGGAGCAGTACGAATATTTAAGAGTGAAGGGGTGATTAGATTTTGGGGATTGACGAGATGTTTATATACATTACACAGTTTTGATGTGGCATATTCATGAAATATATCTTACAAGAAAGATATGCTAAACATGTTTGATCACAGAACATGAGGATAAAGAGAAAATCTAAAATATACATAATTGGCGTTTGTCAAAGAAAATGCCCTCAACTTTTACTCAACAATGGTAATACAAGCAAAGACCATAGCAAGTAGTGTGTTTTCTGTAAGGGACTAGTTATGCTCTAATCCCAAAAGCTTTTACTGTTCATTACCGTTGCTCTTGTGCAACTTGGCATTTATAGCCGTTGTAAGTGTTTTTATATAAACTTTTGAACACTTATCTCACTCGATAAGATCTTTGAATACCATTCTATCCTTTCTCAAGCCTCTTCTTAAAGTTTAACACACATTTCTACAGTTCTTATGAGGAAACCTAGTTTCCTGGAAAAGTAAAAAACAGACTGTTGTAGCCAGAGGTACAACAAGAGCATAAAGACAGAAATAAGTGTCACAGACATGAAGAAACATACTTTCAGCAATTCTACTACAGGAATTTGCATCTCAAGCGGAGCGGATTCTCCCACCAAAGCAAGTTGAGATGAGTTAGCAATGTCAAAATCTTCATCCATTATGTGGTACGTGCTCAGCATCCTGAAAATGGTAGAAATGCACCGGAAATCAGGCCTTTGCAAATAAAACAAGAAGAAAGCACGCACAAGAAACATAATAAATGTAAATTGCAGAGGACATAGAAAGAATTTATTCAACTCATGCCTAGGAATTTAGTAAAGCAGGATTTGTAATTACAAATGGTAAGATATAGCTCAAGCATACAATAGACCTGCTGGAAATGAAGCTTGTCATGACAATACTTCCTGAAAGAATCAAAATCCCATAAAGATAAGACAGAACATTGTGGATTTTAGAGAGAGAGAGAGAAGGAGAAAACAGAGATGAGAAGCAAATGCTTTCTTAGATTGAAGATGTACAGATTACATTGTTTAAATAAGTAGATTAGAACTAAAGTCTAACTAACAGCAATTAAGGAAATACGGATGAGTAGTTAATGGGTAGTTTAGAGTCTACCATAAATACTACTCCCTCCGTTTTTTTTATATGTCGCAGAGAGAAGAATTACGCAGATTAAGAAAATAATTAATATGTTTATTGGAAATGTATTTTTTTATTGGAGATGTAAATAATTTGTTGGTAAAGGAGTTTTTAGTATTGGAATTGTGTTTTTTTTTATTGGAGATGTAAATATTTTGTTGGTAAAGGAGGAAAAAATAATAAATGATGCATTGGAAATGTAAAATGACAGATAAATAAAAAAAACGAAGGGAGTAACAGCTAGAACTATTTAATAAAGTATAACTTCAATAATTATAGTAGATATAATATTACTACTATAATATAGATTAGAACTAAAGTCTAACTAACAACAATTAAGGAAATACGGCTGAGTAGTTAATGGGTAGTTGAGAGTCTACCATAAATACTAACAGCTAGAACTATTTAATAAAGTAAGTATAACTTCAGTAATTATAGTAGATATAATATAATTATAGTAGATATAATATAATTATAGTAGATATAATATTACTACTATAATATCCCAATTTATAAACATGACTCACATATGGAAGTGCTTAAGACAAGCAACAACTAGCTGCCATTTCTCGCAAAGATCTGTATAAGCTCTCTGTGGGAATGGTCCAAACACGTCGTCACGTACAAAACAAAAAATGCCAACAAATCTGCACAACAATCCCCATCAATATGCATCAGGGTGATTATTACAACAAAGAAAAAGCATGTCACCCACTTTCACAAAAACAAATTACCTGTGCCCTCGATCACTAACGTCCCCTTCCACGGCAATAAGAGAATTTAGCAAGTTGATGAATGATATAGTCGAGGGATATTGCTCTCTTCTTGCTTCCACTTCATTCAACTCATACCGCATGTCATATACCTGGGGAGTGTGAAGGTAAACTATAACAGATTTTTAATGGCTAAACCACACCAACATCGAGTATGATATAGCCAGAAAATTGTGTGTTTTAAAATTTCAATTTATGATTGCACGATGAGACGGGCGGATAGCTATGGACATGTGATTTGGGATCTTGAAAACAAGTGGAAACTCAATAAGAAGATATCTTTGATATAAGGCAAGTACCCCCCCCCCCCCCCCACACACACACGAAGCTCATAAACATCTAACATAAGCTAGCCCTGAACACATCAAAAGATCACCTCACCCAAAAAAACTTGACCAGTTAAAAAGCATTTACAAACAAGAAAGAGGAGCACGGAGAGGTCAATTATATAATGCAAGACATAAGAAGCCATTTCAACAAGCTTACTATTCACGAGTCTCAATGAAAAAAACAGAAAAAATAGGAGTAAAGTATATTTGTGCCTAGTGGAAAATCCACACCATTACCTTATATCTCTATTTACATGACAATTTGGATAAACAAATAATTATATGAATTGCGAAGTTGGACCACATATTGGACTGACTACAGTCAAAAGGTTCTTCGTTTTAACCCAAACACAAAAAAGATTGCTTGCTTAACTTTTGAATAGAGAAAAGGTAGAGTATAAAATTTATGGCAGATAATTCTGGTGAGACGGCATTGCTTAGAGAATAACAACAGAGAAAAAATAGATGGTAGTTGATCAGGCACAGTCGTGAACAAGATTCATATAGCCGATCCAATCCATCTAGAGGAATGAACAGCCAGAGGTCACTGTATGCCAACTAACACCGTTATACTTACAAAGTATGAAGTAACTCAACGCTATCACACAGAAATAATGCTTAAAACTTGAGTGACTGAGAGAGAGAGAGGTCAACAGCCGGTTCTAAATTATATCATGCAGATGACAAACCTGTGTGGTACCTGGCGGGGAAATGCTCCCAACCTGATGACCAACAACAACAGGGAGATCATATTGTTCCAAATAACCCCATATTGCACCTTTCATAACTGGAGAAACTTTGACAAAAGAAGTAATTGCATTTCGTAAAGCTCCCTGACAATTATAACGTTAACGTAAAGCAAAGTCAGAAGTAGAATCAGTTTCATCAATGTTCAATAATCAGGGAATAACAAAATCATCTATAAACAGGAATGCAAACTAAGAGACCTAATGAAAGAAGAAAACTTCGTTCAGCTTCACAACCTTAAGATAAGGAGGCACATTCTCATAACTAAGAAGCTTAAATAATGGCTCAATGTCAGGGAACCAATTCTTCCTTTCAACATGATCTCCATTTTCGACTACCTACATAACAAAAGAATGATGATAAACCATTTGGAGAGAGAAACATCATTTACAGATATTCTGGAACATAAAAAAAACAAAAAAAAAAAAACTCGCAACCATATGAAGGTACTATAGGTCAAAAAAAAAAGACTCCACACAAAAAGATAGATCTGCAAGAAAAAGGTGCAGCATGCTGTGTGTATGTGGGTGGGGGCAGGTGGATGGCTACTGATCATAAAACAAGAGGAAAAAAAGCTTAGAAAACCAAAAATCGGACTGACAGAGCAACCCTGGCATAGAAGATGATCAAAGTCACATTTCTTCTTTCTGGATTAATGTCTGAAAGAGGAAAGGACGACCACTAGCATTGATACTCTAAAGTCTTTCCACTCCAAAATGAGAAATGGATTCTTGGTGTTCTGGTGTGGAAACATGTTCGGATAATCAGACCATCGCATATATGATCTTAGAAGCCTATCCTCAGCTACGGATCGCCTTCCATTAGCATTCTGGGTGTAATGATTGAAAGCAGCTTATTGAACAAACTGGGGGGAGGGGGGGGTCGAAAAACTACATGAATTAATATGATCACCACCTTTTGCAAAACATTCAAGTACGCAACAAGAGCTTGTGCATCTCCTTCTTCAAGCTTTGGCAACATAACTCCAGAATTTTGAAGAGACCGCTTGAATTTTTCTTCATATATTGATAAACAGTCAAACAAAGTGCGCCAACTAACAGAATTAAATGCTTTTCCTTGAAGTAACTCATAAACTTTTGAAGCACCCTCTGCACTGCATGCCTGAAACCAGAGCGGTAACCCAAAAAAAGGACAATATTTCTGCAGGATAAAAGAGAATAATTCACTTCCTAACTTAGTACAAGACAGCTGCTTCACGTACCAAGGTACTGAGCATCCTTAAGAATGCCACAAGTGTTTCGAAATTGGTATGATCCTCCCCGGCAAAGTTTACAAATGTCCACAATACATCATTTCCTGACAGCAACTCAGGTTCTTTCTGATGAAATAAATCATAATAACAGTGTGAAACCAAGAGAAGATAAGGCATCCTGTCAATATTCTTAGTTTTTCAGAATAAAATATTTCACTTCCATCAGTATAAATTTCAAAAACGACTGCAAAAAATCAATAATATTACAGCAATCTTTATTGTATAATCAGTAAAATATGTTCATTTTAGTTGAAGCGGATGTTGATGGCTCCATTCATGAGAAGAGAAGATGATCTTAACCAGGCCACAAAGTCACAAGAGAAACAGCCTTGTGTTTGTATACATCAAAAAACATAGTAAACAAACTCTAAGAGCATCAGAATGTTAAACGAAGTCACAAAAAAATGATAACAATAAAAATCCCACATTGATTTCCAAAATTAAACATAACACGGTGAATAATAACCAACAAAATAAACCCACATTGTAAATGGGAGAAATTGCATTCATACTATCACATGATAATTCCCTATAGCATTTTACATTTCAGAGAGAAGAACTACAATGCACTAACCTGATAGATTTCACTCAAAAACTCTAATAAAGAGACAAATGGTTGAGGAGCTTTTTGCGCAGCCTGCTGAGAATCTATCCCACCTTCCACCATAAGATCTTGCGCAGAAGGCTGTCGATACTGACTAAGAGAAGCCATAGCCTTTTCTTTTGAATCTTTAATCTGACAAGTGTCATATTAGATATATACATGTGTACAATCACAACCACCGATACGACACAACAGCATCATAGAATAAGCACAGGCAGATTTACTACGACATGATTTTAACAGCTGATAGATGCAAAAATTAAAACAATGAACTACTTCCTTGCATTCCATGAGGCTTAAATCATGACAAAAAAAAAAATATGTACGCTCTCAGGTTTGCCAGTCACAATTTAGCCAATAATATTATTACCACTGGAGCACAGAATCATCCACATGAACCCAAACCTAACCCCCTGTTTAGATAGAAGTAAAATAGTGGAAAAGAAAAGAGATGATTTAATAGAAAAGAAAGGATTATCATACTTCTTTTATTGTTTGGAGTCTTTGAATAACTTGTTTCCCTCCATTTCTCACCCTTTTGAAAAGAAATGAGACTACCGAAATTGTTCATAGGCTTTTCACTTTGTTAATCTCCTTTCCTTTCTCTCCCAAGAAAATATACAAAACATCCAAACCTAATTATTCCAAATTGGAAAATTCTTCTATTTCTCTTCCTTTCAAACCCACCACTCATTTCTATCTAATCCTGAAAACATCAAATTCGGCACAAACAAGAGCACATTATCTGCAAGCTTAGCACTAAATTGTAGCTCTACATGCCAGATGAGAAGTCACTTACCATGCTACATCTCTCTTCATTGCTCGTCAACTGTTGCTCAAATATTCCTTAAATAATCCTAACACACTAGACTTAAATTACAGTGAGAGAAAATAAAATACAGAGGACAAATGGCACTCCAGTAAATTATGACAATATAAGTGTGAGGATTAAATATGACTCCATAAAAAGACACAATATCCCATCTATGAATAATGAACTTTAACAATGTTTTCAAATCCAACTAGCCAATAGAGATCCTCACTTCCAAATATTTTGATCAGTAACCTAAACCAATGTCTGTACTTCAAGAGACGCAGAATGATAATCCTGTCTCAAGCAGCATACTGGATGAAAGATTACCAAACTTCCATTATTACACTAACATCCCCTAATGCAGACAGAAATTTTCAAACCAAGGCCATTCCAAGACCCTACAAAATCTGATATAGCATGCTTGCCATAAACACAAAAGAACAAATTAGAAATTTTCATTGAGGAACATGAAAGCCCCATGCAAGAGAACAAAGATAAATGGAAAAAATTCCCTGCCCTCCCTACAAAAAATTAAACAACAGATAAACATATCTTAAAGTTACCTTGTCTCTAGCAAGTTGATGAGATAAGAAGCAGGTGATCATCTTGTGAAGATAAGCATCGTACATATAGGTCATATCCTCATCATCATTCTGGAAAAACAAAACATTGTTTATTTGAGCAAACTAATCAAGCTTCTGATGCAACTTTAAACTGGAAATTCCAGTATAAACAATGTTACTCTTTACTCAATAAACAAGATAAAAGCAGTAAACCGGATGCAACACTAATGTCAAATGCATGAAAACCACCAGAATAGGCAAAACTTGGCCAACAATATAATGGCAGTGCATCAAGCATATGATGTCAACACAACTAAAAGCTTGGGTTTAATGCAAACACAAAAATTTCATTGAGCAAAAATACAAACATGCCTTATTTTCAGAGGCAGCCAAGAAAAGTGAGCAAATAATATATTACTATACAGCATTTCGAATAATAGTATATTGGTGAAATATATGAGTTTGTTATATAAGTTTTTTATTATCTGGTTGTATGCTTAGTATTGTTTAAGGAAACAGTCTTTACACTCCTAATAGGTTGTTAGTTAGGTGTTAAGTGATATTAATTGTCTTTGAATTATAAGCTGTCTTTCATTAGCCACATGTATTATTGTAAACAGCCGTTTAGGCTCATTTACTATCCTGACTCAGATCTTCTGAGAAAAATATGAAGACTTATCCTCTTTTGATCTTCTTTCCTGAGATTCTACATGGTATCAGAGCCTAACACCTTGACAACCTAAATTCTGCTTGTTCTATCTTTCAACTCTTCATCTTCTTCACCATTTCTTCCGACAAATCATCTTCATCCTCTACTGACGTTCCAAAATTGAAGGAACAAATATCATTCAGCAGGGGAGACGGAATAATGATGTTGGAAGGATTATTATTATTATTATTATTATTATTATTATTATTATTATTATTATTATTATTATTATTATGTAAGCCGGTTTATAAGGCTGCTGTTTAGTTCAGTTAGGGTTTACACGCTTAAGTGTTAAGCGGCCTATCTAGAGTCCTAAATGGACAAGTTTTCTAAATTATAGGAGGAATTAGGATTTGGTGTATGGATAAATAACGTATTCCTGTGATGAATAAAATTAAGAAAGCCTGAATTAAAATATTTCTTTTTCATCATGGTATAACAGCCATCTTACCACAAATTCTAAAACAAAAAAATTATTATTAATTCCGATGAACTACAGAGCAGCCTTCACCGGAGAAAGGACGCTCCCAATTCCGGAGGGTCTATCTCCGGCAGCTCGTCACCTGGGATGGATTCCCAAATCACCAACCTGCTAACTAGAGATGAAAACTGCAAGGCGAATCCCACGTCAATTCTACTCCCAGCCAGGAAAATGGATGGCAAAAACTACCTTGAATGGGCACAAATCATAAACCTGGCAATAGATGGGAAAGGAAAGCAGGGATTTTTGACCGGGATGAAGCCGCACCACCCACAGAAGATCCAAAATTCAGAAACTGGAAATCTGAGAACTCAATGGTGATGGCATGGCTCAAAAATTCCATGGAGCCATCTGTTAGAATACGGTTTCTATCTCTCTATTATTATTATTATTATGTTATTTTTCTTTTCTACCCTTACTAATCTACAGCTGTATATTACAGCTGTTAGTGGGTTAGATCATTTATGACTAATCTGCCTTTACTACAAACCTACCTTTAGTGGCTCTATGCCTTAATTATCTTCCCAACCGTTGTAATCTCTCTATTTAATCACTCTTGTAATAACTCAGACATAATAAGAATTATTCTATTCAGTTATTCTTCTTGTTCACATGGTATCGGAGCTAGTCGTTCTTCTTGTTCCACTTTCTGTCGTTTCACCTTTCCCCGTCTTTTTCATGGAAGAATCATCTTGTATCACCACCGGAGAATCATCAAATAATGAAAAAATATATGGGTCAGGCGAACTTCAACCTGTTCAGTCAGTTTATCGACTGAATGGAAAAAATTACCTTAAATGGTCTCAATTTGTCAGAACATATCTAAAAGGCAAGAGTAAACTTAGTCATTGACTGGTTCTAGCCCCCCTGAGGGTGATCCAAAGTTTGCTGCCTGGGATGAAGCTGATTCAATGGTAATGTCATGGCTATGGAATGCCATGATACCTGATATAAGCGACCCCTTCATGTTTCTTGGATCTGCAAAGGACATATGGGAATCAGCTAAACAAACTTACTCCAAAGTCAATGATGCAGCTCAGATCTTTGAAATAAAGATGAAGATATCAGCCGCCAATCAAGGGACTAAGACTATCACAGAGTACTCAAATCATCTACAAGGTCTATGGCAAGAGCTTGACCACTGTCAGATCATTAAGATCAAGTGTAGTGATGATGCTGCTATTATCCAACGAGCCAATGAAAAGGACAGGATTTACACCTTTCTTGATGGGCTTAACAATGAGCTGGATGCTGTTAAAGTTCAGATATTAGGAAAAGACGATCTCCCTTCCCTCAATACCAGAATATCCATTGTAAGGGCTGAAGAAGGTAGAAGAGGAGTAATGCTTGAACAAACCACTGAAGAAAGCTCAGCTCTTGCTGCAAAAGCTGTAAAGAAATGGGAATCCAAGGAGTCACAGGGTGAAAGAAATAACTCTGTGACTAGGCCATCTACCAAAAATCCAGAAAAAGACTCTTTTCTGCACCTTTTGTAAGAAAAACAGACACACCAAAGAAAATTGTTGGAAGCTTCATGGAAAAGGCAACAAGGGGTCTGCTGATAAGCCTAATTCTACCAATATGGTCAAGGATGAAGCAAAGGGACAGGATGCTCCTAGGGATCTTGATCCAACTCAAGTTCAAAAACTTATAAAGCTGTTGGAAACCTTGGAGGAACCACCTAAGTGCAGTCTTGCACTCTCAGGTACATCTAATCTATTTGACAATGATGAAATGTCATGGGTTGTGCACTTTGGAGCCTCTGACCACATGACACATCTTCACTCTGTATTTACTGATTATAAACCATGTCCTAGCAATAAAAAGGTCACAGTTGCTGATGGATCTTTTGCAACTGTGGCAGGACAAGGAATAGTCAGATTAAATTCAGATTTTATATTGAAAAATGTTCTTCATGTCCCTAAACTGTCAACCAATCTTGTATCCAGAAAGAAACTTACTGCTGATGCCAATTGTTGTGCCATTATCTCCTCTGACTTGTGTTTGATACAGGAACTAGAGGGGAAGAAGATAATTGGACATGCTAAGATTAGAGATGGGCTGTATTATCGTGATTGGGATAAGGGTAGAGCTAAGCCTGAAAAGTCATGTCATTCAGTTTGTAATGTTAGTTCTGTTAACAAGATTTGGCTTTATCATAAAAGATTAGGACATCCTTCCTTTAATGTTTTAAAGCAAATGTTTCCTCTTATGTTTAAAGGAATTAATCTTGATGAACTTCATTGTTATGAATGTGAGCTGGCTAAACATAAGAGAAGTCCTTTCAACAATCATCCAAAAAGGTTCAAAACACCTTTTGATTTAATTCATAGTGATATATGGGGACCATCCTACCAGTCAACAACCTATCATCATTTACACTAGAAAGAAGTCAAGGCCTCAGTATCTAAACTTATCCAGAGAAACTTCATCTATTCCTTGTGATCTGTATAACCCTGTCTTGGATAGCCATGATCAAAACACTCATGATCCCATTCAAAATCAAACTCAATGTGTTCCTAGAAAACAGAAACCCACTGTCACTCTCACAGAAGAGTACTTCATTCCTGTTGCAGCTAGGAAGGGGACTAGGTCTTGTACTACTAAGCATCCTATCCAGAATTTCTCTAAATCTCACAAAGCTTTCCTAAGTTATGTGTCCTCTAATGAAATTCCTAAAAATGCTACTGAAGCTTGTAAAGAAAAGAAGTGGAGGGATGCCATGATTGCTGAAATGACTGCCCTAGAAAAGAATAAGACTTGGGATATTGTTGATATGCCAAAAAACACTAAACCTGTTGGATGTAGATGGATCTTTACCATCAAATATAAATCTGATGGATCTATTGAAAGGCACAAGGCAAGACTTGTGGCCAAAGGGTATACTCAAACTTATGGAGTAGACTACTTTGACACATTTGCTCCGGTTGCTAAAATGAACACTGTCAGACTTCTCCTATCCCTGGCAGTAAATCTAGACTGGAAAGTATGCAAGCTAAATAAAGCCCTATATGGGCTCAACCAGTCTCCTAGAGCGGGGTTTGGCAGATTTACAAAAGCTATGTTGTCTCTTAAGTACAAACAGAGTCAGGGTGACCATACTCTATTTGTTAAAGTGAGTAAATATGGAAAAAGGGCAATCCTCCTTGTCTATGTTGATGACATCATCATCATTGGTGATGATCTTGATGAAATTACCAAACTAAAGAATTGTTTGTTCAACAAGGTTGAAATTAAGGAACTGGGAAGGTTGAAATACTTCCTAGGGATTGAGGTCCTTCACTCAAAACATGGGATCTTTATCTCCCAACATAAGTATATTCTTGACTTACTAAGAGATACTGGAAAACTTGGTTGTAAACCAGCCTCTACTCCTATAGACTACAATCACAAAATTGATAATGCCCCTGATGATAGTCCTGTTGATAAAATGAACTATCAAAAGTTGGTGGGAAGGCTGATCTATCTGGCCCATACTAGGCCAGACATTGCTTTTGCTGTGAATGTTGTTAGCAGGTTTATGCAGGATCCAAGGAGAATTCATCTTCAAGCTGTTGAAAGAATACTACAATATCTCAAAGGAACTGCTGGACATGGAATCCTATTCAAAAAGAATGGACACCTGTTTTTGGAAGCCTACACTGATGCTGACTATGCTGGTTCTATTGAAGACAGAAAATTTGCATCAGGTTTACGCATCTATCTTGGAGGAAATCTAGTTGCATGGAGAAGCAAGAAACAGAATGTTGTCTCTAGGTCAAGTGCTGAAGCTGAATTCAGATCTATGGTTGTTGGAATCTGTGAACTACTATGGATCAATATCATTCTGAAGGACCTACACATCAAGATACTACATCCTATGAGGTTATACTGTGATAACAAGTCTGCCATCAGTATTGCCCATAATCCTGTCCAACATGGCAGGACAAAACACATTGAAGTGGACAGGCACTTCTTCAAAGAGAAAATTGAAAGTGGTCCCCTTACATCAGCTCTGCAAATCAACTAGCCGATGCTCTCACTAAAGGGCTGCCCAAGAAACCTTTTGAAGACATTCTCCATCTTGAGCGGAAGTGTTAGAATACGGTTTCTACCTCTCTATATTATTATTATTATTATTATTATTATTATTATTATGATGTCATTTTCCTTTTCTACCCTTACTAATCTACAGTTGTATATTACAGCTGTTAGTGGGTTAGATCATTTATGACTAATCTGCCTTTACTACAAACCTACCTTTAGTGGCTCTATGCCTTAATTATCTTCCCAACCATTGTAATCTCTCTATTTAATCACTCTTGTAATAACTCAGACATAATAAGAATTATTCTATTCAGTTATTCTTCTTGTTCACACCATCCATTGTCAGGCCCCACCCCACATGTTCCTGGCCACAGCCAAGGACATTTGGCAGGCTGTAAGATTAATGTACCATCTCAAATCTATGAGATCAAAACCAGATTGTGGAGTTTAAGACAAGGGGACAGAGATGTCACATCCTACTATAATGACATAGTCTCCTTGTGGCAGGAACTTGATCTATGCTATGAAGATAAATGGGAATGCACAATAGACAGGGTGAAGTTCCACAAAAGAGAGGAGAATGAGAGGATATACTCATTCTTAGCAGGTCTGAACCAAGACCTAGATGAGGTTAGGGACAGAAACCCCATGCCACCCCTCAAAGAGACTTTTTAAGAAGCCAGAAGGGAAGAATCAAAGAGGAAAGTGATGCATAGATCAGGGCAAGCTGAGATAGAAGGGTCTGCCATGGTGGTTAGCAGAGGAGATACAATGAAGAAGGCCAGCAAGCAGAAACTAAGTGTGAACATTGTAGGAAAAATGGCCACACCAAAGATACATGTTGGGAGATTCATAGGAAACCAGCCTGGAAGAACAAAGGTGCAAATATTCAGACTTCAGAACAAGGGAAAGCAAACCAGGTGTCTTCTGATCTGGGGCCACAATCCGCAACAGGAACCCTTCCATTCACTCAGGACCAATTGGAGCAGTTGAGTAAAATTCTAAACTCTCAACTCTCTCTGAAATCTAAGCCTAATTGCTCTCTTGTCACGTCAAGCAACTCCTTTTCCTTATCTTTAATAGGAGTCAATCATAAAACCCAGTGGATAGTTGACTCTGGAATAACTGACCACATGACTAGGTCCTCTGAACTGTTCTTAAGCTATGATCCATGTCTAGGAAACCAGAAAATCAGACTGGCGGATGGATCTTTTTCCACTATTGCTGGAAAAGGATCCATCTATGTGTCACCATATATAAAATTAAAAAAAGTACTCCATGTCCCTAAATTGGCCTGTAACCTGCTTTCAGTCTGTAAATTGACTTATGATCAGAACTGTGAAGCTATGTTTTCTAAGGATTGTTGTCTGTTTCAGGACAAAGCTTTGGGGAGGATGATTGGCAAGTCTAAGCTCATTGGGGGACTTTATACACTGGAATCAGGAATGGACTCACAGAAGGAGAACCTAATGAGATGAAGCTATCACACAATGTCCCAAACAATCCAGAATAAGATTTTAGTTCTACATAGGAGATTTTATGTTGTTTTTATGATCTTCTCTTAGTCCAATTCCTTGTAATTAGCCCTGTTTAGTTCAGGATCAAGTTGTGTTAGGAGTGGGTCTGTTTTCAGTGTTCATAGCCGTTGCTTTCAGCAACTTGGCTTTTATAAACGTTGTAAGTTTTTCCTATAACATCAAAGGACACTTATCTCACTCGAAAAGGTTCTTGAATAAATTTATCATCTTTTTGTCTCTCATTCTTGCTTAAATCTACAAATACCACATAAGAAGCAAAGGATTTTAGGCGAGATTTTTGTCACTAAATAGATACATGGATAACTAGCAGCCTATGGCTAGTTAATTAATGCAGGCGGCATTACTAATCCTACTTACCAGCGGTAAAACCCCTTCATTAAGACTGACATATCAAAAATAAACTATCTATAACGGCTAGAGCAATTTTAAAAAAAATGTTTTAACGTACTATGACTCGTTGAGGTGATTTTATTAAAGAAAAGGAAAAGTACAATCTTCTAAAAGTAATATCCACTCAAAAAAAAACATGGTATCCTATCATCTGGAAAACACTATGATAATTAAATTGCAAGTTATAAGCATAAACCAAAGAGATCTACATTTTGCTACTCTCCTCCAACTAGCCACATGCACCCTCTTCAATACTTCTGTTTCCACAAGATGGCTCAAGACAGCTTTCATGTTGAAAGTCTATATGATTCCTCTCTAGCTACACAGAGTAAATTACCATTGAGAAAGCTTAAAAAACCCAGCTGTTTCTAAACTTACTCATAAAATTATTTCCTACAGCCATAACAAAACATCATCCCAAAGAAACCAACTGTTGTACTAGAAACCCTCCAGGATAGTTTGCCAGATCCTTCGGGAAAAAGAACATTCAAATAAAAAAATGAGTAATAGCCTCAAGTCGCCACAAGACACAACATTAAGGACTTCACTATCTCAAACATGGCCTTGGAATCCCTGGTACATAAAAACTGATTCCCAAACCACGATTTATTCAAACACGCCAAGACAGCCTCGCATATGGGCCAATAAAACTATCATTTACGTCTTGAACCATCTGTAGCGTGTGGTGTTGCTAAAAAATTCTGACCTAACAGTGGCCCAAGTGTTGCTGTCACATATTCTCATGTTGTCACTTTTAGTTTCTTTTCAGAATGATAAGAAGATTTTTTTATAAGATGTAGATCAACTAAGTCTTCTTAGCAACCAAATCAAACAGAGTCACAGACTGGTTTACATAACTGTTCCAGATATATGTACAAAGAATCGTGATCTAAAAGGATAACAAAAAACTAACTAATAATTTGAAGTAATAGGAGTAAAACAAACCTGATAAGCTGCACTTCTCATAATCTTAGCAAGCCAAAACTGGAAAACATTATTAGAAAAGATGATATCCAAGCATGAAGAAATATATTGCACGTCGTTAGAAGAAATGCCAGCTAATGTGTCTGTCACATCTAACCCATCTTGCATCAGCATTAGATGCACTAGCCATGCAAGCCTAACACAGTCAACAAATCCCTCAGTAGTCTTATTGTTTCCTGACACCATCACCTAAATAAAACATACTTAGAGACAAGCTATAGGAAAATATCAACCAAGTAGAACAACATTATTTATAGCTTACCATTTCATGGAACTCACGCCTAAAGGAGGGATCACAAGATAAGATGGAAGCTTTTCCAGGCACAGCACTCAATGCATCAGAAATTAAACTGATCACCAGAGAGAAAAGAAGACTAAAAGTAACCTGCAGTGAAAACAGGGGTACAACATATATTGTAGGTCAAAACAAAAGATGAATAACAACACAAAGACAGAGAGTAGATAAAAGAATCATAATCTAGACCTGCCTTAAACAATGTAATAATTTAGCTAAAAGGCGGGCAAACAAATCATTAATATAAAGATAAATGAAAGTTGTCGTTTAGAAGACCAGGAGCAGGGATATACTACCTGCCGCTTGTTTCCATACTAAAGACAGCTCAATATAAATAATAAAGACAAAACAGGCATAACTAAAAGACAGAACATAATCAAAAGAAGACACATTTCATGACTTGTCTAAAAGAACGCAGCTGACTGTGGTCCTACACCAGTGGGGCCAGAGGGAAACTGTGGAATATACGGTGAAGGAGACAGAACAGAGGCCTCGTATGATAGGCAGTAAAGGAGAGAGTAGCAACAAATTCTAGAGTACATAGCCAAAATTCTTATGTCAAATACAAGGGCCAGAGGATACAAGAAAACCGATTCCGAACAAACAACGAATACAATCAATGCAAAAGGACTATTGTTTAATGAAGCAATTGAGAACAAAAAAATACTTTCAAGCTTTCATACAACTCAAGTTGGTGCAAAGAACCAAACCAATCATATACCTATAGCTCATATAATAATAATCTCATAGAAAGATGGACAGCCAAGTGCAGAGAAACATCTCACCTGTGCAGGATTTGGTAAGGGCCAGAACAATTAGGTCTAGTGTAAGTGTGTAACAACTTTACCTTATAATCTCACAGACAGATAGATAAAGCAAATGACGGACCGTTTAATATCTTTTAAATTCACAACTATCAAACTTCTTGCACTTGCTTGCATATAAAATCAAACCATACCACATAATTAATAATTTAACAATAAAAGCAAGACAGAATTTTATTACTAAATTAAAACTTAAATCGTAACACTAACTTGCCTTTTAAATGATGTCAGATAGAAAAAAGTTCCAAATTCCAAAGAATTTTTTATGTAAAAACCACTCCTTTAATTTAACCAAATATTACATACCAAATTGTAATTAGTTAATTATTGTACAAACTACAAAGTTAGAGAAGAATGAAGAGAGAAATGAAATTTTATTTCGTTGACTTCTCTGTAGCAGGTTAGGATCCTTTTAAACTAGGAGATAAATATCTCTAAGATCTTGTAACTAAACCAAAAAATCAGCCTAGTAAATACCATATCAAAATCAAAAAATTAAGGGAGGGGAATATTCTACTTCCTATTTAACCAAATCCATGACATCTTTCACATTTATAGCTATGACCATAATGACACTAGCAGTTTCATATCAACATAAAAATTGCTTAAGCAAACATTGCATGTGAACTAGACATAAGCCAAATCCGGTTACAAATCACAACAGAATCCAATTTTATCTTTGTAGAGCAATCCACATTACCCTAATTAAAATGATGTCAAGTGAAGATAATGCAAAATTGCCAGAATAACAGAGCCATAATATATAATGCTCAAGGATGAAAGAACCATGCCTGAGCTTTCAAAATGTCAGTGCAGTCAACAAAATCCTCCACGCTGTCTTTTAAAGAATAAAATATGTCTTTAATATCTTTGGGACCTGCAAGGGACAACAAAATTAGAGTTGATAGAAGAACCATAAACCAATAAAAACCAACACAGATAATAGTTGCATAACAAACAACCGAAGGCACATAATTTGCCACTTTCAGTGCGCATGCCAAATACATAAAAGAGGCAACATATTTCTCACTCGATTGAATGTCCTCACAAATAAATTGGAGAAAAGCTTCTAGTACAAGGATGCATTCCTCCATGGTGAACTAAAGGAGAAAGCGTATGGAACCTCCCCTAAGGTTCAGTAATCAGTTTGGTAACATAGTCTGCAGACTAAGTCCTTGTATGGACTCAAACAAAGTCCTAAAGCCTGGTTTGACAGGTTTATGAGGTTCATGAAAAGCATAGGATTCAGTCAGGGGAAGTCAGACCATACACTGTTCATAAAGAGGATTGGTGGAGGAAGGTTAACCATCCTGATTGTATATGTTGATGACATCATCTTGACTAGGAATGATGAGGAAGAAGCAAATTTGGTTAAAAATCAACTTGCAACAGAATTTGAGATAAAGGATCTGGAATCCTTGAGACACTTCCTTGGAATGGAGGTGGCCAGATCGGCTGAAAGGTTGGTGTTGACTCAGAGGAAGTATACCTTGGATTTGCTCAAGGAAACAGGTCTGGAAGGGTGCAGACCAGCTGGTACACCCATGGAGTGTAATCTGAAATTAGGCAGTGCTAAGGGTGAACCTGTTGATAAGGGAAGCTATCAGAAGTTGATTGGCAAACTGATCTATCTGGCTCATACTAGGCCAGATGTGTCTTATATTGTGAGCTCCTTAAGCCAGTTCATCCACTCACCAAATGAGGTGCATATGGAAGCTGCTAGAAGACTGTTGATGTATTTAAAGACTACACCAGGGATGGGGTTATACTTCAACAAATCAAACCAAAGGGATGTATTAGTCTACACAGATACAGATTGGGGGACATGTACTATAACTGGGTATTGTACCTATGTTTGAGGAAACTTAGTCACTTGGAAGAGTAAGAAGAAAAGTGTTGTGGCTAGGAGCACTGCTGAAGCTAAGTTCAGGGCCATGGCACAAGGAATTTGTGAAGAACAATGGATCGGGAAAGTGCTGGAAGATATTGGAGCCAATGTCTCATATTCCACGAAGTTGTACTTGACAGCAGTTATTGGCATTGCCAATGAGCATGTGCAACATGATGGGACAAAGCATGTGGGGATGGATAGGCACTTTATAAAAGAAAAGCTGGAAACTGGACTATTCAATGTTCCATTTTTGCCTTCTACTAAACAAATTGCAGATGGGATGACCAAAGCATTGGGAAGAGGACTGTTTGACACCTTTGTGAGCAGGTTGGACCTGATAGATATCTTTTCCCCAACTTGAGGGGGAGTGTTGGAATATGGTTATTTATCATTTATTTTTATTATTTATGTGTAACCATGTTATAAGGCTGCTTATTATGTTAAGTTAGGGTTTACACGTTTTTAATTAGGGCATGTGGATTAAAGTTCTTTATGGACAAGTTCTTATAAGGCTGCTTATTATGTTAAGTTAGGGCTTACACGTTTTTAATTAGGGCATGTGGATTAAAGTTCTTTATGGACAAGTTCCCTATTTTCTAGGAAGATTAGGGTTCCTGATCGTATAAATAAGTCACCACAGTATTGAATAAAATCAAGAAAACCTATTGGGGGAAAAAGAAGACAGAAAAATATTACACTCACTCCATCCCAAATTATAAGGCCTTTTAGAATTTTCGAAAGTGGAAGAATGTAATTATTGTTAAAGACAAAATCTAAAAAACTCTTTGACTATCATTAGTGCAATCGGGAAGAAAAATGTAATAAATGCTCAACTGGTATTCTAGAAGGACTTAAATTATGGGACAAACCTAAAAAAAAACTTGTATTTCGGGGCAGAGAGAAATTAAAAACACAAAAAACAAGAAAAGTAAAGCTCGTGGAACTGCAGACTGGATCAAATCAACTTCATAGTAACAAATTGACCGTGACTACTCGGTTGATACTCTTCTAGAGTCAACAGTTCAATCCTTGATTTTGGGATTCTACATTCTCTACCTACACATTCTCAAACTATGGTACAAATGTTTTATAACAATAATATTGTTTTTAACATAACCAGGGTTGGCCCACACGGCAAGATCTTCAATATTAAGATCGTTACGCAAAAAAATAAAAAATAAAAAACAGAAGTCAAGAGAAGAAGCAATAACTTCTCGAAAAAAAGACAGAAGCAACAATAAGCACCTGCATACTTCAAATTCAGCCATGAAAACCAAAAGGCAACAATAAAAGATCATAGTGCTAGCACTAAAATTGCCAAGGGGCACAAAAAAATTGTGTAACACTTGAAATACAAAATAGGAGACAACTGCAAACATGTAAAGAAGTGATTTACTGGTGTAGATAATCTGAACATGCTAGGTTTGATGTGCTTCTGGCTTCAAATAAAATACATGCATGTTACTTCAAATCATCTTTGAACAAGTACTGGGGAAAAAAAGCAGAAAAAGCAGAAAATAATTTTGAAGACGATATAAAGGTCGACATTCCCATAAATGATGCACAGTTGATGTAAAGCAATGGAGAGAACAAAATTTAGCAAACTATAAAGATTATTAATAAAGAGACCAAATGTTAAATATTCATGCAAGACAAAAAAAAAACTTATTCATTTCACCATAAAGCTTGATCTGATTATTCAGCCTGAAAAAAAAAAATGTTAAGCAACCAATTGTTAGTTATTACCTACCTGTCCGCGAAACCAAAACAGAAAGAACAAGGCAATGACCAAGAATGAGCCTTTCCCTAGAAACAACAGCTCGGCGTTCCACCAGAGCACCCCGGGAGTCAATAACATACTGCTCAGAATTGGGGCCTCCTAAACCAGCAGGTTCTTCTCGCTTCAGTTCCTAATATTATAAAGCCAAAAAAAATATAATAAAAATTCATACAGTTATAAAAAATTGAACAATCATATAGTTATAAATTATATAATAAAATAAAAAGTAGCAACACAATATCGTCATTTGACAATGCTTTTTACAACAAATCACGGGTAAACACACACATCAGGAATGGAAGAAACTATAAGATCAGATAGCCAAGTTTAATACGCACAATGAGAGAGAGAAAATCAATTGCTTGTAAACATGATGAAATTGAAGTTGGAATGAACAAATTCAAATGAAGCACCACAATGTAATGGCATCTTAAGGAATGCAATCTAAAGACATGCCTGGGTTATGCGGTTAACTGCCATAACTCACAAGCAACATCAAACTCAAAGCTTAAGTTTCATCCAAGGTAAGAGAACAAGACAGGTTGATTAAAGACCTTAAGAAGCGAGATAAACTTTTGTCTAATGCCACCATTGATAAGATCTTCCATGTATCCCTGAATGTCGGTCAAAAGATCTTGTTCCAGTCCATGGTCGAGAACAGCAGCCTGTAAGAGACAAATTAGAGATGCCATGTACAATATTCCAAGGAAAAAATTCATAGGCAATAATCAGCTTTTTTCCATCACATGAAAACAAGGTCCAACTACCCGCAAGAGTGTGTACAGTGCTGTTATTAGATCTCTTCTTTCTGTATACCAGTGCCCAGCAGCAAGACGCAAGATTTCTAAAGGATCTCTTCCCAGTAAGCTCCACTAAAGGCCCAAAATCATCAGCCAAGCAAAAAAGAGCAACAGTAATACAAAATGATCAAATATTGAATATTAAGTCAAAAAAACAAATGCAGAATCGCTAGAATAATATACGAGGGAGCATCACCTCTTGATTGACAAGCACGAGCAAGCGAATGCATTCAATCTCATTGAGATGAAGATCATCACTGAGTTTGAGAGCCTGAATAATCAACATGAATGACGTTGTTAATAAAGAGGCATGATCTACCAAAAACCTTTTTTCTTTTTATAAGAAGTACTGCAGGAAACAAGTATCAAGCAGAAAACCGCAAAGAATAGCGAATCCAAGAACATGAATGTACTATAAAACATGGTTTTTTTCCATCATCGGCAAGAAAATAGCTCGGAACCTATTACTCAGTTCTCTCTCTTTCAAATCTATCCATAGTGATGCTGCATGGATGGAATGAAACAGCAGCTTTAATTACAGTTTACATAATTATGACTACTTAAATACAAATCAAAATTTTCTGTAATGTAGTATTGAAACCAAACCGGAAACAAACAGGCAAAGAAAAAACAACACCAGGAAGACGACCAAAAGTAGAAGGGACTAACAATCTCAACATCCTGATCATCAAGCGTGATGGGCCCGGAATCTGGAAGCCTCACTTCTTTAGACTGTACCTGGGCTCGGTCAGACGGTTTTGGAGGCTGTATGTCGCAATAAGAAGGGATGTTAATTACACGCAATTCAACAACAACAACAAAATCAAAACAAAACAAAACAAAAAAACACCGCACACAGAAAAAAAGATAAACAGACCACCCACCCCCGAAAACACACCAAGAAATTAACTGCCCTGAGATACTCTAGAGAACCACGGCAGACACAAAAATCTTTAAGAATCTATGAAGTTAAACACACCCATATTAAACGGCACCCTTCCTAAAACCCCAGCAGCAAAAGACAGCTGCCCAAAGAAACAGTAAACCCATCCGTCACTGTTTAAGAGTAGAATCATTTCTACTAGTGCGGATTAATTTGGTCGATACATGGCGGACATATAATTGTCCTTGTAAAAAATGAAATGTAAAAAGACTCGAGTATATAATTAAACAGCTAATGTAACTACGGAAACGATAAGCAATCAGTAAACATATTGAAATGCGATGCAAGTATCTCAAAAAAGTGTATTGCTTCCTGTTTGTTTAAAAAAAATGTAAAGGTTTTACTTACAGGATATGAAAGGAGAGATTTGAGAGACAGGAGCGAGTGGCGAAGGGCATGAGAGAGCTCTACTCTTTGTTGCGGCGTCGGAGGGCCAGGGCTGAGCAGAGTTGCTCCCACGATTGATAAAAGTTGCTTAGAAGAAACCATTGTTTTACAGAGCGTTAAGCGTGAAATAAACACAAAAATAAGAGGGAAAGTGTTTATGAGGGAAAGAAGATGGAATGGGGTGTGGGTACGAGCCCTACTTAACTTAAGCGGAAGACGAGGGTTCGTTTGAAACGCAAAATGAAAAGTAAAAACCGGAAAAGAAAAGGAAAAAAAAAACAGGGTATGTTGTATCGGCACACCCTACTGCACTCATTTTTTTATTATTTTTTATGACGAAAAAATAATCGGTAACACCGGCGTTTCTTATTAAACACCAACGTCGGGTACGAGTCCTACTTAACTTAAGCGGAAGACGAGGGTTCGTTTGAAGCGCAAAATGAAAGTAAAAACCGGAAGAAGAAGAAAAAAAAAAAGTAGGTTCTATCAGCACACCCCAAATTACTATAGGCACCAATTTTTTTAGTATTTTCTCGCACGAAAAAAACGTCGGTGACACCGGCGTTCCTTGTTGAACACCACCACTGACGTTAGTGTGCAACAAGGAACGCCGGTGGAAAGTTGTGGACTGACGTTTTCTAAGTTTTAACACTTTTACACAGGGAACGTCGGTGACGTTGGTGCTCCACAAGGAACACCAGGGCCACCAACGTCCCCTTTGTAAAAAATCACCGGGTGCCCGAAGTAATTTTTTGTGGTGCCAAGAATAATAGGGTGTCAGTAATAAATAGGGGTGTGCCAATAGAACCCCTAAAAAAAGCACTTTGTCCCTAATTCTGAGGCTTCTATGGCCACCCTTTTTTTTTTTATTGTTTTTCATTTATTTTTCTACACAATCAAATCACTAACGGCGCCACATCCATTTAACAACTTTCAAAAAATCTACTTTAGTCCCTCAGCTTTTAAAATTAATCGTTTTACTCCCTCATTTTTAACTTCTTCCTTAAATCACTTTAATTCCACTACATTACTCCTTCTCTCTTTTTTTTCAATTGAAACGCAACCCTCAAAACACAAGTGAATCATACGCCGGAGAAGTCACCGGAAACGCAAGTGACGCTAAGAACAACATCATTTTGAAGCAAATCACGTAAGTATATTGTTTTGTTTACATTTTGCTGGAAATTTGGTAGGAATCGGAGGTGGTAATGGTTGGGTTTCGATTTTCTATCGAACGAACAAAATCGTGTATTGTTATGTGAATTCATTTGTTTGATTATAATGTGTATTCGCTATTGGTTGAAATCGGGTTGAAATCGGAGTGTGTTTGGTGTTTTTCATTCAAACGGCCGATTTCCGGTCGGAATTTTGGGGAAGATGACCGGGCGCTTAAAACGTCGGCCAATCCGACTTTACGTTGTATATACAACGTCAACATGGGTGACGTTAATAACATACAGGTCTACTAGGGTCTATTGTTCCTACGTCAATGTATGTGGCGTTTATCCTACTTCAAAACGCCGGAGAGGCTGAAGTTATAGGCAACGTCATTTTAGGAGTCGTTTGTTTGTAACATGAACGTCACCTCGTGTGACGTTAAGTTCTTATTGTAACGTCAGATTGCTTGACGTTATACGCTGAAATTCAGATTGTATGGCATATTTAATGTGCACATAACAACAGTGAATTAATGTGTTTATTGACTTTGTAAACAGCCGTCTACCAACTATGAATTTTTGCCATATAAGTGTGTTAAAATGAAAAGTAATCTAGTTACATTTTTACTCATAATACGGGCCTTAAAATATAATTTTGGCAAGGGAAGTGTGTTAGTTAAACGTATACTTAGATCTGTTTTGCCAATTATATGTGTTGTTTGGACCCGATAATGTAAAGTCGTGGGTTCTCTTTGTTTTAACAGGTTGTCACCCGTTTACAAAACCTTGGGATCTCTTTGATGTTTTGTAGACTGACTTACCTGAATAAGTTCCATTAAGAAATGACCCAAATGTATCCATTTGTTAATATCTTCCATAAGCAGATATGCCAAAAATATTCATTTCTTAATGGACTTATTCAGGCTAGCCATTATCTACGTAAAAATGCCTAATATCCCCCTCACCTTCAACAATTAAAAGAACTCACACTAGAAGAACTTCAGGTATTAAAACAAACAACACTTATTGATCGGACAAGAACTTCGGGTATTGTAATATGGATTAAGGCACTGGTCTTGTCTTGTGTGATTGGTTATGTTTGGCTTGAGTATCTATGTTGTCTTGTTTTGGAATGGCATGCGGACTGATTGTAATGCAAATTCTGATTTCTTGTTCCTTTTTAATCGACAATGAAGAAAATGAATAATGATCGTTTCTTCGAAGTTCTTGTTGGCGATTTTGCAACAAGTTTGGTATGTCATTATTAATTAACTTACATTTGTATCGCTTATATTATTATTGAACTAACGTGATTTGTTTCTTTTTTCATATACACTATCTACAGCATATATTAATCAATTAGAGGACACGTTGCGGAACCTAAATAGGGTTGTTCTCAATAGCCGACTAAGGACATAGGAAGTGAGTGTTGGACCGACAAACAATAGACTTCTTCGTTTATTTGGGGAAGGTTGGAAGCAGTATGTGGCCGCTCACCGCTTGAATTAGGGGACCAATGTTTA
The DNA here is from genome assembly GCA_036785695.1 of Gentiana straminea. Classification (NCBI taxonomy): domain Eukaryota; kingdom Viridiplantae; phylum Streptophyta; class Magnoliopsida; order Gentianales; family Gentianaceae; genus Gentiana; species Gentiana straminea. The sequence goes on from JAVUPR010000243.1 coordinate 6,711,588, forward strand.
GATATTTTTGGATCAATATTTGTCATTATGTTTGTTTGTATAATTGTTTGAATCATGTTTCTTCAGTACATGGTCCAAAATGTCAACAATATGGATGTTGCTTCAGTCAAACCAACGCCAGATATGTTGACGTTTTGTCATAGACATCACCAGGGTTGACGTTTGGTTTCTCAATAAACGTCAAAAGAGATGGCGTTTTATAAACAAAATCATATTCAGTTCTGTGTCCATAACGTCACCAGAATTGACGCTGATATGCTGAAGAAACGTCAGATTTGTTGGCATTCTGAAAACGGTGACATTTTAAGTTCTAGAGTCTAAACATCATCACATCTGACGTTTAACTTGCACACGAACGCCAGACGTTCTGAAGTTTTATAGCATGTCGGGCGGAGAATCCAACAGGTGTCGGAAAACTCTAAAAATCTTCATTTTTTTCTATAATTCACGGGGTTTCAAGCAATTGAGCATGGTGTTTAAGTGTTATCTTATTAAATGCTCAAGATTATCAATTTTTTGGTTGATGAGTTTGATGTAATGAAAAAAAGTTGTTGAAGAAGATAAAGATGGTTTCTTCAACAAAAAAAAAGATAAGGATGGTTGAAGAAGATGAAGATGGTTGAAAACGGTTGAAGAAATTCTTTGAAGATGAAGATGATTTATTGATGATTATGATTTAGGTGAAAAATAAGTTGGGGATTATAATGTTTCATTTTAATTATCAAAGGACCAAATTGTATTTTATAAGATTTGTGGTATGAGAAGTAAGTTTTTCATTTTTTTGGTAGTGCTTGAAGTACATAAATAATAAAAATATTCAACGTGGTGCCGAGTAACTTATAGGGTGCTGGAAGTATTCATGAAGCCGCCTAGAATTTATGTTTTGTTACGGCTACGACAGTCAAATAGAAACGAATGGAGATGGAGTAGCGGTGGTTTGTTTGTCCTAAATGATTTGACACAAACCCTAGTAATTCTATTGTAAAAATATTTGGTACTACCTCCGCCGCACACAGATTAATAAATCAATTAATGTGTTGTATTTTAAGCACTAATTGACGTATATACCCGTATCACATAATAAATGCTCTTTTGGAGTATGAAATGAATATATAGACATTAAATGCATGGTGTGTTTGGAAAAAGTGCATTAAATGATGTGTTGGTTTTCTAAATGGACACTTTTAACCTATTTTAAAAATATGGACATTTTTTATGGGACGGAGGTAGTAGAATATTTTATGGAAAATAACATTTTCTCCATTGTGGTTTGTCATACAAAACATTTTAGCTCCCTGAGCTTATTTTTTTAAACAATTTTACCTCATTATGGTTTTATGTAAACTCGAATTAAAGACTAAAAATTATGTGTTAGGGTTTGCGGCAAACCCCGCAGGCTCTTGAAATTGCGAGCCCAGCCCAGTCAGCAGCCAAAGCGTTCCTGTCCCGATTTTCAAAGAAATTGACCTCGAAATTGCGAGTTCCCCTTCACAATTGCAAGCCCATTTTTCCAAAAATAATCATTGTTACAAATACACTCTACCAGTTTCTAAGGAAAACAGAGGCAACGGGGGACCAAGGAGACGTGGTGGGCAACAGAATGTACAAGGAGACGCGATTCCAATAATCAACGGGGTGCCACAGTTTAAATCGGTTGAGCTCCACGAGTTATTCCGTACCCACTGGAATGCCCGTACTTTTGCTAAGGAGAGGCGTAGACCTCAATGATAGTGGTGAGATTTTACCTCACATTCTTCATCACCACGGATTGATGGCCATGGCCGATATTACAGCCTCGTTCAATGCCACGATCGTCCGAGAGTTTTTTGCGTATGTGGCGCATAACCCTACTGCACAGTATGCCATCGTTAGAGGGGTTTCCATTGACTTCTCCATCGAGAGGATAAAGGCATATTTCGGCATTGAGAACGTGCCCGTCGGTGAAAATGAGTACACAACTGTTGGAAGTATCGCCCGGAAGACAATTTTTGTAATTGTTTTTATAATTAGTAAATGACTGATTTATCCTCATCTTATTACTTGCTTCGTGCTTGTAAATAATACACTACTGAAAACCCCAAGTTGTATCATATGTATCCATATAACTTAGTGTGTATCACACTAGAGGATTAAGTTTATGGTGATACACTTGAACTGTGAGTCCATGGTGAACTTAATCAAAGTATGAGGTCTATTGATTAAACCACCATTAATGCGCCCTGAACACTTTATGGTGTGACCGTCTTATCCGGACCGTCGATATTGGTTATCTAAGTGGGGCATTTATATATGATGTAGTCATATAGGACTGAACCGATTTAATATGCATTTCTCATATAATTCCGTGATTGAGAAATCTTATTAAATCACAAGATGATCATATATAGATTAACCTTAATCCTGAAGTGATTGCAGACGCCTGCTTGTTTCAAGATAGGGTTTGATGTGTTCGTTAAGGATTGCTAAGAGTCGCGGTCCGAATCACTTTCATGTTGGCACTATTCTGGAATGGGTGAGGAGTGTGTCTCACAGATATGGAATCCATTCCTTCCAGCAGGAAGTAGAAAGACAATCCCATTATTTGTTGATCCTAGAAACTGATCGATCGGCCGAGTTCATATTGGTTATGAACTAATTGATCACTAATGGGTTGATGGTAAATAAGGATAAGATGTAATGAAGAAGGTTTACTGAAATAATCCAGCTTCGTTACGTATAGTCTATGGAGGGTTGGTCTGTATGTAATGATTATATCAATGGACACTTATTGACTCGACTTTCTGAGAATAAGCTATATCTATAATCGATAGAGTTCAGTTTCAGATTTATGGTGGCGTAATTCTGAAATTAATAAGTTGAGTAGGAATATTATGTTCGATGAATACTTTATTCAATTATTGTAGCTACTGGTTATAGGTCCATGGTCCCCGGGTTGGCTCATAAAACGCGAGTGTTCTCTCGTTTTGTGGAACCTCGAGAATAAATTAAATAGTTGGTCGATTTAATGAATATGCAAATATTATTTATTTGGTAAATAATATGTAAAATGGAAAAGACATTTTCTATTATCCCAAATGACATAAAAAATGGCGCCATGTTTTTTGATTTTGGGAAAAGAAATTTTCTCCTAATTAATTATAATGTGGATAATATAATTGTTTATGTGTTAAATAATTATAAATAAGAAATTAGTTTTCTTATTGGATAAATAGGAAATTTGTTTTCCTATTGGATAAATGTTATATTTTCCTTAAAGGAAAAGATAAATTTGTGTGAATAAGATAAACTCTCAAACTATTGGTTATTATCCTATATAAAGAGAGTTTCTCCCAACACAAAATAGATTGAACATGCAACGCCATTTTTGAAAGAAAAAGGACGCCAGTCATTTTTTTTTTTGAAAAAGAGAGAAATTTTGTTTTCTTGTCTTAGCCATTGGGAGAAGAAAAACTAGGGTTTTTCTTAAGCATATTCGAGGAGGTTTTACTACGAGGATCGACGTCCGCCAGTCGTCGCTTGGAGATACAATCGGGAAGACTGCGGCTTCTCTTTTGTCGATTGCGGCTCCTACTTCTGTTGGGTAAATATTCAACTATCTTCTAGTTAATTAATTTATTATGTGAATTAAATCATGGTAAAATCGCATGCAAATTTAATTCGTAGCTTCCGTTGAGCATGATCGAGTGTCACGGTCGGTGCTGTGAATCAGATCCGACGATCCAGTTATGGATTGGATCCGGATTCGGGTTTCTGTATATCCAACATGTGGTAGCAGAGCCAGGTTAAAGCGATTTTGCGATCTTGATTGCATAATTAGTTAATAAGAAGTGAAATTGAATAGAAATTGCATATTTTATAAAAAAAATATATATATGCGTGGTTGAATGTTCTTGGGTGACGAGATGGATTGGGGTTGGTACTTGTTTACCGTTAGATCTGTTGTAAACCCTATTTTTTCGGGTATATGAAATTATGTAAATTATTATTTGTTGTAATTTAATCTAGTAATTAGAATTTATATATTTCGGCGGCACTATTGGTTTTAAATATTTTTGTGGAGTATCATCATAAAAAAAACATGTTGGCGTGGTGGTGAAGATGCGAGCTTTACATCATGGAGGCTAAGGTTCAATTCTCCATGGATGGGGGAGAGGAAGCGCGCTGACCAATTCGGCTACAAGTATATTGGTGAAGATTTCGGCTAGCATATTAATATACGGATCGGCCACAGATTCTTTTAATTAGAAATTAGTAAATCCATTAGATTGGGTTTAATTTTTTTTTTCTATTTAATAGATTAGATACGGGGTACCAACGGTCTATTTCAGTGGTTTATTTTTCGCATTTATTTTCTTGGATGATTATTTATGTGATATAACAATGCCATAACATGTTATGCATCATATTCATAAATTCCACTCCTAGCATATGCATACATGTAGATAATTAATTTTGACATTAATTAGACATGTATAAACACGATAATTAATTTAGATTAATAATTAATTAAATTAATTGAACAAACAGAATTTTATCTGGATATAAAATTCAAATGATAAAAATAAAATTTACTCGGTAAATTTTGGTTTTGGATCTAAAATTCTTTGAGAATTTTGATTATGTAGTGTCTACATAAATAGGATTTAATAACCGAAAACTTGGAAAGTCATGAAAAAAATAGGACACTAACTAGACGGTATTTGGAACCGATAAGTTGGTGATTGCTTTTCATGATTTATTGTTTTCAGTTATTGGAAAAATTCAGTGATCCTAAATTTTTATCATGACAAGATTAGGACTATAAAATTCTTTGAAATTTTTAATTGTGTAGTGTCTACATGAAAGATTTCTAAATAATTGCTAAATTTGAAAATCATGAATATAGTGTCACTAGTTAGACGGTATTTGGAACTGTAAACTTGTGGGAGCTTTAAATTTCGTGTTTTATTGTTTTTCGAATTATTGAAAATTTAATAAGTCCTAATGTACTAGGATTATAAAATTCTTGGTGAATTTCATTTGTGTAGTATCCACACAAAGGAATTTTAATCCATAAAATTGGAAAATCGTGAATATAGTGACACTAGTTAGACGGTATTTGGAACCGATAAACTAGTGAGAGGATTAAATTAAATATTCATGATCTATTGTTTTTGGATTATTAGAAAATTCTAAAATCCTAATAAGACTACCTATTTTTCAAAAAATGAGTGGGAGCGGGGAAGGTGACAACCGACCCCACAGCCTCTACTGTTGACACAAGCAAGTGAGAGAATGGTGACGCATCGTGCCGCTTTGATTTCGGCCCCTAAGGATGGCCTTCACCGCTATCAAAATGCATGGCTTGGTCTCCGAAAGGATAGGATTTTTGGTACTCGTGGGTCACTGACCGACCCTAAGACGGCATACTCAGGGCATACTTTGAGATTTGAAACAGTAGGTCACACTCACAAGGATATTGTTGGAAATATCTTGGCTGAAAAAGAAAGGTAATCAACAATTAAATGAAGATGTCTGATTCTTAGTTAATTGTTGTGAGAGATTGTCTCGATTTAATTGTCACCTCTTTGACCTACCCTAAGGCGGCACTGTAGGTGTGAGATTAAATCCTTGGAATGGTAGAATAAACTGCATGCATGACATCACGTTTATTATTCCTAAAATTATTATATGTTGTGGTGTATGATTTGATTTATATTTCTGTCATAATTTATTTTACAACTACATATCATCTTAAGGTGACTAGACTGCTTAAGTAATTAAAATTGACTGATGATGACTTCGTGAAAGTGGAAAAGTAACATGAAAGTTGAACTCATAAATCAAGAATGCAATTAATTTTTCCGGTGGAGGATTTCCCTCTTAAGCCTTCAAACTTAAGTGACATTGATGAGTATGTCACTGTTGTCAATCGTGTTGAACAAGAGACAACCGATATTAGTTCAAAGATGACGAGAATGATTTGATATCAATCCCACCAGACATCCCACAGTTTACGAGTAGTGTATACTCTAATAACTGCTAGTTCAAGGCCATTTCCTTTTATAGAAAGCCGAGAATGGGAAAGCAAATGTCTACAATTTAAGTCATCAAAACTAAATAAGCTAAAGGCTAAACCGAAATGTTAATAAAAGAAAGTATAGGATAATAAAAGTGATTTTGGATTACTAACCTATGAATCCTTAAAGACTTTCTCAACCGGGTACTTTGACCTGGAAGCTAAGTTCTTTCTAAGAACGAGGGAGCAAGGCATTCGTGATTAAACAGTAGACAACGGATAGTTATTTCAACTGAGATAGTGGGAGTGATATAAGGAAACGAATTTCGGATTTTAATCTTTGGATATCATAGAAATTTAATTTCTGTTTTCAGATTCGTTGGAACGAATGGATTCACTTTCAAATCGACAATATAGTTGCCTTAAAGAAAATGAATATGACATTTGTATACGATTCTGAGATTCAGACTTTTGTTTGATAAAGTCAAAACCACTAAATAATGCTGAAAATGTATATGTAACACATCATAAACTATTAAGACAAATGGTTTCCGTATTTAGATAACAATTCCTCAGCATCTATTGATTAGTGCATATGTCCTAAAGATAAGATCTAAATACTGACTAAGGGTGATTCCTATCTCCAGTCTAAGAACGCTATCTCAAAGGAAAAATGACTAAGTAACCTTTCAATTAGGAAAAGGTAATAGAGCTGAAGAAGTGTCACAACTTGTTCATATTGACTTCGGGTCTTATGAAGGATACAAGCAAGTGGGAGCTTTTGAGTAATAGACATTTTGTCTAATGAATACTCAAAACGCCGATTAGTTTATCTAAATATTTAGAGGAATCTCTGATATTACCAGAGAAACGAGTATTCCATGCTCAAATATAGGCTATAGCATTGTTTTTGGCACTGATGCTTGGCCTACCTCCGAGTGAAACGATTTCACTGAAGGGATACACCATGTATTGTCTTGTATAGTTATTGATATGCTACATTACATTGCTTAACTCAATTAAGATATTAGTTGCAAAATAATGGTTCACATTATTATGTAATACCGAGAAGTCTATCTAGAAGATGTTTATGAATTTGTGGATGATGAGTGAAGTACATTTACTCCACTTCCGAAAATAAAGGTATTTAGCATTAGTGCTTGAAGGTAGGACTGGAGATTTTGCATACACGTTCAGATGGTGATTGTTCGTGAAATATCTTAATGCAATGAGTAAAGGTTGGTTATAAGATTCTTAAGATCGGATAATGACGGTTACATTGTTACATCTTTTCTAAAAGAATGTTTAAATAACAACCGTAGACCTTGAAGTAAAGTTACTCAAGGAGTTACTATCTGATTTAATCAAACCACATCCAACATTGGTTGTTGGGGGTTACACTAATAAATACTACTGAACAAGATAAGAATATCAATACACCCTAAAGCAGTGGGAGTATGGTTCATCCATTGACTCACTATGATTATGCAGACTTTACAGTCTGTTGGGGGTGATTGGTCACCTATGTTTTTTTTCGGAAGACTGTATAGGATTCTGATAAAAGGAGGTTGGTTTAAAGCCATAAACGTTTAAATGGAGTTTTGGTACTCCAGTACTGTTCACAATCTTTTAGAACCACCTGGGTGTCTCAGGCCCAATGGAAGTAATTGGATCTACGTGAAGAAGAGATGAATGGGAAATTTTATCTTTCAAAGCAAAGCTAAGTGGTATAGGAGAAATTCCATGACAAGTAGAGAGTTAAACATGGGTGATGCCTTGAAACTTTCTCACCATTCAGCCTTTCTTGATCAGTTGGAAAGCAAAAAGATTACCAGGGGTGATGCCCTGAAACTTTCTTGCCGTACAACGGAGCTTGAATTCATTTGGAACATAAGGGTTTTTTGCTTAAAGCCAATGGCAGATTGACTGCATATGTTTATATCCTTTAGTGGATTAAAACAAACCTCTAGGTCATTAAAAGCCACATGTTTGAAATATATGGGCTTGACCAGAATATTGATGAGTCTTTTGTAGACTAGAGAATCAATATTGGTAAAGTAGTAGACGTTAGTGTTTATAAAGGATAACACTGCAACAGTTGGAAACAACATGGGTATGTTATCTGAAGTCAAGAACTGACGAGCCAAAGCTTCTCTGAATCAGAGAAGTGGACTATATTCTTAGAATTTGATTCGGTCGAATTCATGAGAACAAGTTGTGGCAGTATCCCATCCATCTTATTGTTTAAGATAATAATCCATTTTCGTATGCGATATTCAATGAGAGGTTTCCTACCCAACCCCTCACGGAATAGTTCTCTCAATCTGTTGGAAATAAAATTTATGTTTTGATGATGATTCATCAGTTATTTTAATTATTATATTTAACCCCATTGATGAAGTGTCATAACTAGCTGTTATAATGCAAAGCAAAAAGATTTCTAGAAATCAATGTATAAGATTTAATAAAGTCCGATATTTGTATAAGTTAAATCAGACAAGAACTATAATAGCTTTAGGTTCAGAACTGAGAAAATGAGAAACTGGCTTATTGAACTGAGTTCATAACTGAAGATTAATCAGCTTTAAACTGACTAAGAGCACACCCACTAAAGAACTGAAGAAGGTAAGTTCGCTGAGGGACACAGACTCGGTTGACTTATCTAAAACTGAAGAAGTGAGGGTTCAGACTCAGTTGTTGAAGATTGATGAACTGAGGGTTCAAACTCAGTTTTGAAGACCTAAACCAAGACTGTAAAGTTAGAATTCAGGGAAGTCTGTGATGACGTGAACTAACTTTATGGAACTTGATAGAAGGACTAAGTATCATAAGGACAATGATATATTAGCTAATTTGTAAGTTATGGTGTACTATGATTAAGTCAATTATAATCAGATGAAAATGGAGTACTGAGTTGTTGAAGAAGAGTAAAAACTTAGTTAAAGTTCTCAAAGCTGAAAACTGACTAAGATAAGTTTTCATGCTGAGGTCAAGGAAAGCTGAAGGAAAACCTGACCGTTGAACAGAATTGTCAGAAAGGACACTGACATTCATCAGAATAAGCAGGACCACCAACGGATACAAGAATTCAAATTCAAATGTTCAAATTCAGCTAACCGTTGGAGAAACCTCTGTAAATAGACTACTTCTACCACAAGAAGAAGTGAGGAATTCTAAGAATTAATCTAGTCAAGAAAGATTATACCAAGGGGGAAAGTAAATCAAAAGAATTCCTGCTAAGCACTTAATTGCAAGATCAAGAAATCTTCATAAGCATTCAAAGAAAGATCAAGTAATCATTTGAAGAAAACATAGATGTGCATATTTTACATATCTAGAAGAAGAAGCTCGAAACACAATTGAATCATAGTTATTGATTCAAGTCTCAACTTTGATTCTATCAAAAGTTTAGACTGTGAAACACCAAGAAGGTGTGAAGGACAGTTGAGTACAGTCAGGAAGACTGTGTTTGTGTTGAGCTAGTGAAGAGGCAATTCAACCCTCTAAGGACCAGTGTAGCAAGCTTAGTTCAAACAACAATTCTACCTGTTGAAGACTGAAGCTGGAAGATTGTGAAGCTAGGGATTAGTGAAGGACAATCAAGTGTTTAGAATTTGCTTTGTGTCTTGTAACTGTAAACCTCAAGAACATAGTGAATATGGCCTCCTACATCACAGAGGAAGAGAGGACTGACCGGATTACACCACTCGGAGCCTCTATAATTCTTGTCTTTTCTACTTACTTACTTTACGCGTCTACTTACCGCATCTAAGTATAAATTACGTCAAACATAAGAAACTGAGTCAGCACTGCATTGCATTATATTTAGACGAACTGATAATCCCTAGTTTTATATATAGGCTTAATCTAATCCACTGCCGGTTAACTCAGTTCAGCATAGGTCAACACTGATTTATACTCAGCTAAGTTAACTTAACTCCACACAAGTTTAAGCTGAACTCAATCTGCTCAAGATTCAGTTTTCAATCTAGTTTTTGGGGACAAGTTTATTCACCCCCCCTCTAAACTTGTGTTAGCCTTTCCAAGGGACCAACAATTGGTATCGAGGTAGTTCTTCCTTTTGTAGGTGATCCAAAGTTACTACTGCTTCGAGTCTTTAGCTTGGATAACTGGTATTCAGTTATTTCCGATACCAACAACTGGTATCGGAGGCTGAGTTTTCTGTTTCAAAGACTCTTCAAATATCTCTTTCAAAAAGCTCTCAAAACCTGCATCATGGAATCACACAATCATTTTAGAAATATGCTTAGTTGTTCATTTTTGAGATTTGATAAGTACAAAACTAAATTTCAGGCCATTGTTGCTGAAACTCAAGAAAAGCTTATTGAGACATTCATTGATGAACCATCCCTTACAAACAATGAAGATAATGCTGAAATGCTACCCATAAGCTTTGGAGGAAATGATAATGGTGAAAGTGATGAAGAAATCATACTTTTTGGAACTGATCTGATGATCACCACTGCCAGATTAAACAAAGACAAACAAATAGCAGAAAGTGAAGAAGCAAGAACATAAAAATTATCTATCAAACATCATGAGGTAAATGCTTCTACATCAAATTGTCACAATGCCATGAACAATCATAGAAATGAAGATCTCAACAAAGACTTGGACATACTCATAAAGCAATTAGAGGAAATTCAAAAGAATTATGAGAATGTCAAAAAGGAAAAAGAATTGTTGAACGCTGAAGTTCTAAGATTGAATGCTGAGATCAACCTTATCAAGGTTAACAATGGAGCTAAGGAAAATTGCTCAACTGATGAACTGACGGAAGTAATAAACATCACAGAATTATCAGTTGACCCGTCTTCTAGTGTTCAGTTCAAACCAGGTAAACCATTTGGAGACAGAACTGGTTTAGGGTTTGATAGACAACAAAATTCTAAGTTCTGACCTAGTACAACTGCACCTAAGTTTGTAGCGGCACATAAGTCAGGAACTCAGAAAACTGATGAAATTGTTAGAACTGACAATTACTCAGCACAGCCTCGACCTAAAACTAACAAAACTGAAAATCAGTCAGTGGCAAACAACAAACTGAAAGATTTTATAGAAAGTATCAGAAGACTGAAAAAGGCACAATTGATCAGAGATCAGTTAAAAGAACATTAAAGTCACATCCATCTAAGAATGATCATCATTCATGGAATAACAGATTCAGGGGGAAAGGAAGACTTTTTCCTACTGATGAAGACTGGAATGCACCTGTAATCATCAAAAGATCATATCAGTTTCGTAAAACGAATGAACAAAAGACTGTTAGATCAAAACAGCAAAGTTCTGTGAAAACTGTTTTTACTCAGTCAAAATATCAAGAAAGGTATAGGATAAGTTTGACAAGTCATCTAAGAATTACAGAAATTCAAAAACTAACCAAAAAGGACCCAAACATGTATGGGTACCAAAAAGCTCTTAACTTGTTTTACAGGTAAAAGATGACTGCTAAATCAAAACTGAGTTGTACTCTCAACTGAGTTTTGGAACTGATCTAAAGCACAACTGATTCCAATTTTTGGATAAGATCAAAGCAGGACCTTTACAGCTGGAGATATACCATATCAACTAATACAAACTACGAATGAAAAATCCTACCCTACACAAATCTCAACCGTTCATCCTTTCCACTCACCACATTTTCCGTATCTCAACGCTTGACATGATTTATGATGAGATGTTTTAATACCTACTCAGATTTTCTAACCACCAAATCTACCACTTATAAATACCCTTGTGTCATACCTAAAATTCTTTACACTCAGTTTTCTCTTCATATCCACCTAGTTGAATGAATTTTCTCCAACTTCAAATTCTCCAACAATCTGAAATAATGGAACTTACTAAAGTTGAACCCGGAATAATCGTTTCACTTGATCAATTTGTTGTGAGATACACATATCAAACACTAGCCAAGAAAAATGCAGACAAAATCAGAAAAATCAAAGGATTGGAGCAAGTGTTCAATATCAATCTGAAGAATGTATGTCTGGTCGATATTGGCGACTTCTATGAGTATGGAAGCAAAACTATAGAAGATGATGTACTCACTTATATCACTCGAGTCAATGGAAAGGAGATTAAGGTTACAGAGAACCTAATTGCAGATATATTTGGTTTTGAAAAATCTGGAAATACTTCTGTTTAAAATATCAAAAGAACAGAGAGAGAAACTTTGGAAAGATATTGCAATCATAGGAGATTCAAATGTATCACTGTCTGGATCAACAGGACTACTCAAACTAAAATTCAACTTCTTGACCAAGATGCTAGCGAATTGCGTAATTGGAAACGCAGGCAACTTCAGTAATCTCTCCGGCACAAAGCTAGACCTGCTTTATGTTATTTGGTTCATAGAAGATTTCAATTGGCAGAGATATATCTTTGATCAACTGGTAGCACAATCTTCTGATGTGCCCAAGAAGAAAAATGCAGAGAAGAAATGATGATTCTATCTCAAGAAGACCCTTGCTCTCTTAGCTCAAAGAATTATCGATCATTTTGGTATTGCAAGGAGAAAGGAAACTGCAATTGTTGATGGCAAGATTGCAGCCAAAGAAGAAAAATCCAAGAAAAGGAATACTGAAGGTTTTGAAGCTGAACCTAAGAAGAAGAGAAAAATATTTCCAAGAAAGTTGAGACCACAGCTGAGGCATTGGAAGATCTTGAAAGATTAAGGGAGAAAAAGAGGAAGCTGGAAGCTTCAGCCAAAGCAAAAGATGATGAAGTGGCTGAAAAAGTTTTGGAGGCTTCACTTGCAAAATCAGTCACCTCAGTTGCTGAAATCCAATGAAAGAAATCCAGAAGTGAGGAAACCCCCACCATACAAGTCCTTGCTGAAGTAGAATATGTTGTTGAGGATATACCCATTCAAGAATCAGCAAAGGAATTTCAAGAAGTTGTCCCATCACTACCAGAAGCTGATACTCAGGGGGAACAAACCCTGAGAGCTGAAGTTGATGATGAGGAAACTGATAGTGATGAGGAACTGATTGGACCTGGTGTAATTGCAATGCTCAATCTGATATCTTTATCAAGATCATCACCACAAAAATCAACATCCAGAATCGAATATGAAGAATCTATCAAAGAACTGGAAGCTTCTCAGTCACAAGAAAAAGATGCTATGAAGTTGAATCTAGACCAGAACAAGTCATCACCTTGGATGAGCTTGTTAAAGAAGGAGAAGCTGAAAAGATAGTTGATGATGCTGATGACGATGAACTGGGAACTGAACCAATCAAGGAATCTATTGATGTTGAGCCTCAGGAAACTGAGTCAAAGAAGAATTCTGTACAAGTTGTTGAACCTGCACCTGAAGCTGAACCAACAACTGAAGATGCACCCATCGCTGAAGAAAAACTGGAGACTGAAAAAGTTACCCCAGTCCCAGAAGTTGTTGCTGAATCATCAATCATCCAGTTGTTTCTGAGGGGGAATCCAGTAAAACTGAAGCTGAAAGAATTTTAGCTGAGAATGTGTTAGGACAAGTTGATACTCTAGCTAAATCAAGTTTGGAGGTTCCTAGAGAAGCTGGAGATGATTTGAACCAACTTGATCCAAGCATTAACATTGGAAAACTGATCGAAGCTGACTGTAGAAGACTTGAAAATTATCAATACTGGAAGTTCAGCTCCATTCCAAATCAAAGAGGTCAACTTGCGAAAATGGAAAAGACTGAAAATGGGTTTTTGATCTTTTTGGTATCATTCATCTATCCCAACTGTTTGGATCTAAAGAATTTCTAAGCACTGGATACTCACTCATAAGAAACAGATATTGGGAGAGATATTATAAAAGGTGAGACTCAAAAACAAAGAAAGATGACAATGATGATGATGATGACTCTCAGAGAGACCCTGATTTACAGAAAGGGATTCTTGCATCTTTTCAAGAAAAAGAAACAAAGGAAGTTATCAATGAAGAAAATTCATCTGAAGGAAGTTCAGATGAAAGTGAAGAAACTGAAACTGATTCAGATAGTCAGTCTGAAGATCAAGAGAAGGAAAGTTATCAGTCTCCGACTGATAAAAGTGTTCTGGAAATAGCAAAAGCTGAAGCTGACCAAGCTAAAGCTGATTTGAATGAAGAAGATATTGTTGTCAAATCACCAGCAAAGAAGGATGTTTCAGAAGAAGAAAGAGAGAAGGCCAAGGACTTCAAAGAAAAGCTGAAAAAGGTTGCATCCTCTCCACTCAAAGAATTAGAGACACCTGAGAATGTTGTGAGAAAATCTCAGACTGATGTTATCGAAGCACTTGGAGCTGGCAAAGGAAAAACTGAAGAAAAGAAAACTGAAACTAAAGATGAAGTACCTACACAAGCTGATACCATCAGATTCTACTTCAATGAGCTTGTGAGGATTCATAAAGATGATCTAAGTGTATTCAGGAAAGTATTAAAGTCAACAGAAGAAAGCAGAACTGAAAGAAACAACATAGAGACGAAACTAAACAACGTCAATGAGGACTGTCATGATACTCTAATCGCCATCAGGAAAACAACCATTGAATCCGAGGCAAGAAAAACTGAGACTCAAGGAAAATGGGAAGGCATTCTCAACAATGTGGTTGATAGACTGTTTTTACTGGAGAATGCAATGAAGGACTCAGTTGTAGCTCAAACCATATTGGCATCAAACCAGCAGCACCTGAACTCTTACATCAGGAGCTTGATCAACAAAGATGATGTCAATAAGGGGGAAAGTTTGGAAATGCTAAAAGTCAATGCAGTTGATATGCCTCAAGTTCTTGGATGTATTGATGAGAAACTGACTGAACTGAAGAAAGCTAGAGGTGAGTTCACAGATGAAGAGATGGAACTGATTGCAAATTTCTCAGAACCAACTGACAAAAGACTCGCTCTAGACTCTCAAATTTATAATGTTTTCAAAGGTCTACCTACTCAAGAAGGAGTATCAAGGGAACAAGCCTTAGAGACATTTCTAAACATGCAAAAGATCCTTTTGCACTATTAGAGTAAATGGGAAAGAGATGGTACTCTAGATAAGGTCTCAAATCAAATTGAGAAGGCTGAACCTGAGTTTGTTGTGAACTTACTGAAAATAGCCACCAGTGAGAGATTGAGGAGGGCGGCTTTCGTTTTTGCTGTATTATTCAAAAGCAAGTTTTTCAGCAAGCACAATATGACAGATTCATGGAACATATGGGAAAACATCCATGGAATCGAGAGCACAGAAACCAACATTGCTATGAGAGAAGCTGTTGAAATCTTTGACAATAAGATAAGTGAAGCTGATCCAGGAATAGGAAAAGAAGCTGGAACTTGATTTCTTTTCATGCATTTGTATTTTAATACCTTGAAACTCAGTTATCAATAAAATCTCAGTTTCTCAGTTCTTCGTGTTCTTTACTTTGTTTTGTCCTTATCTTCTTGCATTATTTTTAAGGAGGGTATTGACATCATCAAAAAGGGGAAATTGTTGAAAATAAATTTTTTTTGATGATGATTCATCAGTTATTTTAATTATTATATTTAACCCCATTGATGAAGTGTCATAACTAGCTGTTATAGTGCAAAGCAAAAAGATGTCTAGAGATCAATGTATATGATTTAATAGAATCTGATATTTGTATAAGTTAAATCAGACAAGAACTCTAATAGCTCTAGGTTCAGAACTGAGAAAATGAGAAACTGCTTATTGAACTGAGTTCATATATAACTGAAGATTAATCAGGTTTAAAAACTGACTAAGAGCACACCCACTAAAGAAGTGAAGAAGGTAAGTTTGCTGAGGGACACAGACTTGGTTGACTTATCAAGAACTGAAGAACCGAGGGTTCAGACTCAGTTATTGAAGATTGAATAACCGAGGGTTCAAACTCAGTTTTGAAGACCTAAACCAAGACTGTAAAGTTAGAATTCAGGGAAGTCTGTGATGACATGAACTGACTTTATGGAACTTGATAGAAGGACTAAGTATCATAAAAACAATGATATATTAGCTAATTTGTGAGTTATGGTGTACTTTGATTAAGTCAATTATAATCAGACTATTGGAAGTATCGCCCGAAAGACAATTTCTGTAATTGTTTTTATAATTAGTAAATGACAGATTTATCATCATCTTATTACTTGCTTCGTGCTTGTAAATAATACACTACTGAAAACCCCAAGTCGTATCATATGTATCCATATAACTTGGTGTGTGTCACACAAGAGGATTAAGTTTATGGTGATACACTTGAACTGTTAGTCCGTGGTGAACTTAATCAAAGTATGAGGTCTATTGATTAAACCACCATTAATGCGCCCAGAACACTTTATGGTGTGACCGTCTTATCCGGACCGTCGATATTGGTTACCTAAGTGGGGCATTTATACATGATGTAATCATATAGGACTGGACCGATTTAATATGCATTTCTCATATAATTCCGTGATTGAGAAATCTTATTAAATCACAAGATGATCATATATAGATTAACCTTAATCCTGAAGTGATTGCAGACGCCTGCTTGTTTCAAAATAGGGTTTGATGTGTTCTTTAAGGATTGCTAAGAGGCGCGGTCCGAATCATTTTCACGTTGGAACTATTTTGGAATGGGTGAGGAGTGTGTGTCTCACAGATATGGAATCCATTCCTTCATGCGGGAAGTAGAAAGACAATCCCCTTATTTGTTGATCCTAGAAACTGGTCGATCGACCGAGTTCATATTGGTTATGAACTAATTGATCACTAGTGGGTTGATGGTAAATAAGGATAAGATGTAATAAAGAAGGTTTACGGAAATAATACAGCTTCGTTAAGGTTAGTCTATGGAGGGTTGGTCTGTATGTAATGATTATATCAATGGACACTTATTGACTCGACTTTCTAAGAATAAGTTATATCTATAATAGATAGAGTTCATTTTCGGATTTATGGTGGAGTAATTCCGAAATTAATAAGTTGAGTAGGAATATTATGTTCGATGAATACTTTATTCAATTTATTGTAGCTACTGGTTATAGGTCCACGGTCCCCGAGTTGGCTCCTAACTCGCGAGTGTTTTCTCGTTTTGTGGAACCTCGAGAATAAATTAAATAGTTGGTCTATTTAATGAATATGCGAATATTATTTATTTGGTAAATAATATGTAAAATAGAAAAGACATTTTCTATTATCCCAAATGGCATAAAAATTGGCGTCATATTTTCTGATTTTGGGAAAAGAAATTTTCTCCTAATTAATTATAATGTGGATAATATAATTGTTTATGTGTTAAATAATTATAAATAAGAAATTAGTTTTCTTATTGCATAAATTGGAAATTTGTTTTCTATTGGATAAATGTTATATTTTCTTCCTATACTAATAAGAAGGGAAAAGTTGTAGATTTGTGACACGTGTTTTTTTTCTATTGGTCCGTCATTTTACTGTTCATCGGCCCAAAAGCCCAGCCCAATATTTTTTCTTTTTTTTTTAAAGATTTTTACTGTTCATTGGGCGGCCCAGCCCAGAAAAAAGTGTTTTTTTTTGTTTTGTTTTTGAGGTGAAGGGTTTGAGTTAAATTGTTCCATTTTAGAGGACCCAATTGTATTTTTAATCTACACATTAGCTTTAATTTATTCTTAATCTTATTATGTGTGTTGTGCTTAAGATGTATCCGTTTCCAATTTAATTACATATTATTTTGCTTTCCATCGAGATCTTTTTTTTTTTTTTTTTGGGTCTTATCCTAATACGATACGACCACGTGATATTTCAATATATTATAGTTTGTTTGTGTGTGTGTTGTTTTCCTTTTTTACGTATATATATTTTACATTGTGTGTCTATGCCGGTTTTTTTAGGGGCATCGTTTTTTGGGGTGCTACGTATTGATTATTTTTTTCCGTCTTCATTTTTTTACTTCTATATATTGTGTGTGTCGGTTTTTTTCTTTGGTCAATGGTTTAGTAGTGTCGAAAGGTGTCGATTTTGTATCGTGGTTGATAGTGTGTTAGATTTTAATTAAAATTTTAATTAATATTCATTTGATCAACCGACACCCGTTGGATATGGCGTCGGGGTGTATCGAAGCGTGTCGTGTCGTGTTTTGGGTAGAACACGTGTTGTTGCAGATAATGTCGAAGATAGCTTCATTTTTTCGGTTAAAATTGATTTAAGTAGAAATTGAAAAAAAATTATTCGATAGTGTCGAAAAGTATCCATACGATGTCGGGAGATGTCGAAGATGTGTCGGATATTCATTTCATACGCACTTATATTATTCTTCTATGAACATGTTTTGATGCCACCCTAAAAGGTGTGAGGGGTGGGTTGGGTTAGGGTGGTGGGAAGGGTAGGGTATAGTAAGATGGGTGGTGGTAAGGGTAGGGTATAGTAAGATGAGTGGTGGGCACGGTAGGGTAGGGAGTTGTAGGGTAGAGTAGGATGGGGTGGTGGGTAGGGTAAGGTAGGGTGGGATGAGATAAAATATGGTGTAATAGGCTTAGCTAGGATAGTGAATTAATATGTAGGTTGGGAGGTAGGTTAAGGTTTGTAGGTAGGTAGAGAGGTAGGGTGCGGTAAGGTGTGCTAATGTAGGTGAGGCGAGGTATGAGATGTAATGCAGTGATGTATGGTAGGGTAGGATGGTATGGTTAGATGATGTGGCGTAAGTTAAGTAAAGTTTAGTAGGTTGAATAAAGTACGTAATATAGCGTAGTGTGGTAAGATAATATGTGGTAAGATAATGTGGTGTAGGGCATGGTGAGGTAGGATTGGATAGGTGAGTGTTAAAAAATGTTGGGATAGGGTGCGGTTCGTTACATGCTACATTTCTTCGTATTTAATATCGTCAAATAAGTTAAAACTTATAGCATGGGCAATCCGTGCGTTGCACGGAGTCCCGTTTCACTAGTCCTTAAAGGAAAAGATAAATTTGTGTGAATAAGATAAACTCTCAAACAATTGGTTATTATCCTGTATAAAGAGAGTTTCTCCCAACACAAAATATATTGAACATGCAACGCCATTTTTGAAAGAAAAAGGACGCCAGTCTTTTTTTTTGGAAAAAGAGAGAAATTTTGTTTTCTTATCTTAGCCATTGGGAGAAGAAAAAATTGGGTTTTTCTTATCGTCTCTTGGAGATACTGTAACGCCCCGCTCCCGGATACTGAGCCCTTATCCGGAAGAGAAACGTTCGGCGCGTATAGCATTAAATAAATCTAATATTATACGCAAGCCTCTACGTCGTCGTATCAAATAAAAGCAAACGGAAGCTAAAAAGACTCGGGTAAAAACATAAAAGCTACTATGAATAGAAATTAACCATACTAAAGATAGATAGTTAAGATTACCACGATTAAAAACCCAAAGACTTATACAATACAATGCCTTAAAAGTAGAAGTACATCAAATCTAAGAGAAGAAATACAACTAGTCTAATACAACCTTTACAAAGAAAATAATCTAGAAGCTCCGTCAAGACTTTAAGTCTTCAAAAGCCGTCGTCTACACTTGATCAACCTGTTCGTCTTCTCACCCCACAATGCATACAAAAGAAAATGCAAAGGAGGTAAGTACAAAGTACTTAGTAAAAGTGAGAAGCTAATGAATAACTAAGTTCTACAACAAAAGGTTATTATTGTTATTATTATTAAATTATCTTTATGAGACCGACTCAATCTAGAGTTCACTTCATGTCCATCAACATGTCATGACTAAACGTTTCTAACTTAACTTATCTTTGTTACAGCATGTTTGCGAGGGCACTACACTTAGTGAGATATGCACTAAGACAAAAGATGCAACCCTATAGAGATAAATCTCAGCGGTCCCGAGCAACGATCATTCCACTTTGTCCGGCCAACCACAGAGAGGCGACCGGTGGAGGTCTATCTCGTTCGTGAGTTTGTCCGGTGGAATGATCACTACTTTATCTGGCGGGTCTAGAATCCGGCAGTGATCATCACCACTTTATCTGGCCAAACCTCACATTGCCGATATTGTACTGTGCCTATCCAAGCTCTCATGATGTTTAACCTTTTACTAAGCAAGTACGTATTTATTAAATAGTTAACTAGCCGCCTAAGTGTTTTCAAATAATCTCCCTCACACATACTACTCTCTTCCTAGACCACTAGACATAAACGAGGCCTAGCAATTACACGGACATTGATGAATACTAATTCATCAAAGCACAAGCCCTTTCATGCCTTTCTGACGGTCCCGGACTTCAACTCCCTTTAAGAGTACGTCCGGTGCCGGAACCAAACGCATCAGAAACTCAATCGAGGCTTGTTTATGTTTATTTAATGTTATTTGATCAAAGGATTAACAAAGCTACAGCTCAAGCTTAGCACAAAATAACACGGCCACTAAAACCGTTGTCTACCAAATCATATATTCATATCCGAAAAGAAAATAACACAACACAATAATGTCAAACATCTATACATTATAAATTTATTAGGTATTCCTTTAGATACATATATATAAATACGCCTTTACATTTTATTTTAAATTTTAACAACTATATCACGAAAGATATAGTAGTACCAAGTTTGACTACACTTTCAATCCCCTGGAAAAAGAACAAATAGGTGCAGAGACCCATTTTTTTCTATGTTATTTTATATTACCCAACTTTCGAAAAACAATAGCTAGGACCTTTCTAAAGCATCGCACATATGCAAGCTTTCTCCTTTTTTTTTTTCGACAAAGCAACTTTTTTTTTTCTCCTCAAAACTTCATTCGACCTGTAAGAAGCCAAACATATATATACATATCAACACTAAACCCGAATCAACCGAATATGAAGAACGCGAGATCAATAAATAAAACTAATAATACCATAAGTGAAATCCGGTTGAACACTACTTTACTTCATAGCATCATAAACCAAAGCAATTATTCAATATGAAATTCCTATCACTACAAATATCACTAACACTCAACCTAATTACTCATTAGGAAGAACCTCTTACCTCTATTGCAAGCAAAACCGGTCCCAAAACTGAAGCAAGGCTTGAATCCTTCGATTCACAACTCCTACAACCAAACTACGATATTTAAACGATACTCTACGATTGAAACAACCATTCACACAATTTAAAGCTCGAACTTTTATCAAGATTACGATTTTAGGACTAAAACGAAAACTCACAGTTTGGAAAACGAAGAGTATGGGAATGACCGTCTTCATCCAGTGATCGATTTCTTCTACTGTTGTCTGCTCAAAATCATGACGGATTAGCCGCACGATTGAAGATTCCGTTCTTCTATTCCCTGGCAACTCTGCGTCCTTCTTCTATGCCGCCGTTCATCTCTCTCTCTTTTTTTTTCCGAATTGCGTGATGTGTGATATGAGGGAAATTAAAGGATTATTTTAAGATAAATATTAATTAGTTTCCTTAAAAAAAATCCCATAATCTTTTAATTAAATCCTTTTTAATTAAATAAAAGAACAAATAATAATTAGGTCGTAGTGATTAAACCCAATTACTATTTTACCCTTTCTGAAAAGTCGGGATGTTACATTCCTTCCCCCTTAAGAGGAGTTTCGTCCTCGAAACTCGAATGTAACTGGTTGTACTTGAATTCTGAACTTTGCAAGGCGTTTTGTCTTCTAACTCTTACCGTTTTCTTCTTCTTCCATCTTCCCAACTCTTTTGCTTGTCTTGAGCCATCTCGAGGTTGCAACGATCCACTTCAATCTCCTCGTTGACTTGTTGTATCAAATCTGGTCTCGTATTCTGTTGTCGCTACATTCATCCCAGAAAACTCGCGTTCTTCTATCTCTATCTTCATGAAAGGTCGTCAACGGTGCTGTTCCAACTCTTGTACATCTTAGTCACTCCGAGATGAAGCGCAATTGCCATCTCATGGTTTTCATTCTTCATTGTCCTTCCCGATCTTCCGCATTCGGAACCCAAAGCCGATTATGATGCCAACTGTTTCCATCTTCATCTAACTCGTGACCAATGGCCGGTCGGTTCGACCACTCACTTGTAAACAAAACCACCGGATCTTCATCTTTTTCCATCACGAACTCATCAACTACCTCGAATCTTGCAATCATCGGCTCAACACTCTTTGCTTGCTCCGCCGACCTATGTCCGAGTGCTTGAGTTTCCCAACTGACTCACAACTTCCTGGCATACTTGACTTCTTTCGATCTCAACTTCCATCATGGCACCACAAGCTTGTTGTAGAACTGCAAGAATCCCAGCTGAAGGACTTCTGAGACTCCTTGGGGATGGAGAACATGATTTTCCGTACTTTCTCTCTGGAGGTCATATCCAATCCTTGTGCCAATTAGGGTTAGCTTGGAAGATAAAAGAAGTTGAAAAGTGACAAGTTGAGTACCAGGGTGGTATGTCAACTAGGTAAGCCAAGGAAGGGTACAATGCACTTGAAATAAGGCGGAGTTGCTTGGGTTACAAGCAAAATAAGAAAAATCCGCGTTGAAGAAAGTTGAAGTTGGTTCTGGAATGAAGAAAGAGGCACTGTATCATAATACAAAAGATGGCCACCAGAAGGACAACAAAAGAACACCTTGCAGATAGAAATCTTTTGAGAGATTGGAATTCTGCAAGATGCGGTGGTCTACAAGGACTTCGAGAGGCAACTTGGAAGAATGGTAATAGGCTTTCATATAAGCCTTTAGAAAGTGGAGACGTTAGAACATCACCAGATGGACTTGAAGATATTCTCAATGTATGAAAAGAGAACACCGAGCTTGAGAACATTTAGAAAGTGACCTTGATTGCTAATCATTTGGTTAACAAAGATGGATGTTGGCGAACTAGAAAAATCTTCAGTTCACATGAGTTTCGTAAGGGAAACATCACACAACGAGAAAAGCAAAGTAAAGTTGCAAGGTCGAGCACGGAAGGACTAGAAAGATGGAAATCAAAAGAGAGCAAGAATCTCATCATGAAGGAGCCATGGAGACAAAACGAGTACACCAAAAGGTCTCAGAATAAGATAAACACTTGTCAAGAAGTGTCCAAGTTTGCAATAGTCAAAGAGGGGTTATTTCAAGATTTAAGGGAAATTAGAAATTTCCCTCAAGGAATTGTAAAGGAAAATCAAAAGTTTGAATAAGTAAACGGTAAGCAAGATCTTTTAAGTGAAGAGGAAAAGACACATAAGAATTGTCGGATAAGGTTTGATTTCAACGAATTAATTCAAACCTTCAAGGGGAGTTTAAGCGATCATTGACGATTCAAATAAAAGGTTCAAGGTTGCACTACTCGAGAGGAATAGTACACGCCAAGGAATAAATGCTCGAGGTTATTTCTCGTGAGGGAAATGGGAAAAGTTAAAACAAAAGGCGTTCAACCGGTGTAACAAAATTGTAGTAGAAACGCCAAAACAGAAAGTGGAAAGTCAAATGATGTATATGGCGGTTCACGGCTCTAAATGGCCCGAAAGAGATTTAAAACTGAAGCGTACAAGGTGCAATAATCTGAAATGAAGATCAAAAGTTTAGGAACTCAAAAGTCGGTTGGCTAGTTGGGTTCGTAAGGCATCTTGAAAAAAAAAATCTACCTTCTGCTTGAAACTAGCTTAGCATAAATTGCTAGAAGGTTAAAGATAAGTAACTGAAGAGGAATGCCATGATAGGCTTAAAATTTTGACCAGCAAAAGAAGATATGCATACCTTAAAAGGACAGGCAACATTAGGTGAAAAAGTTACAACAACGACACTACCCTTAGGAGGGAAGCTGAGAATACACACAAGTAAGGAGAATGTTCTGACATCATAAGGCTTAGTCAAATTTGAATTTGAAAAGAATTATGGAAGTGCAACTGCTACGCGGATCTAAAATGAACTTGTTTCTTGATTTGAAAAGTAAGAAGGTAAGAACTTGTTTAGAAGAAGGGCTTATGGCGATATGTTTCTGAGGGAACTCATGACAACATGTGAAAAGGATTTGTTGAGCTTAAAGATCTTAAATGAGGGATTACATGAGAAATAAATCACCAGAAAAGGTATAATTATAAAAGGGCACGAAAAGGGTCGAATATCAAACATGGCATCTTTGGAGGATAGCATCTTAATTCTTCTTTAACAACGCAAAAGAAACTATAACGTTAGCTTTATAAGCATCCTACTAAAAGGTTTAACTCGGGAAGAGATCAAACTTCGGGGAACTCCTAAACGAACGGTCGTAACTTACTACCCTCTTAGCCCAAACTCTAAGTCAAGGAGGTGAAAATTCCTTTTAGGTTGCTGTGTATAATATTTACTCTGGATCTGACATTATCAATTTTTTACAGAACAAACGAAGATGAATTTGAGCACGATCCAAAGAGAAAAGATTT
Organism: Gentiana straminea; assembly: GCA_036785695.1. Lineage (NCBI taxonomy): Eukaryota > Viridiplantae > Streptophyta > Magnoliopsida > Gentianales > Gentianaceae > Gentiana > Gentiana straminea. Next base: position 6,735,869 of record JAVUPR010000243.1, read on the forward strand.
AGATACTGGAGTTTTCTAGATGATGTAAAAATATTAGAATTTTTAAATGAAGATAAGTTGGTCAAAAACAGTTATTTCTGACGATTGCACAAGCTGCCAGAATTTCCAGATTAATAAACACTGTGTTGAATTGCAAATCGAGATCAAACGAAAAAGAATCTGAACTTAATTCCAAAATAAAAACTGTAGATAAAATTGTTGTCTGAAACATATCAAAAATTCAGGTCATTTGAAGATGTTTAACCTGTTCAAAACAGAAGAAGAAGTGAAAGTGCTGCTGCAGATTTTCTGGACAGAGTGTCCGGTATAAACATGAATTTTCTGAATAATCCATAATGATTATCGAGTTGATGTAAAAAGAGAAATTGTAGATAAGACAGAAATCTACTTCGCTGAAAATTTGCAGGATTTTTGGAGTATGGAGAGACAGTCTTATGTTAAAGGGAAAACACGGAAACAAAGCATTCACTCATGTTGGGTAATTCCAAACACGAGGACATTGAAAAGTATGTGCCAAAGTAAGAGACCTTTAACACTATGAGTTGAAACGGCGAGGAGTACTTGGAAATAATAGAGTTACACATGGAGTTCGTGTAGAACCATCTCAAGCAAAGCAAAGGTCAAAGAATGTTGATGAACTCAACCAAGTGATAGTGAAAAGAGAAAGTGGGGGACTTGTAGAGCTAAATCAAATATCATTCTCTACAAAGTTAGGCCAAGGTAAAAGTAAACATAGATATTCACGTGTAGAGAAGGTGAAGAGATTTCAATAGGGGAAAATAAGGAAAAGGAAATCAACCAAGAGGACCTCGACTTTAAGGTGTAGACATAAGACTCCGATCCCAAAGCTTTACTTAAAGGGGTTTCACTTAATCCAATGTGACAAGCTATGGTTTGGAAACTTCAAAGGAAGAAAGAGTTTCTACTGAAGTTCCTAGGAGGAACAAAACCTGAGGTGATCACATAAAAGATGTGAACTGGGAACTCAACTTAACCTTCGTCCAAGAAGACTCTTCACTTGGTCCTAATGCAACCTAACCACGGTTTAAGGATTCTTAGTCATACGAGGATTACCACCATGCTCAAGTTCTAAAAGGTCTAAATGATTCTTATCTTAGAGGAAGAGATGCCTAGAACGAAAGGACGCTTCTCTCGATACCAACCGTAACGCCCCGCTCCCGGATACCGAGCCCTTATCCGGAAGAGAAACGTTCGGCGCGTATAGCATTAAATAAATCTAATATTATACGCAAGCCTCTACGTCGTCGTATCAAATAAAAGCAAACGGAAGCTAAAAAGACTCGGGTAAAAACATAAAAGCTACTATGAATAGAAATTAACCATACTAAAGATAGATAGTTAAGATTACCACGATTAAAAACCCAAAGACTTATACAATACAATGCCTTAAAAGTAGAAGTACATCAAATCTAAGAGAAGAAATACAACTAGTCTAATACAACATTTACAAAGAAAATAATCTAGAAGCTCCGTCAAGACTTTAAGTCTTCAAAAGCCGTCGTCTACACTTGATCAACCTGTTCGTCTTCTCACCCCACAATGCATACAAAAGAAAATGCAAAGGAGGTAAGTACAAAGTACTTAGTAAAAGTGAGAAGCTAATGAATAACTAAGTTCTACAACAAAAGGTTATTATTGTTATTATTATTAAATTATCTTTATGAGACCGACTCAATCTAGAGTTCACTTCATGTCCATCAACATGTCATGACTAAACGTTTCTAACTTAACTTATCTTTGTTACAGCATGTTTGCGAGGGCACTACACTTAGTGAGATATGCACTAAGACAAAAGATGCAACCCTATAGAGATAAATCTCTAGCGGTCCCGAGCGATCATTCCACTTTGTCCGGCCAACCCTGAGAGCTGACCGGTGGAGGTCTATCTCGTTCGTGAGTTTGTCCGGCGGAATGATCACTACTTTATCTGGCGGGTCTAGAATCCGGCAGTGATCATCACCACTTTATCTGGCCAAACCTCACATTGCCGATATTTTACTGTGCCTATCCAAGCTCTCATGATGTTTAACCTTTTACTAAGCAAGTACGTATTTATTAAATAGTTAACTAGCCGCCTAAGTGTTTTCAAATAATCTCCCTCACACATACTACTCTCTTCCTAGACCACTAGACATAAACGAGGCCTAGCAATTACACAGACATTGATGAATACTAATTCATCAAAGCACAAGCCCTTTCATGCCTTTCTGACGGTCCCGGACTTCAACTCCCTTTAAGAGTACGTCCGGTGCCGGAACCAAACGCATCAGAAACTCAATCGAGGCTTGTTTATGTTTATTTAATGTTATTTGATCAAAGGATTAACAAAGCTACAGCTCAAGCTTAGCACAAAATAACACTGGCCACTAAAACCGTTGTCTACCAAATCATATATTCATATCCGAAAAGAAAATAACACAACACAATAATGTCAAACATCTATACATTATAAATTTATTATGTATTCCTTTAGATACATATATATAAATGCTGCCTTTACATTTTATTTTAAATTTTAACAACTATATCACGAAAGATATAGTAGTACCAAGTTTGACTACACTTTCAATCCCCTGGAAAAAGAACAAATAGGTGCAGAGACCCATTTTTTTCTATGTTATTTTATATTACCCAACTTTCAAAAAACAATAGCTAGGACCTTTCTAAAGCATCTGCACATATGCAAGCTTTCTCCTCTTTTTTTTCGACAGCAACTTTTTTTTTTTCTCCTCAAAACTTCATTCGACTGTAAGAAGCCAAACATATATATACATATCAACACTAAACCCGAATCAACCGAATATGAAGAACGCAGATCAATAAATAAAACTAATAATACCATAAGTGAAATCCGGTTGAACACTACTTTACTTCATAGCATCATAAACCAGCAATTATTCAATATGAAATTCCTATCACTACAAATATCACTAACACTCAACCTAATTACTCATTAGGAAGAACCTCTTACCTCTATTGCAAGCAAAACCGGTCCCAAAACTGAAGCAAGGCTTGAATCCTTCGATTCACAACTCCTACAACCAAACTACGATATTTAAACGATACTCTACGATTGAAACAACCATTCACACAATTTAAAGCTCGAACTTTTATCAAGATTACGATTTTAGGACTAAAACGAAAACTCACAGTTTGGAAAACGAAGAGTATGGGAATGACCGTCTTCATCCAGTGATCGATTTCTTCTACTGTTGTCTGCTCAAAATCATGACGGATTAGCCGCACGATTGAAGATTCCGTTCTTCTATTCCCCGGCAACTCGCGTCCTTCTTCTATGCCGCCGTTCATCTCTCTCTTTTTTTTTTCAGAATTGCGTGATGTGTGATATGAGGGAAATTAAAGGATTATTTTAAGATAAATATTAATTAGTTTCCTTAAAAAAAATCCCATAATCTTTTAATTAAATCCTTTTTAATTAAATAAAAGAACAAATAATAATTAGGTCGTAGTGATTAAACCCAATTACTATTTTACCCTTTCTGAAAAGTCGGGATGTTACATTCCTTCCCCCTTAAGAGGAGTTTCGTCCTCGAAACTCGAATGTAACCGGTTGTACTTGAATTCCGAACTTTGCAAGGCGTTTTGTCTTCTAACTCTTACCGTTTTCTTCTTCTTCCATCTTCCCAACTCTTTTGCTTGTCCCGAGCCATCTCGAGGTTGCAACGATCCACTTCAATCTCCTCGTTGACTTCTTGTATCAAATCCGGTCTCGTATTTCGTTGTCGCTACATTCATCCCGTAAAACTCGCGTTCTTTATCTCTATCTTCATGAAAGGTCGTCAACGGTTACCGTTCCAACTCTTGTACATCTTAGTCACTCCGAGATGAACTGCAATTGCCATCTCATGGTTTTCATTCTTCATTGTCCTTCCCGATCTTCCGCATTCGGAACCCAAAGCTGATTATGATGCCAACTGTTTCCATCTTCATCTAACTCGTGACCAATGGCTGGTCGGTTCTGACCACTCACTTGTAAACAAAACCACTGGATCTTCATCTTTTTCCATCACGAACTCATCAACTACCTCGAATCTTGCAATCATCGGCTCAACACTCTTTGCTTGCTCCTGCTGACCTATGTCCTGAGTGCTTGAGTTTCCCAACTGACTCACAACTTCCTGGCATACTTGACTTCTTTCGATCTCAACTTCCATCATGGCACCACAAGCTTGTTGTAGAACTGCAAGAATCCCACTAAGAACGAAGGACTTCGAGACTCCTTACCAAAGGGGATGGAGAACATGATTTTCCGTACTTTCTCTCTCGGAGGTCATATCCAATCCTTGTGCCAATTAGGGTTAGCTTGGAAGATAAAAGAAGTTGAAAAGTGACAAGTTGAGTACCAGGGTGGTATGTCAACTAGGTAAGCCAAGGAAGGGTACAATGCACTTGAAATAAGGCAAAGTTGCTTGGGTTACAAGCAAAATAAGAAAAATCCGCGTTGAAGAAAGTTGAAGTTGGTTCTGGAATGAAGAAAGAGGCACTGTATCATAATACAAAAGATGGCCACCAGAAGGACAACAAAAGAACACCTTGCAGATAGAAATCTTTTGAGAGATTGGAATTCTGCAAGATGCGGTTGTCTACAAGGACTTCAGAGGCAACTTGGAAGAATGGTAATAGGCTTTCATATAAGCCTTTAGAAAGTGGAGACGTTAGAACATCACCAGATGGACTTGAAGATATTCTCAATGTATGAAAAGAGAACACCGAGCTTGAGAACATTAAGAAAGTGACCTTGATTGCTAATCATTTGGTTAACAAAGATGGATGTTGGCGAACTAGAAAAATCTTCAGTTCACATGAGTTTCGTAAGGGAAACATCACACAACAGAAAAGCAAAGTAAAGTTGCAAGGTCGAGCACCAAAAGGACTAGAAAGATGGAAATCAAAAGAGAGCAAGAATCTCATCATGAAGGAGCCATGGAGACAAAACGAGTACACCAAAAGGTCTCAGAATAAGATAAACACTTGTCAAGAAGTGTCCAAGTTTGCAATAGTCAAAGAGGGGTTATTTCAAGATTTAAGGGAAATTAGAAATTTCCCTCAAGGAATTGTAAAGGAAAATCAAAAGTTTGAATAAGTAAACGGTAAGCAAGATCTTTTAAGTGAAGAGGAAAAGACACATAAGAATTGTCGGATAAGGTTTGATTTCAACGAATTAATTCAAACCTTCAAGGGGAGTTTAAGCGATCATTGACGATTCAAATAAAAGGTTCAAGGTTGCACTACTCGAGAGGAATAGTACACTGCCAAGGAATAAATGCTCGAGGTTATTTCTCATGAGGGAAATGGGAAAAGTTAAAACAAAAGGCGTTCAACCGGTGTAACAAAATTGTAGTAGAAACGCCAAAACAGAAAGTGGAAAGTCAAATGATGTATATGGCGGTTCACGGCTCTAAATGGCCCGAAAGAGATTTAAAACTGAAGCGTACAAGGTGCAATAATCTGAAATGAAGATCAAAAGTTTAGGAACTCAAAAGTCGGTTGGCTAGTTGGGTTCGTAAGGCATCTTGAAAAAAAAAATCTACCTTCTGCTTGAAACTGGCTTAGCATAAATTGCTAGAAGGTTAAAGATAAGTAACTGAAGAGGAATGCCATGATAGGCTTAAAATTTTGACCAGCAAAAGAAGATATGCATACCTTAAAAGGACAGGCAACATTAGGTGAAAAAGTTACAACAACGACACTACCCTTAGGAGGGAAGCTGAGAATACACACAAGTAAGGAGAATGTTCTGACATCATAAGGCTTAGTCAAATTTGAATTTGAAAAGAATTATGGAAGTGCAACACTGCGGATCTAAAATGAACTTGTTTCTTGATTTGAAAAGTAAGAAGGTAAGAACTTGTTTAGAAGAAGGGCTTATGGCGATATGTTTCTGAGGGAACTCATGACAACATGTGAAAAGGATTTGTTGAGCTTAAAGATCTTAAATGAGGGATTACATGAGAAATAAATCACCAGAAAAGGTATAATTATAAAAGGGCACGAAAAGGGTCTGAATATCAAACATGGCATGCTGGAGGATAGCATCTTAATTCTTCTTTAACACTGCAAAAGAAACTATAACGTTAGCTTTATAAGCATCCTACTAAAAGGTTTAACTCAGGAAGAGATCAAACTTCAGGGAACTCCTAAACAGAACAGTCGTAACTTACTACCCCCTTAGCCCAAACTCTAAGTCAAGGAGGTGAAAATTCCTTTTAGGTTGCTGTGTATAATATTTACTCTGGATCTGACATTATCAATTTTTTACAGAACAAACGAAGATGAATTTGAGCACGATCCAAAGAGAAAAGATTTAGATACTGGAGTTTTCCAGATGATGTAAAAATATTAGAATTTTTAAATGAAGATAAGTTGGTCAAAAACAGTTATTTCTGACGATTGCACAAGCTGCCAGAATTTCCAGATTAATAAACACTGTGTTGAATTGCAAATCGAGATCAAACGAAAAAGAATCTGAACTTAATTCCAAAATAAAAACTGTAGATAAAATTGTTGTCTGAAACATATCAAAAATTCAGGTCATTTGAAGATGTTTAACCTGTTCAAAACAGAAGAAGAAGTGAAAGTGCTGCTGCAGATTTTCTGGACAGAGTGTCCGGTATAAACATGAATTTTCTGAATAATCCATAATGATTATCGAGTTGATGTAAAAAGAGAAATTGTAGATAAGACAGAAATCTACTTCGCTGAAAATTTGCAGGATTTTTGGAGTATGGAGAGACAGTCTTATGTTAAAGGGAAAACACGGAAACAAAGCATTCACTCATGTTGGGTAATTCCAAACACGAGGACATTGAAAAGTATGTGCCAAAGTAAGAGACCTTTAACACTATGAGTTGAAACGACTGAGGAGTACTTGGAAATAATAGAGTTACACATGGAGTTCGTGTAGAACCATCTCAAGCAAAGCAAAGGTCAAAGAATGTTGATGAACTCAACCAAGTGATAGTGAAAAGAGAAAGTGGGGGACTTGTAGAGCTAAATCAAATATCATTCTCTACAAAGTTAGGCCAAGGTAAAAGTAAACATAGATATTCACGTGTAGAGAAGGTGAAGAGATTTCAATAGGGGAAAATAAGGAAAAGGAAATCAACCAAGAGGACCTCGACTTTAAGGTGTAGACATAAGACTCCGATCCCAAAGCTTTACTTAAAGGGGTTTCACTTAATCCAATGTGACAAGCTATGGTTTGGAAACTTCAAAGGAAGAAAGAGTTTCTACTGAAGTTCCTAGGAGGAACAAAACCTGAGGTGATCACATAAAAGATGTGAACTGGGAACTCAACTTAACCTTCGTCCAAGAAGACTCTTCACTTGGTCCTAATGCAACCTAACCACGGTTTAAGGATTCTTAGTCATACGAGGATTACCACCATGCTCAAGTTCTAAAAGGTCTAAAGGATTCTTATCTTAGAGGAAGAGATGCCTAGAACAGAAAGGACGCTTCTCTCTGATACCAACTGTAACGCCCCGCTCCCGGATACCGAGCCCTTATCCGGAAGAGAAACGTTCGGCGCGTATAGCATTAAATAAATCTAATATTATACGCAAGCCTCTACGTCGTCGTATCAAATAAAAGCAAACGGAAGCTAAAAAGACTCGGGTAAAAACATAAAAGCTACTATGAATAGAAATTAACCATACTAAAGATAGATAGTTAAGATTACCACGATTAAAAACCCAAAGACTTATACAATACAATGCCTTAAAAGTAGAAGTACATCAAATCTAAGAGAAGAAATACAACTAGTCTAATACAACCTTTACAAAGAAAATAATCTAGAAGCTCCGTCAAGACTTTAAGTCTTCAAAAGCCGTCGTCTACACTTGATCAACCTGTTCGTCTTCTCACCCCACAATGCATACAAAAGAAAATGCAAAGGAGGTAAGTACAAAGTACTTAGTAAAAGTGAGAAGCTAATGAATAACTAAGTTCTACAACAAAAGGTTATTATTGTTATTATTATTAAATTATCTTTATGAGACCGACTCAATCTAGAGTTCACTTCATGTCCATCAACATGTCATGACTAAACGTTTCTAACTTAACTTATCTTTGTTACAGCATGTTTGCGAGGGCACTACACTTAGTGAGATATGCACTAAGACAAAAGATGCAACCCTATAGAGATAAATCTCTAGCGGTCCCGAGCAGTCATTCCACTTTGTCTGGCCAACCCTAGAGAGCTGACCGGTGGAGGTCTATCTCGTTCGTGAGTTTGTCCGGCGGAATGATCACTACTTTATCTGGCGGGTCTAGAATCCGGCAGTGATCATCACCACTTTATCTGGCCAAACCTCACATTGCCGATATTGTACTGTGCCTATCCAAGCTCTCATGATGTTTAACCTTTTACTAAGCAAGTACGTATTTATTAAATAGTTAACTAGCCGCCTAAGTGTTTTCAAATAATCTCCCTCACACATACTACTCTCTTCCTAGACCACTAGACATAAACGAGGCCTAGCAATTACACGTACATTGATGAATACTAATTCATCAAAGCACAAGCCCTTTCATGCCTTTCTGACGGTCCCGGACTTCAACTCCCTTTAAGAGTACGTCCGGTGCCGGAACCAAACGCATCAGAAACTCAATCGAGGCTTGTTTATGTTTATTTAATGTTATTTGATCAAAGGATTAACAAAGCTACAGCTCAAGCTTAGCACAAAATAACACTGGCCACTAAAACCGTTGTCTACCAAATCATATATTCATATCCGAAAAGAAAATAACACAACACAATAATGTCAAACATCTATACATTATAAATTTATTAGGTATTCCTTTAGATACATATATATAAATACTGCCTTTACATTTTATTTTAAATTTTAACAACTATATCACGAAAGATATAGTAGTACCAAGTTTGACTACACTTTCAATCCCCTGGAAAAAGAACAAATAGGTGCAGAGACCCATTTTTTTCTATGTTATTTTATATTACCCAACTTTCGAAAAACAATAGCTAGGACCTTTCTAAAGCATCTGCACATATGCAAGCTTTCTCCTTTTTTTTTTCGACAGCAACTTTTTTTTTTCTCCTCAAAACTTCATTCGACTGTAAGAAGCCAAACATATATATACATATCAACACTAAACCCGAATCAACCGAATATGAAGAACGCAGATCAATAAATAAAACTAATAATACCATAAGTGAAATCCGGTTGAACACTACTTTACTTCATAGCATCATAAACCAGCAATTATTCAATATGAAATTCCTATCACTACAAATATCACTAACACTCAACCTAATTACTCATTAGGAAGAACCTCTTACCTCTATTGCAAGCAAAACCGGTCCCAAAACTCGAAGCAAGGCTTGAATCCTTCGATTCACAACTCCTACAACCAAACTACGATATTTAAACGATACTCTACGATTGAAACAACCATTCACACAATTTAAAGCTCGAACTTTTATCAAGATTACGATTTTAGGGCTAAAACGAAAACTCACAGTTTGGAAAACGAAGAGTATGGGAATGACCGTCTTCATCCAGTGATCGATTTCTTCTACTGTTGTCTGCTCAAAATCGTGACGGATTAGCCGCACGATTGAAGATTCCGTTCTTCTATTCCCTGGCAACTCTGCGTCCTTCTTCTATGCCGCCGTTCATCTCTCTCTTTTTTTTTTCAGAATTGCGTGATGTGTGATATGAGGGAAATTAAAGGATTATTTTAAGATAAATATTAATTAGTTTCCTTAAAAAAATCCCATAATCTTTTAATTAAATCCTTTTTAATTAAATAAAAGAACAAATAATAATTAGGTCGTAGTGATTAAACCCAATTACTATTTTACCCTTTCTGAAAAGTCGGGATGTTACAGATACAATCCGGAAGACTGCGGCTTCTCTTTTGTCGATTGTGGCTCCTTCTTCTATTTTGTAAATCTTCAACTGTCTTGTAGTTAATTAATTTATTATGTGAATTACATCATGGTAAAATCGCATGCGAATTTAATTCGTAGCTTCCGCTGTGCATGATCGAGTGTCTCGATCAGTGCTGTGAATCAGATCTGACGATCCAATTATGGATTGGATCCGGATTCGGGTTTCTGTATATCCAGCAACAACTCCTACGCAAGAGCGTAATTTGGAGAGGTTACACATCATTGCTGGACATTTCAACATCGAGTTGTAGTTGGATGTCAACGATTTCCCGATGATAGTTCAGCCCAACGACTTGACATGGGACAAACGCATGATGCATAGGTTTGTCATTTCCCATTTGCTTTCTAGTGTTCATCATGATTCAGTTACACCCCGGAAGACCGAGCTCATGTTCTTTCTCGATATCGAGAACGAGGTGAATATCGGTTTGCTAATGAATACCCACATTCAAGATGTTGCCCAGTCCTCTAGAGAGATATTTCCATATGGGCACAAGATTGATGCACTTGCGATGGAGGCAGATTGCCAGTTTTAGTTAAAACATGAAACTAATTCTTCTCTCATTTTCTATGAAAGTGGCACAGATGTTGTATTTATTGTGTTGGGATAAACTCTCTTTATATAGGAAAATCACAAGGATTGAGAATTTATCCCTTTCACAAGACAATTATCTTTCTTTGTAAGGAAAATATAATCTTCATTAAATAAGTATAAACTTTATTAAATAAGAAATCAATCTCTTATTTTATCATTAATTATTTAAAAAATAAATAATTAACTACACATGTTACATAATTCAGAAAATTTTATTTTCCCAATTTTCTCCACATGCGGCGCCAATAATGCCATAAAATAATTGAAATTATCTTATGTATTTTATTACATATTATTTACCGAATAAATAATATTTCGCATATTTATTAAATAGAACAACTATTTAATATATCATCGAGGTTCTACGATACGAGAATTAACTCGCGTGTTAGGTGCCAACTTGTTACAATATAAGTGCTGAAGGGAATGTTGAGTGCAGTTTGCTGGGGAACTCAGCAGACCAGATGAAGACTCAACAGTCTGCTGAGTTGTTTAGTATAGAAAACATTTATTCAGTTATAATTTGGATTTAACCGTTTATAAGTTACTTTTAACTGATTTATGAGGTGTATGAAGTTATAAATACTTCTTGGTCAGCAACATTGTAACTTAACTTGTTGATTTTAGTTCAATAATAATCATTCCGCACTTTTTATACTTTCTGTTTGTAATTCTACAAACTTCAACGTGGTATCAGAGCAGAAATTTGAGAATATCTGAAGTTTCCTGCGTTTTCTTTGGTTATTGAAGAATCTTGATAGAATTCTTCATCTTTTCTGTGTTTTCAGTTTCTTAAGAGTAAACTGTGATCATTTTCTGAGTTTTATGATCATTTATTGATCGTTTTTTCCACTCTTTTATTGATCTTTGATAAATTCTAGAGTTCTTGACATCCATGGTAGCTAAGAAACAAGAATTAATCCCCTTGAGTCCTTTCCATGTTCATCCTAATGAGAATCCATCTTTGGTACTTGTTCATCCATTGATGAATGGAAACAATTACAACTCATTGAGAATGCCCATGGAGATGGTGTTAATCACCAAGAACAAGATTGGCTTCGTAGACAGCACAGTAAAAAAGCTAGAACCAGATTCAATAGATTTCCATGCATGGAGAGAGTGTGATACAATGGTGATGTCATGGATTTTGAATTCTGTTGAGTACACCATTTCCTAGAGTTTGATGCATTTCAAGAGTGCACATATAGTTTGGAAAAATCTTGATGCTAGATTTTATAATGTGGATGCCTTGAGGCTTTTAGATCTTCTTGAAGAGATGCATCTGCTGAAGCAAGGTACAAATTCTGTCACTAAATATTTCACAAAATTAATGGTTCTATGGGAAGAAATCAAGACCATCAGGCCTATGCCAGTTTGTTTCTGTGATCCTCAATGTCACCGCAATGCGATTAGCATCTGATGGATCATATGGAGGTTGAACATGTCATGAAATTCCTTAAAGGTTTGAGGAATGAATTTGAGCCAATGGTTTCATTGGCAATGATGATGGTACCCTTGCCGAAAATCCATGATGCCTTTGCAATGGGCATTAATTTTGAAAGACGGAATTCATATGTGGCTAACAAGGCCAAGAATTAAGATTCTTTGGTTCTCTTTGTTAGGAATCAATGTGGGAACACAACGGAATTTAAAATTTTGATTCCCTTTTACCAAGATCGACTTTGTTCAAGCAACAAACATAAAAGAAGTAAATGAGAAAGTTACCTTGGATGATCTAAAAGATCAAAGTTTTATCGTCTACGAAGGAGTAGTGGTGCACGGAGCCGCCCAAGCATTCGACCTCTACCGCTAGTCCACACGAACAACCCGCCGGGATCCCACCTTGGATTGCTACTAGAAAAACTCGGTTGCTAGACCGACCTTTTCTCTCTCTCAAACTCTCTCTAGGAAGCTCTCTTATTTTCTCGTAAATTAGAACTCATCTAGTTGTGATGATATAAAATAGCTAGACACCGACTCTTATATAGAGGTAAGCGGTGGCCCCTTATGCATCTCATTCCCAATGGGAAAAGCTTCTGAGTGGAGTAGGGAGAAAGAAAAACTTTTACTAGTAAAATAAGGAAAATATCTTTGATTGATTTATCTCATTAATATTCAATATCTCATATTAAATATTCCCAAATTGTCAATATCTAATATTGAATATCTTAATTATTACCATAAATATATGTATATCAATTACACATGTGCATATATCACACACACACACACACACACACACACACACACACATATATATATATATATATATATATATATATATATATATATATATATATATATATATATATATATATATATATATATATATATATATATATATATATATATATATATATATATATATACCACATGCATATATATCTATATATATTAATATCTAATATTAATACATAATATAAAACAATGATTAACTTGCAAAATCAATAAGCATCATATACACACAAGACATGCGCCTCGTATACATAATATATATATATATTTAATTAATTAACATAATTAATATCTTGTATTATACTTATTCATAATAAATAAATACCACAATATTAATTTATCACTATAACACTTTATAGTCGATATAAAAAGTTGTCTTATTTGGTTATCAATATAACCGCATTTCAATCCAGCTAGATGCTCTTATGTGTGTGACCCGATTGGCTTCCGAATATGTTGGCCGTAGGCACAAAGTGCATTTACTAAAATAACCTGCATACGTAATGATCATGAACATCGTCTAGCAACATGTCATGACCCCCAATCATCGGAAGAGTCAAATGCAATTATTACTACCTTTCATGGAAAACAGTTACCGTGTAAATAGAATTCTATCGCTGTAATATCCATACGGTCGTATCTCGAGTGTAATACATTAACGAATGTATCTTATAATCCAGATATCATGCTCTCTCGAAGTAACTCATTTACTCTCACTTTGCAAAGATTCACGAGAGTAAGATAATCCTTATAAGAAGGCCCTTTCGGATATTTACTCCTATTCATAGGATACGCGATTTCCGGACGAACAACATGGATCCTACGCATGCTTCAGTATCACACCCAATCATTACCGCATGATCTCCCCATGGCTAGGGGAAACCTCAATAGTGTCAAAGCATGACAATCCACACCGTGATGCCATAAAGACTCCGGTCTTAGGATAATATTTACACAACCACCACATAGTGAGACACTTAATAAAGTAAGTGGGTCAGTCTAATGTACGCAATCCCTAATACACGTCTACGTACAGTCCAAGTGTCCCAACACTTTGATAGATGAGATCTATCCCTACCTTCATAAGATAGAAGACATCCAATACATGCTAGTCTAACTATACTATTAATGTCACATTTAATAGCACATGCGACTAGAGACATTTAAGTATCAAACCTTTTAAAGTGAGTAGAGATCTCATCAACCATAATCACTGTTATGATTTCTCTTTCACAGTTTGACGCTAGGGACGTTATCATATATATACAATATTACAATTAAGATTCGTTAAACGAACAAATATAAAATAACAGAAAGCCATTTATCATATGTACAAACATAAAGAAATAGTAAAAATGATCCGACCCGGTCAGATCTAGTTCAACCTGATTGGATTTAGGACACTATTCAATACTCTTGTCTCAAAAGAATGGACAGGGGCAAAATCATTCAGCCAGCAGACCAGGTTCTATGACTACTGCAAATGTCAGGCCTAAGAATCCCAAGAAGGTACAATGTTTTTTTTTGGGTTCAATGGTCACACTGAAGAGACTTGTTACAAGAAACATGGCTATCCTCCTGGTTTTAAGTCAAAGAGGGCTAATTTGGTCGAAGAGAAATAGTCAGCAGAAGAATATCAGACCTATTTGCTCATGAGAGTTTGGATTAGGTTTGCAGAATCTAATGGAAGGACAGAAGATTGTGCAGTGTCAGATGTGGATGCACTAGATGGTGAGTGTGAGCTGGATGTTACCTCAGTTTCATTAGATTCTTTAGCCCTAAGGCATAGTTAAGCTATTTCATTGTCTGAGCTGTCAGCTTCATCATCATCTCCAGAATCATTTTCAGATGATTCTTCATTCTTTTCACTGCTAGTTTCAGCTTTGAGTGCTTTCTTGCTTTTTCTCTTATCAATTGCCTTGTATTTCTTTTTATCCTCATCTTTGTCCTTTTCTTCAGGGCAATCAGCCTTGAAATGACCTTTCTTCTTGCAGTTGAAGCATATGTATTCATCATCTTTTTTCTTCATGTCTTTGCTTGTGCTAGACTTCTTGTATGATGATGATCCTCCTTTGAATTGCTTCTTCTTGCTAAACCTGTCAAAACGTTTTTCCAGTAAAGCTACCTATTCCTTCAGCTCCTGTGTCTCTTTGCTGTTTGCATCAGCTGTGTTACTTTGCCGGAGTGCAATTAGTGCACTGGCCTTATATGCCTCTGCTGGTGCACTGTCTTCGCCGTTCAACTCAAATTCATGAGCCTTTAGTTGAGACATTAGAGTTAAGGTATCATTGTTTGCAAGATTTGTTGTTCCTCTAATTACTGATGTGATGATCTTAAATCTTTTAGGTAAGCCTCTCAAGATCTTCAGGCACACTTCTTTCTGTGGATATGTGTGTCCAAGTTGTTGCAGTTCACTGATTATGCTTGAGAATCTGTTGTCCATTTGATCAAGGGTTTCACCAGCCTTCATTTTGAAGTTCACAAATTTCTGTTTTGCAACAGACAATTTGTTTTCTTTAATTGCTTCTGATCCTTCATTGATCAGTGCCACTTTGTCCCACATCTCCTTTGTTGTTTTGCAATCTTTGATCCTCATGAACATATTACTGTCCAGAGTCTTCAAGATCATGTCTTGTGCAACGAAGTCAAGGTTTGCTCTCCTCCTGTCATCCTTCGTCCAATCTTTCTTGAGTTTGTCTATTACTTTTCCTTGATCTGCTCCTGTGGATACCATAGTTGTGATCTCGATTGGGCCATCATTGATTACATCCAGCATCTCCTCATGAGTTGCTGCAAGATGAGACAACATTCTTAGTTTATATTAATCAAAATTATTAACATTGAATATAGGTACCTTTGACATAAAATTTGAGGAATCCATAAATACAAAAAAATATATATATATATATATATATATATATATATATATATATATATATATATATATATATATATATATATATATATATATATATATATATATATAAAGCACAAATTTGAAAACTACTTTGAAAATATATGATCTCCTTGTTACCAGAAATTAGATCTGAACAGGTTCTGATACTAGGAACACTGCTCCGATACCAATTGTTGGTCCCAGAGAAGGGTAAAACTATAGTCAGAGGGGGGAGGGGTGAATGACTATAGTGGAGTTTCAAAATCTTTTCTTGTATTTAAAAGCTTTTGGGCAGCGGATAAGTCTCTTCTTAAAATGTTGTTTCAAAGTAGTTTATGCAGTCACAGATATAGAATGTATGATGAAATAAAGTGCTGTAAGGTAAATTGCTGAAAGTAAATAGACACAAAGGTTTATAGTGGTTCAGGGTGGTGTAATCCCTTAATCCACTCTTCTCCTGTGATGATTGGAGGAATTCACTATTGTTTTCACAGATACAATAGTATGATTGTCCTTGACTACACAAGCTTCACAATCTTCAAGACTATCACTCCCTGGCGTCAAAAGCTTCAGTGACTCAGTCTCTATCACTGCTCCTTGAGAACAAATCTTTCAGCAGCTATACAAAGGTTGCAACTCATTCTCAGATTTCTCTGATTCAATTGTCTCAGTTGATGTGAATTGGCTTCACAAATTTGTTGATCAATCTCAGAGCTTGATTTGCAATTGAAGTTCTGATTCCTGAGTTGATCTCTAGATATTTCTTTTTAGTACAGATGGAGGGCTTTTCACTTTGACAGAGTTTTTGCTTGTATTTTTATCAGACTTAATCTATATATGTGTTTTCTGTCAATGCCTTCTATTTATAGCCTTGATGATCCTTAATTTGAATTTCCGTCCGTTGGCTATTTAATGTGGAGAATAATCCTTGATTTAATTCTTGATTCCCCCTTAATTATATTCTCCTTGATTTCAGTGATCGGATTTTTCCTCAAACGTTTATCAGAAAATCGGTCCTTGATTGATCTTCAATTGATTGTGCATTTAATGCTTGATCTTCATCATTTGAAATCTGAATGAGTAAAGTTTACTTGATCGTTCCCTGAACGGTTAAGTGATTATTCCGACTTGGCTGTTTGGTTCTTCCTTCATTGCTCTGTCTTTACTCCGTCGAAAGTCAGTTTACTTTGCCGGTTTACTGCATTGTTGTTTTCTCTCATTCTTTAGAGTACTTTTTGTACTTCACTGATCCTTGATTTGGGTGAGATCGGTGTACACCATATTTGATAATATATTTCATTACTTAGACTTATCCAAGGTCATCACAGACTTCCTTGGTTATAAGTCAGACAATAATGTCTTCATTGGTTCTCTGCTGGTACTTGACTGGCTTCACTCTACCGAATATATGTTCTTACTTAGCCGTCCTACCAACTAGTACAATACTTGTCTGACTCAACTTATACAACATGCCAGACTCTAAGTAAAGACTTATACAGAGAATTTTAACTTATTTCAGGCTTGCTATAACAGCTAGTATGCACATCATCAAAACATAATAAAATGTTCCTAACAGGGATCATCCTACCTGAGCCAGGAACTTTAGATGAAATTGAAGTAGCTTTGAGGTTTGATTTTACCGCATCAAATAATCAAGCCGAGTATGAAGCAGTCATCGCAGGACTCGAGCTCTCTAGGGCCATGGCCCATGAAAGTCGAAAACATGGAAGTATTCTGCGACTCACAGCTGGTGGTCAATCAAATAAAGGGATCGTTCGGAATCCATTGTGAAGTTATACAAAAATATATCGACCTCGTCAAAAAGCTCGAGAGAAGTTTCAAATACTGCGAATTCACCAACATCCATTGAGAGGACAATCATCGAGAAGACTACCTATAAAAGCTAACAAGCGATGATGAGTTGAACAATCCAACAATCATAGTGGAACACTTATCCGGGCCCGCTATCAACCGGGTCGAAGTCATGGATTTCCAAACTACTAACTCATGTCGGATCAACGAGCTAAAAGCATACATCGAAACAGGAGCCCTCCCTACCGACCCCAAGGAGGCCAGAGACTTGATCCGGAGGGCCGCCAGGTACACTATCTTAGACATCATCTTGTATAGAAAATCATTCTCCAAACCTTTGTCACGATGTGTACGGCCAGAGGAGGTCGAGGGAATACTTATGGAGCTTCATGAGGGGATGTGCGGCGGCCACCCGGCTAGCCGCACACTCGCTGAGAAAGTTTTATTAGCCGGGTATTACAGGCCAAAGATCGCAGAGGATACCCAACGATATGCTAAAGCGTGCGACGTATGTCAGAAATTTGCGGACATTCCAAGGCTGCCATCGGTCGAGTAGAGCATCGTCGTCGCTGCCTGGCCATTTGACGTATGGGCTATAGACCTCATCGGGCCACTGAAAAAGGGTATCTCTGGATGCGAATACGTGGTGGTCGCCGTCGACTACTTCACCAAATGGATTGAGGCCAAAGCCTTGGTAAAAATCAATACCAGAGATATAACCTATTTCTTGCTCGATCAAGTATTGACCAGATTTGGCATCCCCAGGGTCATAGTATCAGACCACGGGCTGCAGTTTCGGGAAGAATTTGACACCTTTTGCAGAGAAAATAACGTCAAGCATTGGCAATCATCAGTATGCTGCCCACAAGGCAATGGTCAAACAGAAAACGCCAACAAACAGGTACTAAGCGTACTTAAAAAGAGCTTGGACAAGAAGGTGGGCAAATGGCCGGACTACTTGCCAGCGGCCTTATGGGCCCTCAGAACATCGAGGAAAACAACCACAGGGGAAACTCCTTTTGCCTTGACCTACGGGTCGGAGGCGATGGCACCGGTAGAAATGGCTCTACCAAGCTTTCGGGTCGCTCATTTCAGCGAGGCCAAAAACCCTCTAACCAGACAGCTTGATCTTGATCAGTTGGAGGAAAAGCGAATCAATGCATATGGCCATTTTCTCAATTACAAACAGGCGGCCAAACGCCACCACGACAAGCATGTTTGCAATCATCACTTCGCCGTAGGAGACTACGTTCTGCGAAAGCGGCAAGCCACTGGTCTTGCGGCCACAAAGGGCAAGTTATCTGAGAATTGGGAGGGCCCATTATGGGTCGCAAGAATAATCAAGAAAGGAACGTACGTTTTGAGTGATAATCAAGGTCGCGAATACGACAGGCCTTGGCACGCGGACAACTTAAAAAAATATTATATGTAAAATGTTTCTCTATAGAAATCAACAAAACAAGCGTGTTTCGGGAAGCCGCATCAAAGACCGGCCTAGCTTTTATTCGTAAGCAAACGGCGCTGACCGTCCTGTTTTCGATAAATCCTCCTGACTACCAAACTCCTTCGGATTAACCAAAAAACAAGGGGGCCGCAGGATCAAATTTCCAAATAACTATTTCAAGCAAATCCAAACTGATCCCACGAATGAATCGGCACTCTAGCTAAGTCAGTACACAAACTAACAATCAACGAGCCGATAGGAATGCGACGATCCGGAACCATGGCAACACCAAACTTAACAGCCTCGCGGTGGATCAAGATCCCTCAGTCAACATCTACTTGGGGATCGCGGATAGCGTGAAGGATAAGAGCTTCTACCTCGGTAACAACCTCGGACTCCGCAGACGGAAGAGCTCGCGAGTTAATAAACCTTTTCCATTCCTGATGGCTACGGGATAGTTCAGATGCCGGGCCTAATGTACGAGAACGGGGACGGTCGGGGCAAAGCTCACGAATCGCGCGGCGTAAGCGAGTTTGCTTACTTTCCACATCGCCAAGATTCCAGGCAACCTCATAATGAGCAGCGGGGACGACGGCAGGAATGCGAAGGTCCCTATTAATAGCCTCCGGGATAAAGTTGACAGAAACACCCCGTAGGGAGATACAGCTAACAGCTTCCTCGGGAGAAACCTCTGATAGAACGGCATAGAATTCCCTCACCATCGTAAGGTTAAAAGATGTCATTGGAGGGGACAAAAAGTCAGACCACCCGGAGAGCCGAACCCGAAGCAAAGAGCCATCACCTTCTACTTTGTCTTCGTTCAAACCTATCTCTCTCAGAAGCTTGATCACCTCAAAGTAGCGCCATAAATGATCCTTGGCAGTGTAAGAGGCATTGAGAAAGAACGGAGAAACATCGCGTATAGGGCAGGCCTCCCACACTCGTACCGTACTGCCCTCTCCAGATGACATGATCATAAAATAAAGGTTTACACAAAGAAAAGCATGTGGGACGACCAAGGAAGGCTTCACCTTTTATAGAGGATCCGAGCAGAGTATGCGGTCAGGATTAATGCAATCAGACGGTCGCCTCTTTCAAAATTCAAAAGGCACCTTTAAACGCTCAACAGTTAATGCGAAATCCAAGGCTACAGTAGCGGCGCAGTTATCAAAACGGTCAAAAGCCTACCATTACGGACTCCAGTGGAGACAGGGCCCAGCTTTTCAAAAGCACGCCTGCTCCAGGAGTGGTCAATCAATCTTGTTCAGCCCGCGACCTTGACCAAAGCAAGGGGCCAGAGATTTTTCATCCAATCACGCGAGGTTAGTCCTGTTTTGCTCAAGCTCGCCATCACGGACCAAAAAGCCGCCTTAAAATTTGTCGAGCCCACTATCTCAGGCTCGCCAAGAAAGTAGGTGGCTGCACAGGAGCATTTCCTAAGCTTGCACACAACGGGCAAGCACATACAGCCTGGATCGTTGTCGGCCTTGTTTCAAACAAGGGGGCCGCAGGTGGAATTTTCGACTAATTATTTCAAACAAGTGCAGTTAGCGGTTCTATTATTTCACTGAGATATCTAAACCTCACCAAAATAAAGGGGGCCGTATGCATACGTACAAGAGAAATAAAAAAGAAACAAGTACATAAATCAAGGGGCCAAAAACGGCCACAAAACAAGTTCAACAAGCCAAAGGCGGCCACAAGTCAATAAAGAAAATAAAAGCTAAAGTTATTACAATAACAAGCAAAGGAAAGCGTTGAAATAGTTCAGACAAAAAGCCAAGGTCAAATTATTACAGCTCGCAGAAATTGTTTTGAAAAATAAATCTTCAGTTTGAGCTGGGAGGAGTGTCGATATACTCGTCGCCGGGTTGAACATTCGCAGTAGGAGGAGGGTCGTTCGCATCAGAGGGAGGATTCTTCAAAATAGAAAAATTGACAGGGTTAACCGGAGGAGGATCCCAGACTGGCTCGCCGTCCCTTATCTGCCCAATTTGGATAGAAGTAATGTGTTCCGGAGCATAGGGAATATCCGGGTGAAGAGCCAGCAGATCAGAATTTCGCTGGGACATGTTAACCCATCGGAACATCTCCTAAAAGCTGACCGACTCCCTACCATGTACGCCCAAAGGCAGCGAGCAAAATGATTAAAGCCTTGGTCAAAGCTTGCCTCTAGATAATCAATAAACTTATCAGAATGCCTGAAGTCAGCAACGGCCGCGGGACCAGCTTCCTCGGTAGCTTTGTTAGCAGCATCAAGCTGCTCCTTTAAGTTCGCTATCTCCTCCTGAGCGACCTTTAACTCTTCAACGGATTTTTGAGTTTGAGAATTCAGAATTGCCATTTTCTGTTGCAATTCAACATCTAGCTTAGCGCTCTCCTTCACGATCCCCTTCAGACACTTTACCTCGGCCGAAGCTTGAGCACTCTTGTCCTCAGCCGTGACTCTAGCTTTCTCTGAGGCACCAAGGGTCGACGTTACCTTCCTAAGATCGGACCTATTTCTTTAAGCGGCCTCCGTAGCCTTGTGTATGCGAGTTCCAAGCTGAAAGAGAGCAAATAAGATAAGGCCGCAAGGAAAAACAGTGAAAAATAAATACGAGTCAAGAATAAAAGTTACCATGGATGATGCGATCCCAAATTGGCCAGCCAGGTCTTTTAGTTCAGCGACCTCGTCCCTAACTGGAGCATCATCCTGGACCACGACGCGGGCAGTGATTCCCCTGCCAATCTCCATCTGAACTCTAGGTGGCGAGTCCCATGACAGGCGGCCCAGAGGAACAACATCAGCTATGGCCTCCCTAATATGACTCGCCTTCTCCATGTCAAGAGGGCCATGGGTTAACTCAGGGTCCAACCAAAGTGCTTTCTTGCCTTGATAACCGTGAGGCACAAATCCTTGCGGCGACGTAATAGCTTCATGAACGAGCTCCTCAATCACCGAATCTGGCTGCAAGGACGATATATCAGCAGGTCGTTTGTTAGGACGATCGGAGCCTTTATCAGCCCCACCAGCAGTCTTGGTCTTTTCGATCCTACGTCGTCTGGGCCTAAGGATCTTTGGCAGGTACATCAGCATGTGATCTCTTTTGGGCCCCGCCAGCCTGGCTTGAGCTCACACCAATGGGCGCCACCGATTGCTTCGTTGGATCATATGTCTCATCTATGATAGAGGCATCCACGGTACATGGTATTTTCCCCAGAACCTGTTTCAGCATCGCCTGCCGAGTTTTGGCGGCCTCATCAGCAACCTTTTGCCTCTGGGCTTGGCGTTCATTTGCGTCCATGCCTACAAAAAAAGTTCATCAGAAAACAGGCAGAAAAGTGGAGCAAAACAATGAAGCGTGCAAAGTGATGAAATAAAAAACAAGGAAAGAAAGTTACAAGGTGATATTCGCTCAGGGTCGCCTCCGCATTTAGGGCACTCAGATGGAAAGCATTTACCCAAGTGGCATTCCCCTATCCAGTCAGGGTCGCACTCCCTCGATTCTATGGCAACTAGAGCGTGTGCCCTGCGCGGCCCAACAATCCCCGCCCTGCTCGCACATGGCATGGACACATCAACAAGATCGACCCAAGCCACATTTCTCAAAGAGGCTTCGATCCCATCAGATTGTATAAGAGTTAAGAGCCCTTTAACGAATTGATGCTCAGAATCTAGGGGTTCGCCAATCGACAGGGTGGATTTTCCTTTACGTGGTGTGGCTTTGGGAAATGGCCAACCAACCTTGGCTTCCACTTTAAGTACACGTTCTTGCCATCTATGGATTTTATTGGGTAGCAAGAAAAGCAAGCGAGGCGTCTTTGTCCTCAACGATATCTACCCCGGAAAACCGGTCATGCAGAACATGTGGAATTGACCCAAAAAGGTAAGGGTGGGCTCCTTCTTCATTGTCCGACACATAATGATGAAGGCCATAATCTGAATCGCGGCCCCAATGGCAAAGTCGGTAGGTAACGCGTTCGTAAGCTCGAGGATCTTAACCAAGAACAGATCGAAAGAGGGTCTGAACCCCGCATAAAAATGATCAAAGTGAAGGACCAAGGTATCATCATGACAACAAGCACAAACATAATCGTCGCGGTCTCCGGGTTTGAACTTGTCCTCTTCCTTGGAGTAATCAAACAAAGAAAACCTATCGATATCTGTATCAATTTTATATTGGCGCCGGAGAAACTTGTTGAGGTCGTCGCTATCGCGAAGCTTCGCCCACTCTTCCTCCACGGCTTTATCATACGCGGTCAGGAGAGAGAACTCCCTCAACGCCTCCGGATTATTGGGTTTAGGGTTTTTTGATTTCGTTGCAGCCTCGCTGATAGTCATCGGTCTAGGATCCCTTTTCTTTTTGGGTTTTTTAGGGAGTTCCCAAACGGATCTGTGAGGTAAGGGCGCGTTTTCATCCTCGCTTGAACCCATCAACTCATGAAGAGAAGCGTCCTCAACATATGTGGCATCCTCATCATGCCCAGTGGCCCCGCTAGTACCGGTCTCTGCGGTCCTGTCTTCGGCCCCAGATACTTCAACATCTCCAACGCCGCTAGTTTCAACCCACTCACCCTGGCTACGGGCGAGTTCTTTACGACTTTTCATACGCTGCGGAGCAAGGCCGGCTAGAAAGGGGCCGATACCAAAAGGTTCATCATCTGTTTGAAGCAGCCTCCCTCTCGGCCAATTCATCGGCTAAATTGTCCCCAGCGACCACCTCCGGGCTGGAAGGGGCGTCCTCCTCTTCTTCTAATGCATAGTCGTACACTTCTTGATCCTCGTCAGAACTGCCCCTCAGAGGATACTCGGAATCGGACATCTTGAAAAACAAGGGGAAAAGGTGGAGTTTTTAGCCACCTAGGATAATTGGAATTAAACCAGAGGGGTGATCGCACCCATCTCGACACCTTCCCCTCGTTCTTGTAGGAGAAATGGAAGTAAAGACGCAAATAAAGAAGATGCAAAGTCTCAAAACGAAATGGTCAGGTATCCCCCCAGAAAACTTATCTGAAGAGCAAAAACAATCCATCCTTTACCCCCCCCCCCCCCCCCAAAAAAAACCGGCCTAAAACGTGCAAGTATTGCCACCCATGAAGGGAGATTGTGAAAAGGATCAAAACATATAAAAGAAGAAGCTTAGAGGGGAAGAATTTACCTTTTATTGAAAGGGAGATGAAGTCAGAAACTGGAGAAAAAGGCCGGAAACTTCAAATCCGTGGCCGGAAACTTCAAATCCGTGGCCGCGGCGTGCTGAACCTTGCCTGAAACCCCAAGCTCACGACCGCAATATCCCAATCCTTCTCCAAATCCTCACCGGAAAACTCTTTTATCACCAAACACTCACAGATCAAAAAGGGTGGAGGAAATGGCTAAGAAAATGCGAAGTCTGAAAAGTGTTGAGGAGTTGGGGAGTTGAACCTTATATAGACAAAGGGGGAATGATCATGCGGCCAAGGATCCATCCATCCAACGATCCAGATTCGGGCGGCTATTGCAGTTTTCGAAATTTGAAAACCGCCATCATTACTGCACGATCATCAATACCCACGTAATTACATGGGTAGTTATCAGAAGGGCTGACGACAGCCACGATCTAACGTTTCAACTGCCCCGCTATCCCCATCTAACAGCTCACCCCACTCAGAGTAATAGGCACGCCAAGAGTACGCCAAACAAGAAGGGTCGCCAAAGACCCAAAAGATCGCCTCGAGGCCGTCCGCTTTATAGCTCTGTCCTGGGTAAGGCCGTTTCAAACGGCATGGTCGCCAAAGAACCAAAAGATCGCCTCTAGGCCGTCCACTTTATAGCGCGGTCCTGGGTAAGGCCATTTCAAACGGCGTGGTCGCAAAAGACCCAAACAAAAGGATGATCCGTGTATGCACTTTACTCCACGCTTGACATTTTGAGAAAATGCCTAAGATGTGGAGTAGGGGGCCATTTATATGTCTAAATAACATCGCCACCTATGGATCCCAGAAATAGCCTAGCTGGCCACCGTGATGAGTGGTCACCAAGACAACTAGTCCGCAGCCATGGTGTAGGCGACGTCATCCTGTCAAGATCGTCGCGGTCAAGTCCCCGTCCTGAGCGCTCAAACCTATAGGGTCCCTTGAGGCTCAGGGGGCTGACTAGCGACCCAGACGATAGGTCCATAAGAGACCGCATAAGACAAGGGAGGTAGCAGAAGGCAACAAGAGGGTAGAGTTCGCAGGCGGTCCGCTGTGGGTGTGCGAGTTATGCGACCACATTGGACGCCGCCAGGATATTCGGACCACTTGATATCAAGATATTCGGTCTACTTGATCCTTAGATATTTATTGTAATCTACCTTACTTAGTCCCTAAGCTTCCCCCTCCTATATAAGGAGAGCTTGTGTAATCATAAACAGATTCTAATAGCAAAAGAGAACCATACTCCGCACAAACTGTCTCTCCCCCAAACACTCATTCCCTCCGACGTAGCACCGCCGAGCACCACCGGTTGGTGTCATCATAAACATACACAAATAAGACAAATATCCGATCATCATACACTGCTGAGCCACCGTGGTAATATCCCGTATTATCATCCTGGTTTTGAGCAATGAAGAATTACCCGAAGGATGGGAAGAATACTTCGAGGAGGACTAGTTTCTTTTCTTTATTATTGTTGTTAATTTCCATTTTAGTATTTTTATTTTTCTTTTATTTTCTTTCCTATCTAGTAATACTCTGTCAGACATTTATTAATAATAATTTTGTAGGCTTAAATTGTTTTGGAGTTATCTTATTTCTCTTTTACAACCGCATTTTTATTATTACGGTTGTTGTCACCCAAGGTTCTTATCTTGTTTTGTATGAGATACTTAGTGCAAATTTTCAAGGATTTTTCTCATGGTCCATGTTAGGAAATCTACGCGGGAACGCAGCGGAATTCAAAATTTTATTTCCTTTTTACCCAAGATCGACTTCGTTTAAGCAACACGAATAATATAAGTAGACAAGAGAATACCTTGGTTGATACAATTGGATCGACGCTTTGTCTACGGTTGTAGTTTCTGCACGAAGCCGCCCAAGTGTCCGGCCTCTACCGTTGATCCACACGAAAAACTCGTCGGAATCCACCATTGGATTGCTACCGGAAAAAGTCAGCTGCTAAGCCACTTTTTTCTCTCTCCCAAAACTCTCTCTAGAAGCTCTCCTTTTATCTCACTAAAATATTGCACAAATATTGTGTTGTAAAAGAGTTGGCACAACTCCCCATTTAAAGGAAAAAGGGGTGCCGGTTTTTCTTCCCAATTTGATTAGGAAAAGCTTTCTAATGGATAGAGGAGAAAGAAAACCAATTTCCAATAAAATAAATAAAATATATTTGATTGATTTATCTCATTAATATCTAATATATTATGTTAAATATTTTCCAAGATATATATTGTCAATATCTTATATTGAATATATCTTTATCTTTTATTATATTACCATAAATCAATTTATACATGTGTATATAAATCCATATATATGTATATGTATATATATATATATATATATATATATATATATATATATAATACAAATGTGCACATGCATATCATATATGCATGTCACTCACGTGTATATACATATATAAATATTAATATCTTATATTAATACTAGGTAATATAATACAATGATTAATTAATTTGCAAAATACATGTGTATCAATATACAAATATATTTCGATATACATATACATTATATGTATATTTAATTAATGAACATAATTAATATCTTGTATTTAATTTATTCATAATAAATAAATACACCATATTAATTTATCACTATAACACTTTATAGTCGAAATTAAACTTTCCTTATTTGGTTATCGCTATAACCGCATTTTAATCCGGCTAGTTGTTCTTATGTGTGTGCCCCGATAGGCTTCCGAATATGTTGGCCGTAGACACAAAGTGCAAATTACGAAAATGCCCTTCACGCCTAATGATCGCGGGATAGCGTCTAGCAACACACCGTGACCCCCAATCATCGGAAGAGTCAAATGCAATGACTACTACCTTTCATGTGAAACGGTTACCGTGTAAATAGAATCCTATCACTGTAATAATATCCATACGGTCGTTCGTCGAGTGTCAAACATCAACGACCATATCTTATAATCTGGATATCATGCTCTCTCGAAGTAACTAATTTACTTCCACTTTGCAAAGATTCACGAGAGTAAGACATTCCTTATAAGATGGCCATTTCGGATATTCACCCCTACTATTAGGGAATGTGATTTCCGGACAACCAAACACGTATACTCCGTATGGTTCCGTATCACACCCAATCACTACCGCATGATCGCCCCATGGCTAGGGGAAACCTCAATAGTCTCAAAGCATGACAATCCACACCGTGATTCCATATAGACTCCGGTCCTAAGGATAATTACAAAACCGTCACATAGTGTGACACATAACAGTGTAAGTGGGTCAGTCTAATATACGCATTCTCTAATACATGTCCACGTACAGTCTAAGTGTCTCTACACTTCGATAGATGAGATCTATCACTGCCCTTAAAGACAGAAGACATTTAATATGTGCTAGCCTGTTTGTACTATCGATGCCCTGTTTAATAATACATAAGCCTAAAGACATTTAAATATCAAACTTATTAAAGTGATTAGAGATCTCAACAACCATAATCGCCTATCATGGTTTCTCTATCAC
Organism: Gentiana straminea; assembly: GCA_036785695.1. Taxonomy (NCBI): domain Eukaryota; kingdom Viridiplantae; phylum Streptophyta; class Magnoliopsida; order Gentianales; family Gentianaceae; genus Gentiana; species Gentiana straminea. The sequence continues at coordinate 6,763,484 of JAVUPR010000243.1, forward strand.
AGTTTAATACTAAGGACGTTATCATATAACAATTCTTAATTGGTTCTTTAAAAGAACAAATATATGACAACAGAAAAGCCATTTATTATATATATGTATAATCATAAAGAAATAGTAGAAATGATCCGGCCCGGTCGGATCCGGTCCAACCCGATTGGGTTTATGACACTATTTCAACAATCTCCCACTTGACCTAAAACCAATCACTCACACACACACAAGACCAAGTTGAAACACAAGAATCTCATGCAATACTCGCAACCAGCCTTAGCCGTGACGGATCGCTATCCGTGGGGACTTAGAATATCTTTATATCATGCTCTAAATGATCAAGTCAAAGGAACCGCCTCAACACACACATGAATCTCCGACGAGACCCTGGTCCTTGCTTTATGCAATGAATCCACTTACTATATCAGCTATATAGAAAAGGTGGAATAACCGTACAAGGTTCAAGAATGAACCTTCTGGATCCATGTACCGCCCCCGCTGCGCCTCCAAGGCACTACTGTGTTTTGGCGTAATTGTAGAATCTCCTGTGATTTCTAGCTAAGAACATTTCCAGCTCACTGTATCACTCAATCAAAGTGACTACAAACCCAGACCGTAGCTCCCCCTATCTTCATAAGATTCAGGGTACACATCTGTATATCTACGTTTATTTAATTCCAAGTTTCGATAAAGTAGGAAACCATCCTTAACTTGTTTAAGGACATTCTCGACATTCACCATATTTTACTTTCATACTTGCTCATGACTCTTCATGGACTATGATCATCTGTCATTACTTCTGTTACGGTTCCTATTGCTGTAGCAAAGGTAACATTCCATAAGCATCATCTTTCACCTTATCTTTAGGACTAACGTCCTAACATAGATAGATCTTGAGAACACCGGCTAGTAGTATCTCCTGTCGCGATCTATGCTAAACTCTTTTAGCATCACATCTATATAGGTACACTATAAACTAACAGCAGTTAAACTATCACTATAGATTCTTATTTCTAAAATAAGAACTTCTAATCCAAGTGCTTTAATAAAGACCTTGAACTACCAAACATTAATTGACCGTGACATAGGGTGATAATTCCCAAGAGAGATACCCAATACCTTACTCAAAAATCGTAACACACTCCCACTATCCCTCTTACACATTGGCATATCCCTTCTTTTGACTAAGTCAAACTCCTTTGATTATCAAACAAAGAAATTGTCTAGAGAAACTTGTTTGAGTCCATAAATGGATCTCGTGGGCTCACATATATGTTATCGTCTATGAACATCGAGCTGTTTGCCCAACGTCTTCAACACTATCATATAGCCATGATACGAAGTTATAACAAGCATAGTCTGAATAGAACTGGGCTCAGTTGGCTGCATCAAGATAATTACAAGTTTTACACCCCGTACCCTTCAGCCGTCACTCTAGCCTTATGGTAATCATATTACTATCCATGTCAGCCTTTCAGGGACATTCCCTTTAGGTAAGACAGACTAGGTTCACAACCTGGTTGTCACTGATGGAATATAATTCCGATATTATGGCTCCTGGCCATTTCTCTCAATCTTGCCTTTCAAACAATCCTTCATAAGTCGTGAGATATTCATTCTTCAAGATGAACATACCAGCAGCCTTTTCAAGCTTGAGATTATCCACAGACTTATAGAACATTTGTCTGCACTGAGCAGTGTTCTACACCTAATCGTTACGCGGCCCCTGCTCATGTTCCAATGGTTGAATATCTCTCCATGGTTCTCAAACTCTTTTGAGATTTCAACTTACTCTCACTGTATCTATTGGAAGAAACACTTCCTCTAGAAGACAACATGTTTGGAGACAAACACCTTTTGCTCCGCGGACAAGTAAATAATATCCATAGTGCTAGCTAAGATATTCCACAAAGTTGCATATGTCATACTAAGCTCCAAGCCTTTCAGACATTGCCTGCTTGCTAGAAGCACGACAACCCTAAATCATTGGTTAAGATAGATTTGATGTTATCGCCTTCCATATCTGATATGGAATTTATTCAACCTTTATTCTTTGGAACACGGTTAAGTATATGTATTGTATAAGGGCACTATCCCGAAACAAGTAAGGGATACTTTGCATGGCTTTCGTCACACCTTTATCATATAAAATGTTGTTTCCATTTTAGAAGCACAATCTGATTGTGTATCCAAAAGTGGTATCTTTCAAGAGGGAATCTTATTCCTTTTCAGACAACTTCTGAAACACCCTTCAGGTATTAATTACTTCAACCCAATTGAAGATTAATCCCTTAGTTTTTCATCAATCTCATATTCGTGTTAGCTCGAACTTTTCGGGCTTTCCCAATCAAGCACTTCACTGAGTACATTTGACTATTTCTAAAAACAGTCATAAAGATTAACAAAAAGTTATTTGTGGCATTAATTGTCATAATCCAACAAACATCGGTATGTTTAGGCTTTAGACAACTTTCTAGATTTTATAACCTTTTCATAAACGGGTATTTTAGTCATCTTTAGATAAGATTCGTATTACCCATATGATTCATAACCACATGGTTCAGACGTCATCAGAATGACATCTGATCACACGATTCTCCTCCACAGAGACTATGTCTAGAACAGCCACAAAATATTAAGGATAACAGCCATACAAATCCTTAGTTGAGATTTTATAACCTATATCGACTATATAGTGACATCAATCTAGTATGTTAGATTCAGCGACCGTTCAACCTTATCGGAACATCATTCATTCCTTACAATTGAATATGTCTGCTAAATCCTAACAAATAACTGAACTCGTGTTCTTCATAAGAACTGGAACACAATAACGTTTATTTAGTTCATTTATCAGTTTACAAGATTCAGAATACAATACCGAAAATGTCGCAACGTTTGCTTCACTTTCGTATCTAAGTGTATTCCGTATTTAATCTTTCTAATTCAATCACTCTCGTAGGATATCATATATCTAAGAGTTGACTTAAACTTAGATAGATTTATCTCAACACACTTTCCTGGAAAAGAGACTTCGATAAGATCTCTCATTTTAAGCACATGCCCCAACTTTCCTTTCTAATCCTTTAAGCACTTGTAAAATATTTCTTATTGTAGTCTTCATAAGACTTAAGAAACATCACAAGAGCTATGTCTTTAATTTTCCTTTCATAAAGAAAATCTAAAGTTTACTAAAAGTTTATTTAACCATTTGAATCGTATTCAAAACATTGACTATTCAATTAACCTTTGAGCAATAATTAAAGAATAAAGTCAATACTTAAATCTTACAATTTTGAAAACAATCTTTCCAAAATTCGATGTGGTCATTCATATCCAACGTTTGAATTAATTGTCATCGTATAACAGAATGGTCATATTGGATCGTATCCAATATATGATTAATTCCCTGAAACTTATTTCAAGTGATTTAATCACATTATGAGCTTCCGTTTTCATTAATAATTAAATCCTTGGAGTACTCCATCAAATATGTAGTCTCCTTGTCTCTAACTACTATAACCGGGTTGCTTGTGTCATTGCTTATTTTAAAAGGATTAAAATTACTTAACCAAACTTGAGAACGTCTCTCGAAAGGTAACAGTCATAATTTGGTTTTACTAATTGAGAATAAAAACATAAATATAAAAGTTTGCTAATACTACAACATAAAAATAAATATAAAAGGGTGTTGTTGTTTATACACGCAAAATCAAAAATGGTCTTTTGGTTTATGATTTTGCTCCCACTAGTCAACTACTTCCAATTGACTTTCAAGAATTTTAATTAATTCTTTAGTGGATGGAATCCAATCTAGTTGACTCGATCCCCAACGAGGGCCGATCGACCGGCTCAATTTCGAAAGGTGGGTACACTTACCGGTCGCATCTCATGCGGCTTCTATTTGTTGACTAGTCAACTTTTTGACAACTCACATCTTATGTGATAGTCAACCCCCTGTCTCTAAAATCAGACGGTCCTGACGAGGGCCAATCACCGTAAGATTCTTAGTCGAGTCGTAACCCAAATATTCATGATATCTCATATCGATCATATCTCGATAACGACGATATACCCGAGGTAGGTCCACTCCCGACGAGGGCCGATCAGTTGGATCCGAACAAGGGCTCTTCACCGTCATTATAATATTGGGAGACAACTATAACTCGATTTTTGTTGTGGGAGTAGTTTTTTTTTTAAAAATTAATTCATTTAATTAATTTAATTATGGTCTCATCATGTATATCTATCTCTATAGACATACATCCTACACATTCATTTAGATCGTGCCTAGTTATACATCTATCGTATCATATAAAATAAATACAAGCACAAACTAAATAAATGCGTAAAGTAACCGGTATGATCATGCACTTTTCCTAGGTGCGGTTTCGAATACAAACTGACGAAACCGCGGGTCACTATCTAAAGGTAGCTGCAACCGCCAATAGGATCTTTAATGTGTCATCTCCAATTGGATCTCTCTTCTTCTTTGGTTTACATCTTCTGCTCCATTCTTGTTACATAATATTCTATCTAATAAAACAAATACACCCGCTGCAGACGGGGGGAGCTAACGGGAATGAGATAATGCAGAAAGAAAACTAGGTTACGTTCTTCTGTTGGTCCCAGAGAAGGGTGAAACTATAGTCAGAGGGGGGGGGGGTGAATGACTATAGTGGAGTTTCAAAAACTTTTCTTGTGTTTTAAAAGCTTTTGAGCAGCGGATAAGTCCCTTCTTACTATGTTGTTTTCAAATCGTTTAGACAATCACGGATATGTGTTATGATGTAGGCAAATTAAATAAGTGCCGTAAAGTAAATTGCGTAAATTAAATTGACACAAGGCTTATAGTGGTTCGGGGTGGTGTAATCCCTTAATCCACTCTTCTCCCGTGATGATCGGAGGAATTCACTATTGTTTCCACAGATACAACAAGTATGATTGTCCTTGGCTTCCCAAGCTTCACAATCTACAAGACTATCACTCCTTGATCGCAAATGCCTTCGGTGATTCGGTCTTCCTTTTTTGTCGCTCCTTGAGATCAAAATCCTTCAACGCCTATCACAGCTTTCAACTCCTTCTCGATTGCCTCGATTCGGCTTGCTTCGTTTGATGTGAATGTGATTCACGCACTTGCTTGATCAATCTCAATTCTGAATATGACTTTGTAGTTCTGATATTTGAGTTGATCACTAGATGTATCCTTGTAAGTTCAGAGAGAAGGATTTTCTAATTGACAGAGTTTCTGCTTTCCTTTTTTTTCTTTATCGTTATCTTCTTTTTCTGTCAATGCCTTCTATTTATAGCCTTGAATAGCCTTAATTTTGAAATTCCGTTGGCTATATTAATGAGGGAATAATCCTTGATTTTATTCTTGATTCCCCCTTAATTGTATTCTCCTTGATTTCAGTGATCGGATTCTTCTTTCAAATGTATAGCAGAAAATCCGTCCTTGATTGATCCTTTAATGATTGTGCATTTAATGCATGATCCGCCGAATCTTCAATGTATATTAAATCGATCTTGTAAGTGTCTCTTCACCGTCCGTAGAACGGTGGAGTGAGCCTTCGACTTAGCCGTTAGTTCTTTCTTCGCCGTTTTGTTTTCTCTTTGCCGACGGTCGGTGTACTCACCGATTTCTTGTTTTCTTCTTTGTTTTAGTTTCGGGAGAATCTTTATACTTCACCGATCCTTGATTTGGGTGAGATCGGTGTACACCATATTGGAATATTGAGTTTCATAACTTAGACTTATCCAAGGTCATCACAGACTTCCTTGGTTATAAGTCGATCATAATCCCTTCTCTCGTATCTCTCGCCGGTGCTTGGCGGCTTCACTCGCCGAATGTCCGTTTTCACTTTTCCGTCCTACCAACTAGTACAATATTTGTCCGACTCAACTTATACAACATGTCGACTCTAAGTAAAGACTTATACGAGAGAATTCTAACTTATTTCGGGCTTGCTATAATAAAGCTAGTATGGCCATCATCAAAACATAATAAAATGTTCCTAACAATTTCCCCCTTTTTGATGATGCCAAAACCCTCATAAGCCCGAACATAAGTAATCAAAAAATTTCATAATTGTCAACGGATTAAAAACTCAATGATTTTATTCTTCCATCATAGGGCAATAAGATATTGCATCTTTTAAATGAACAAAGACAAATGATAAGATAAATTGAATTGAATTAAGCAACAGGCAATTGGTTTACTTCTTCATTTCTTCAAACCTGATGCCCTTGCCTTTGCTGTCCTTGCCTTTGTCGCCCGTCTCTTTCCACCGGAGCTTTCGTGCTTTGAGTTATCTTCCCCCTTTGTGGCAAAGCATCAAAATGTGCCTCAAGGTCCGCAATTGCCGCATCGGACTCGGGGAGAGGGCCAAATCTTTTCTTCGTAATTTGTTGTTGGCCTCACCAACTTTGATGAGAAAGTCCAGCTTGCTTGCCGAATGCTCCATGATCTCATCCAGATGCTGAATTTTGGATGTGTGAGCATTGAGGGTGTCCACCAAGGGCTTGAGATTGTTGTCAACCGTCTCGCGCATGGAATTCAAGATTGGTTTGGACATGGTGAGGGATGAGGTGTTGTAAGTTGCAAATTAAGTTCCCTTGTCTCTCCATGACTTCATCTTGGATTTTGATGTGGTCGATGAGAGCCTCAATCTTGTGATTGAAGGAGGTTGCTTCACTCCTTAAGGCATGCTTCGGGTTTTGCCTCGCCGTAATATTGCCTTTCCTTGTCCACAATAAGTGGGTTGAATGTCCGATTGAAGACTCTCTCTCGGATCAATTTCTTCGGGTGCCACATGGACCTCCTCTTCATCCTCATCATTTTCACTCTCAAGCATCTTCACCTTGTCGCTCCTCGCTTCCACTTCAACTTCTTTTTCTTTCTTTTCCTTCTCTCGCTCCTCATTTTGAACCTCTTCTTTTTCTTCCAACTTTTCTTGTTCGCCTCGCAGGACCGGGTTCATCTAGAGGAGGTTGTTGGTATTGAACTTCTTCATCCGCTTCTTTTCCCCCTTGTGCAATTGTGGGGGCGTTGGCAATTTCACCGAGTGAGCTTTAACAAACCGGCTCACCGAGCCGTTTGTCAACCGTACCAATACTTTTGAAAAGCACTTCCCGGAGGGTCGGTTCATCGTCGGATATGCCCATATCTTCCCGATTTGCCGCATGAGCTTCACCTTCTAGGTGTTCATCTTCCGACTCATCTTCTCGCCTCGTCTATCTCTTCCTCTTCGGATGAGGTGATTCTATATTCTTCCTCACCCTCCTCCGATAGACAATTTCCTCCCGTTGCTTTTCTTCTTCTATTTCGTGTCATCACTTAATATCATAGGCTCATTTAAGTTGTCGGTATTGGGCACAAGTGGTATCTACTTGTGCCTTTTGAGACCCGGTTCTTCGTCCCACTCCCGATCCGCCGGATTCAGTTGTTTCCTCTTTTGACCGGCAATGGGTTTCGGCTTCGGGAAGCCTTGATGTAGGTGAACATTGTTTTGGACTTGTGTGGGGACTGCAAATTTGTGGGTTGTACTTTCATGGCGTTGAACAGGTGTTGAAGAGGGAACCCGTATGATTTCTTTTCCCAGAAATCGCCCTTTTTCTACAAACCCTTGTTTGGTGCGGTGATTGATAAGTCAATCTCCTTTTGAATATGATCCTTCAATCGATTAAATACGAAGGTTGCCCAATCAAACTTTATTCGTTCGTAAATTATGGCCATCAGTTTGATCCTGACCTCAGTTAGGTTTTCCAGTGACCCCTTTCTCCCTTCAATATTTTTGGTGATGACCGGTGCAAATTCAGCAAACGGAAGTTTGAGCGTTGATCTAGGTAGATTGTACGTTTTGCTGTTTGGCTTGGGGCGTTTGGCTATTTCAGCCCAGAATTTTGGGATGTCTGTCGTCACAAGCTTGACATTTGCAGGACCAATTTGGGGGAGGTCCAGAAACCTGTTGAGTGTATCGGGCGTGATGACTATGTGCTTTCCAAAGATTGAGCTTGTGATGCGATCAACTTCGCCTTCTTCGTCTTTGGGCATAAACTTTGCATTTTTCCAAAATGCTATCAGATTCTCATAGCAGATATCAGTTATTGGGGGGTTTAGAAAGGTCATCAGCCCCAAATTTGTACAGCAATCGACCAGGCGTCGTGCTTGTGCATCGTTGTCACAATAAGAGAGATAGTACTCAGGATTGAAAAACGAGCCGGTTATGATTGATTTTTCGTAGTATTTTTCAGTAGCAGTGATTTGGGAGGATGAAGCCATCGATAGGTAGAGGAGGATTAGAGGAGTATATTTTGAGAAAAAGTAGGGTTTGTAATTTGCAGAAGTATGTAAAGATTTCTGAACATCTCTAAGTATTGTTTATATAGTGTGATTTGGGTAGTGTGAACATGGTTTGAATATGGAAGGATTTAGTGACATAATGGCGTGATTTTGTGTATGAAAAACGTGATATTCGAGCGTAGAGGGGGAGTGGTTTGAGGCAAGTAATGATAGAGCCCGGGAATCGAGGAGTTTATAATTCAAAAAATAATATAATTACCTCCATGATCATAAAGTGATCGCCACGTGTGTACTGAATAATCCTCCATAATTTCCTTTTTCTCCACGTGTATTCAGAATTGATTTTGTTCACACTTTGAATTTGTCCAAGTCTTTATTTCGGTGAAGTGCCTTCGCTGGTCACTAACCGGTCCAATGAGTTCTTCACTGAGCTGCTTCATTGAACTGTTCCTAACAATCGCTTAAGTTACCTCTCGCCTTTGGATACCGCGTGCCTTACCCGCTACATCTCCCGTAACGGCAAAGGTTGTACCGATTGATGAAGTCACTTAGCCGATTACTCCGCTTAGCCGCTCGTTGATACTTAGTCAATTTCAATCATCCCTAACTCGCTTCTCAACATACTAAATCTTTCATAACCGAGTGGTTTAGTGAAGATGTCGGCCGATTGGTCTTCGGTGGATATGTATTTTAGGATGACATCTCCCTTTTCAACATGGTCTCGATAAAATGATGTCTTACATCAATGTGCTTTGTTCTTGAATGCAATACCGGATTTTCTCGTAATAGATATTGCACTTGTGTTGTCACACATGATTGGGATTGTTTTCTCTTCGATTCCATAGTCCCTTAGCCGTTGTCTTATCCACAAGACTTGTGCACAATGACTACCGTCGCTATATATTCTCGTCAATTACCGTTGATGTAGATATAGAGTTTTGCTTTTTTTGCCGAACCATGAAACTAGTCTCGGTTCCTAGCATTTGGCATGTTCCGAGGTGCTTTTTCTATCTATTTTGCATCCAAAGATAGTCGAGTCCGAATATGATATCGTGTAAATCCTCCATCTTTTGGGTACCAAATGCCAACATTGATGGTGTGTTTCAAGTATTTGATTATCCTTTTAGTCGCTAGAAGATGTGATTCTTTTGGTTGAGCTTGAAATCTAGCACACACTCCTACCGCAAATGCAATATCGGGTCCGCTTGCGTTAAGTATAATAATGATCCAATAATTCCTCTATACATTTTCTCGATCAACATCTTTTCCTCCTTCATCTTTTCCAAGTATGACTCGGCACACATTGGTGTGTCCGTCGTGCCACTTGTATCCATCCCATACTTGTGTATCAAATCTCTTGTATATTTTGCTTGACTAATGAAAATGCCATCCTTCATTTGCTTTACTTGAAGGCCAAGGAAGTAGTTTAATTCTCCCATCATGCTCATCTGAAATTTGCTCTTCATTAGGTTTGCAAATTTCTCACACAACTTTTCATCTTCTCGATCCAAAGATTATGTCATCAACATAGATTTGCACTAGCAATGTGCTTGCCCCTTCCTCTAGTTTAAATAGAGTTTTGTCTATAGTTCCTTTGTTGAATCCATTCTTGATCAGAAATTGTGACAGTGTTTCATACCAGGCTCTAGGTGCCTGTTTGAGGCCATAGAGGGCCTTCTTGAGTTTGTATACTTTGTCTTCTTTTTCTTTGATTTGAAATCCAGGAGGTCGTTCTACATAAACTTCTTCTTCCAAAAGTCCGTTTAGAAATGCACTTTTGACATCCATTTGATAGACTTTGAAGTCTTTGTGTGCAGCAAATGCTAGAAAAAGTCTTATTGCTTCCAATCTTGCTACTGGAGCAAAGGTTTCATCATAATCTATTCCTTCAGCTTGGGAATATCCTTTTGCAACTAGCCTTGCTTTGTTTCTGACAACAGTTCCTTGCTCATCCATCTTGTTCCTGAATACCCATTTTGCACCAATGATGTTGGCCATTTGTGTCCGTCAACAAGTTCCCGGACTTCATTTCTTTCAAATTCATTTAGTTCTTCTTGCATGGCCGTGATCCAATCTCGCATCTTGGATTGCATCATCTATGGTCTTGGGTTCCACTTGTGATAGAAAGCAAGTTAGCATGTGCTCCAGTTGTCTTCTTGTTCTGACTTCGGTGTGAATATCTCCAATGACTTGTTCTTCAGGATGGTCTCTAAGCCAATTTAGGTCTGGTTGAAGTTGATCTTCACTACCTTCATGCTGAGCATGAACTTCAATTTCAGGTGCTTCTCCTGTTGTATTGATATGTGGCTCCTCTTGATTTTCAAAAAGATGATTCAGATAGTAGCCGGTATGGTTGCATTTGTATAGATTTGCCTCTCGTGTGCTTTCTCTTCTTGGTCTTGAAGATCTTCACCATTTGTATATGGTTCATCAAAAACCACATGTATTGATTCTTCAATCACCAATGTTCTTTTATTTAGTACTCGAATGCTTTTCGGTGTCCGAGTATCCCATGAAGATTGCTTCATCAGCCTTCTCATCAAAGGTATGCAGATGATTCCTGTTCAAGACAAAACATTTTGATCCAAACATATGAAAATATGAGATATTGGGTTTTCTACCTTTCCATAATTCATATGGAGTTTTTCTATGATGTTTGTTGATGATTGATCTATTTTGTGTATGGCATGCTGTGTTTGCTGCTTCAGCCCAAAATCTCTTTGGCAAGCATGCTTCAGCAATCATTGCTCTGACTGCTTCTTTGAGAGTTCTCGTTTCTTCTTCTCGCTACACCATTTTGTTGTGGAGTTCCCGCCGCGATAGTTGATGTAGTACTCCATTTTCTTCACAATAGGTTCGATAATTTCATTTAGAAATTCAAAGTGCTCTATCTCGATCCGATTTTGATAATTTTTAGCTCTTTTTCATTCTCGGAGTCTTCTCGCAAGTCCGGTAGCTTCTTGAGTGTTTCTTTCTTCTTGTTCATGAAGATGGTCCAGGTGTATTTTGAGAAGTCATCCACCACCACAAGAGTATATTTCTTACCACTCACACTTACCGGAGTGATCGGTCCAAACAGTCCATGTGCGGTAGATGTAGAACTCTTGTTGTAGATTGATGAGGCTTTGATTTGAATGAGCTTTTTATTTGTTTTCCTTTCGACAAGCATCACATAGACTCTCTTTCTTGAATGTGATCTCGGCATGTGCCTTCAACTAACTTGCTTTTTGATAGTTTGTTGATGGTCTTGAAATTCGTGTGATTTAATCTTTCGTGCCAAATCCACTTGTTGATTGTTTATTCTTGACAAGTAGACATGTTTCTCGCCTTGGTCGTTCTCCATCCACCACATACATGTTGTCTTGTCTTCTACCCGCAAGAACCACCGTGTTTGTTTGATCGTGAATCACTTTGCATCCTTCTTTGTTGAAGTGCACATTGTAGCCTTTGTCACGTAATTGACCGATGCTCATCGATTGAAGTTAAGTCCCTTGACATATGCCACATTTTGAATCTTGAGATTTTTTTTGAGTATTGTGCCTTCCCCTTAATCTTGCCAGGGTTTTCTTTTCCTCCAAATGTGACTTTGGGTCCATCAAAAGCTTTAAAATCGGTGACCCATTTCTTGTTTTTTCGTCATGTGTCCGGAACATCCACTTTGTCTATGTACCGGACATCCTACAAAACAGATTAATTAAGTTTGGGTACCCAACACTGTTTGGGTCCATATCTGTTAGCAGTCATGCCTCCCATACCAAGTATGTATCCAAAAGGTCTTCTCTTTGGATAATTGAAGTCATCAACTTCATATGTATAAGGCATGGCAGAATAGCTTCTAATATTTTTACAGAAGGTATTCTGATACTTTTTTTCCACCTTTTGGTGCATTTATATCCTTTTTCACTTTCCAATATGCAATAGGAAACCTTTCTTGCTTCATGTGTCTAGGAACATAGCTAGATTGATTTTTCTTAATCACATGATGCATTTTGTGGAATGGTTTCCTCTTGTATTTTGGAGGTGTGATATTCCAATCATCCTCCGAGGGAAAAAGTCCGCCTTTACCTTTCGATGGTCGTTGTTTTTGTATGATTGGAATGAGGATTTAGTCCGTGTTTCACTACGGTGGGTTTTGACTTCACCGGAACGGGATGATCCGTTGGAGACATGGTTCGTCCCTTTCTAAATTTTGGTCCATTAGTGGTCCTCAATTTAGAATTGTGTTGACTATTATCCCTACGTTCATCCCGATCGTTATAGCCAAGACCGTATCCGGATCCAAACTTTTTGAGGGTTTGTAAGCCGGTGCTTTTAGTGGTGCAAAGTGATTACATTTATGCGGTGAGGAGTTCTTCTTAATCGATTCGTTGGTACGTATGTATGGTCATCCGCTTTTTGTTGATCATTTAAGTAGGTCTCCTTACTAGTTAATTCAAACTCTTGTTTTATCCAGTTCTTTCTTTAACCTCTTATTCTCTTTTCTTAGATCCTTGCATTCCTTTTCCGAATTTCATGATTCTTTTCAATTTCATCAAATTTAGTCATGAGATTTTGGACTAGGTCCGTCGTATCTAATGGAAGACTAGAGGATTGTGCGGTGTTAGATGTGAATGCATTAGATGAAGAACAGAACTAGATGTTACCTCGTTTCATCGATTCTTTAGCCATTAAACATAGGCTTGTTTCCTCGTTGTCCGAACTATCACTTTTGTCTTCATCCAATTCTTTGGTCAGCGAGGCATAGGCATGCCTTTTCATTTTCTCGAGTCGTCTTCTTCATCACTATCATCCGAGTCATTGTCGATGATTCTTGAGCTTTTCACCGCCGGATTCGCCTTAAGTGCCTTCTTGCCCTTTCTCTTTTCGGATGCTTTGAATTTCTTCTTTTCATCATCTTTGTCATTTTCTTCAGACAATCAGCCTTGAAGTGACCTCTCTTATTGCAAAGTTGAAGCATCCGTATTCATCATCTTTCTTCTTCATGTCTCTCGTTTGAGCTTGACTTTTTGTTTGATGTTGAATTTCCCTTGAATGGCTTCTTTTTAAACCCGTCAAAACGTTTAACTAATAAAGCTACCGTTCTTTTAGTTCTTGTGTCTCTTTGTCGATGCATTCGGCAAAGTTACTTTTGCCGGGGTGCACTAATGCAAGTAATTTTGTGTGTCTCTCGTCGGACCACCATCTTCACCGTTCAATTCGAATTCATGAGCTTTCAATTGGGACATCAGTGTCAGAGTGTCAGTGCTTGCAAGATTTGTTGTTCCTCTGATTACTGATGTTATGATCTTCCATCTTTCAGGTAGTCCTCTCAAGATCTTCAAGCATACTTCTTTTTGTGGATATATGTGTCCAAGCTGTTGCAGTTCGCTGATGATGCTTGAGAATCTGTTGTCCATTTGATCAATGGATTCACCAGTCTTCATTTTAAAGTTCTCAAATTTCTGTTTTACAACAGATAATTTGTTTTCTTTGATCGCTTCGATCCTTCATTTATCAATGATAGTTTGTCCCACATCTCCTTTGTCGTTTTGCGCTCTTTGATTCTCATGAACATGTTGTCGTCTAGAGTCTTTAAGATCATATCTTTTGCTACAAAGTCTAGGTTTGCTCTTCTCCCGTCATCTTTGGTCCAATCTTTCTTGGGTTTGTCTATCTCCTTTCCTTGATCTCGCTCCCCGTGCCTACCACAAGTAGTGATCATGATTGGGCCGTCATTGATTACATCCAAAGATCTCCTCATGAGTTGCCGCAAGATGAGATAACATTCTTATTTTATATTCATCAAAATTATTAACATTGAAAACGGTACTTTTGACAAGAAGTTTGAGGAATCCATCAAGTGCAATTGAAGATAAAAATGGCGGTGAATGAAAAACTTCGAGATATGAAAACTACTTTGAAAATATGTGATCTCCTTGTTACCGAAATTAGATCCGAACAAAGGTTCGATACTAGAACACCGCTCCGATACCAATTGTTGGTCCCGAGAGAAGGGTGAAACTATAGTCGGGGGGGGGGGTGAATGACTATAGTGGAGTTTCAAAAACTTTTCTTGTGTTTTAAAAGCTTTTGAGCAGCGGATAGGTCCCTTCTTACTATGTTGTTTTCAAATCGGTTTAGACAATCACGATATGTGTTATGATGTAGGCAAATTAAATAAGTGTCGTAAAGTAAATTGCGTAAATTAAATTGACACAAGGCTTATAGTGGTTCGGGGTGGTGTAACCCTTAATCCACTCTTCTCCCGTGATGATCGGAGGAATTCACTATTGTTTCCACAGATACAACAAGTATGATTGTCCTTGGCTTCCCAAGCTTCACAATCTACAAGACTATCACTCCTTGATCGCAATGCCTTCGTGATTCGTCTTCCTTTTCTCGCTCCTTGAGATCAAAATCCTTCAACAAGCCTATCACAGTTTCAACTCCTTCTCGCATTGCCTCCGATTCGTTGCTTCAGTTTGATGTGAATGTGATTCACGCACTTGCTTGATCAATCTCAATTCTGAATATGACTTTGTAGTTCTGATATTTGAGTTGATCGCTAGATGTATCCTTGTAAGTTCAGAGAGAAGGCTTTTCTAATTGACAGAGTTTCTGCTTTCCTTTTTTTCTTTATCGTTATCTTCTTTTTCTGTCAATGCCTTCTATTTATAGCCTTGAATAGCCTTGATTTTGAAATTCCGTCCGTTGGCTATATTAATGAGGGAATAATCCTTGATTTTATTCTTGATTCCCCCTTAATTGTATTCTCCTTGATTTCAGTGATCGGATTCTTCTTTCAAATGTATAGCAGAAAATCCGTCCTTGATTGATCCTTTAATGATTGTGCATTTAATGCATGATCGCGTCGAATCTTCAATGTATATTAAATCGATCTTGTAAGTGTCTCTTCACCGTCTGTAGAACGGTGGAGTGAGCCTTCTGACTTAGCCGTTAGTTCTTTCTTCGCCGTTTTGTTTTCTCTTTGCCGACAGTCAGTGTACTCAGCCGATTCACGGTTTTCTTCTTTGTTTTAGTTTCAGGAGAATCTTTATACTTCACTGATCCTTGATTTGGGTGAGATCAGTGTACACCATATTGGAATATTGAGTTTCATAACTTAGACTTATCCAAGATCATCACAGACTTCCTTGGTTATAAGTCAGATCATAATCCCTTCTCTGTATCTCTCGCCGGTGCTTGGCTGGCTTCACTCTGCCGAATGTCTGTTTTCACTTTGCCGTCCTACCAACTAGTACAATATTTGTCTGACTCAACTTATACAACATGTCAGACTCTAAGTAAAGACTTATACAGAGAATTCTAACTTATTTCAGGCTTGCTATAACAGCTAGTATGGCCATCATCAAAACATAATAAAATGTTCCTAACATCTTCATAACGGCCTATGACAATTTTAAAAACAACAGACAAATTTTAAATCATTCACATCTATCCTATCGGTCGAGTCCATAATCAATCGGGTCCATATAATCATATTATATCTACTATCTAATCCATACAATATTATCTTATGAAAAAGATAAATTAACATTTAACTACTTGCGTCTTAATTAATCGAGTAGCGTTTAATCAATCAAATAATTTTATCCAATCAATTAACTAATTAACATTTAATTAATTAAATAATTTTAATCGAAATAAAATTAACGGTTAATTTTAAACGATTTTAATTAATTAGAACTTTTCTAAAAGTAAATCAAAATTAAAATTAGGTCTCTTTAGTTTCTTTCTTTTTGATTACTAATCAAGAGGGATGATTTTGGTTTTCTAAACCTAAAGGCACCAACTTTGGCCCTTTCCAAAATTAAAATTTTGAAAAGGAACTAGGCCTTTTCCAAAATCAAATATTTTGAAAAAGGACTAGGCCTATTCCAAACTAAATTTGGAATGGCCTATTTAAAGGCAAATCATATTTACCAAAAAATATAATGTGACATCCAATGGTCCAAACTATTTGAACTTAGATAGCCACAAGACATCAACTAAACAAAGAGATATCAATCACAACTATGAAACATATTGAATCACAAAATACACAAAACAAAAGGAATGGACTCACCGAGCAGCCGCAAGCCGACAGCCGGCCGCCGGACGGTGGCGGTGCCGCCGCCAGTCGGCCGAGCACCACCCGATCTCCCTTTTTTTTTTCTTTTCGTGTATCGTTTTGCGAATCTAAAATCTTTCATCTTTTAATTACGTTATTTAAATGATAAAATTAACTACGCAAATTAACATGCTTATTGCTTAAGCTCGAAACTCGCTCCGATACCAATGTTAGGAAATCTACGCGGGAACGCAGCGGAATTCAAAAATTTATTTCTTTTTTACCCAAGATCGACTTCGTTTAATCAACAAGCATAATAGAAGTAGACAAGAGAATACCTTGGTTGATCCAATTGGATCGACGTTTTGTCTACGGTTGTAGTTTCTGCACGAAGCCGCCCAAGTGTTTGGCCACTACCGTTGATCCACACGAACAACTCGCCGGAATCCACCATTGGATTTGCTACCGGAAAAAGTCAGCTGCTAGGCCGCATTTTTCTCTCTCCTAAAACTCTCTCCCTAGAAGCTCTCTTTTTATCTCACTAAAATATTGCAAGAATATTGTGTTGTAAAAGAGTTGGCACAACTCCCCATTTAAAAAGGGACGCCAGTTTTTCTTCCCAGTTTGATTGGGAAAAGCTTCCTAATGCGTAGAGAAAAAGAAAACCAATTTCCAATAAAATAAATAAAATATATTTAATTGATTTATCTCATTAATATCTTATATTAAATATTTTTCAAGATATGTATTGTCAATATCTTATATTGAATATATATATATATATATATATATATATATATATATATATATATATATATATATATATATATATATATATATAATACAAATGTGCACATGCATATGCATGTCACTCACGTGTATATACATATATAAATATTAATATCTTATATTAATACTAGATAATATAATACCATGATTAATTAATTTGCAAAATACATGTGTATCAATATACAAATATATTTCGATATACATATACATTATACGTATATTTAATTAATGAACATAATTAATATCTTGTATTTAATTTATTCATAATAAATAAATACCATCATATTAATTTATCACTATAACACTTTATAGTCGAGATAAAACTTTTCTTATTTGGTTATCACTATAACCGCATTTTAAATCCGGCTAGATTTTCTTATGTGTGTGACCCAATAGGCTTCCGAACATGTTGGCCGTAGACACAAAGTGTAAATTACAAAAATGCCCTTCACGCCTAACGATCACGAGGTAGCGTCTAGCAACACACCGTGACCCCCAATTATCGGAAGAGTCAAATGCAATGACTGCTACCTTTCATGTGAAACGGTTAACGTGTAAATAGAATCATATCACTGTAATAATATCCATACGGTCGTTCGTCGAGTGTCAAACATCAACGACCTTATCTTATAATCTGGATATCATGCTCTCTCGAAGTAACTCATTTACTTCCACTTTGCAAAGATTCACAAGACTAAGACATTCCTTATAAGAAGGCTCTTTCGGATATTCACCCCTACTATTAAGGTACGCGATTTCTGGACGACCAAACACGTATACTCCTCATGCTTCAGTATCACACCCAATCACTACCGCATGATCGCCCCGTGGCTAGGGGAAACCTCAATAGTGTCAAAGCATGACAATCCACACCGTGATGCCATGTAGACACCGGTCCTTAGGATAATTACACAACCGTCACATAGTATGACACTTAACAGTGTAAGTGGGTCTGTCTAACGTACGCATTCTCTAATACAAGTCCACGTACAGTCCAAGTGTCTCTACACTTCGATAGACGAGATCTATCCCTGCCCTTAAAGACAGAAGACATTTAAAACGTCCTAGCCTGTGTGTACTATCAATGCCCTGTTTAATAGTACATAAGCCTAGAGACATTTAAGTATCAAACTTATTAAAGTGATTAGAGATCTCATCAACCATAATCGCCAATGATGGTTTCTCTATCACAGTTTAATACTAAGGACGTTATCATATAACAATTCATAATTGGTTCTTTGAAAGAATAAATATTGACAACAGAAAAGCCATTTATTATATATATGTATAATCATAAAGAAATAGTAGAAATGATCCGACCCGGTCGGATCCGGTCCAACCCGATTGGGTTTAGGACACTATTTCAACGGCCCATACATGCGAGCGCCGATTCATCTCGCTTTCTCCGCACTTAACGAAACTAAGTTCGTTTCCGTTTTTATTTATCATCTTCTTATTGGGGATTCATCTCGCTTTTTGTTTTTGTATATTAATACGCCACAATGTTTCGATTAAGTGGGGGGTAGGACACTATTCCCCTAATTGCTTGACTATCTTGATTATCTTTCATGCACTTTTCACCACGTAGACTTTGATTCGTTTCGTCAAAATCTCGAAAGATGTGAAATCTTTGATCTTTTGGAGCTAATTGATTACAACTTCGCCTCACTATGCGAGGATGATTGTCATGCACACTTTTGAATTAGTGGCGTATTAACAGCATATTCTGTCTGTGAACCAGCATCTTAAGCACGTATAACTTACTTCCCTTGGTGTGTAGTAGATAGCGCATTGCTTTGACTAGAGTTGACCCTAGCTTTATCTCGAATTTTGTTCTACCTATGGTCATTTAGGTCAAGTTGTGGATCTTATAAAATGTAAGGAAAAACGAATTCGGTAGTTTATTAAGAGTGTCAGACCGTGAGGATATATAGATTTTTGAGCATGACCCACCGAGAAAGAGAAATAACTTGCACGATATATATATATATATATATATATATATATATATATATATATATATATATATATATATATATATATATATATATATATATATATATATATATATATATATATATATATATCCATATTCTCTTTGGCAAAATGGAAGCAAACTCGATGGAGCGTAAAACGCACGACCCTCGCACAAAAATAAATATAGACCGATAAACGCGAGCCTAGAGTAATACTCGGTTCTCGATCCACCTTGCCCAGTTGACTTGACCTACGTAATAAAAAGAAAAATCAATGAATAAAAATCAATGGCAAAAAGGGAAAAGCATATTCGTGACTAGTTAGTTCGACTACGGGTTGACGTAATATGAGTCTTTCTGCATTACTAGAGACAGAGGAGTTATTGCACACACACTAGTTCGCACATGGAATATTGTTTAATGCGTAGCTTATGGATGTGAGTTGACATGCCCTTTATCTTGACGATGTGAAGCATTGTTGTTTTTAATTAACTTGTATATTGATCTGGATTTTGTTTGCTTTTCGTCTTTTTGCTCGAGACGATCAAAAGCTAAGTGGGGGGTAGTTGATTACGCCCTAAACACTACCATCAATTATACCTTTATTTACCCTGAATTGTGCTCGAGATGAGATAAATAGGCTAGTTATTATGTGGAATATGTGTTAAATGCCAAGTGTGTGTTCCTAGGTTTACGATTCTGTATTTATGATATTATCCCAGAGATTTGGCATTGTTTTGTCTTGTTTTTGTACACTTTTCAAGATGTACCCTAATCCGGAGTAGCATGGAGTGTATCTGGACGGGGAGGAAGACAGTTGGCTGAGTAATAGAAGTCCAATAAGAGATCTGTCAGAAAAAGGGAAGAAAGGCTGGGCCGATTAATCGAAGCCCAAGCCCGATTAATCGAACCCTTTGAAGACAAGAAATCAAGGTCTGCCGCATCTACTAGGTCGGTTAGGGTTTTATTGAGTCATAAGTCGGCTATGGTATCTAAATAAAGCCACAGAATCCGAGTTTTACATAAGTTTTCTCATATTCATATACATTAGTCATATTATACAATCTTATTCAAGAAATAAATTTTTATTTAGCTCTTTGGTGATTCGTTTATGGTTTTCCTTCCCTCCACGCCATCTCTAGCTGGTGTAGATCAAGCTAGATCTCCATAACATAATGTATGAAGTTTGAACGTTCCTTTATGTCTTTGTTATGGTAGATCTACTTGTATGTACGTGTTGTAGTTAATATGAATGTTTAACAACCCCATAATTTACTTGAATTAATCAATACAAAGCAATATAAATTCTAGAATAGGAACCGACACGCTCGATTAATCGGCGGTCTTTACCGATTCATCGAGGCAACTTTTAGGTCACCATAATCTGGAGATTCGGCATCAGCTACTTTGATCGACAGAATTTATTAAAACGATTACTTAGGTCTGGCCCATCTAATATTCGTATATCGTAAATTAGCATGAAGGACTGTTAGTGAAGTGTTAGTTAGGACGTAGTCTTGATGGATCCATATGAACGTGCTAGTCATAGTCGATAGCTGCTTAGGGCGGATCTCGGTCTTGAGCCGGCAACTAACACTTAATGCGTGTGAACTAATACAACCAATGAAGGAGGTTAGTTGCACATAGATTGTCTGTTGTCCTTATAGTGGAAGTGGATAGGGTTAGGAGATTGCAACCGTAGCTAAACTGAATTAAGATGTTTGATTGATTTAAGGAAATTATGTGGGAAAGTAAACATATGGATTAACTACACCAAGTTAGTGGATCGGTGGGAAGGAGAGGAATACCATGTTTGTTTCTATGTTATTGTTGGTCAGTGACTGTCTTTGTCTTCTCAATTAGGTTAGATTCGTTTATCCTTGAGTTGCATTGTATCTGTGGGATCGACCTTGATTCACCATTGCTATACTATGATTTGACCTAGTACTCTTGCTAATATAAGCGACCTCACGCGCGACATCAATCCATAAGGACAAGGAAATCACCAACCTTTTATCAAGGTGCTCATACAGTTCAACAGACCCCACATCTGCTAAGTAAGGTAATTGATGTCGGGTCAAGTAATAAAAATACTCGATACCTAAATAACACACTAGCAAGAGAACTAGGTTCAATCGTAGTACAGTTTGATAGAGTCGAGGTTGATCCCACAGAGACTCAGCTTAAACGAAATATAACTTATTAAACTAAAAGCAAATTAAAGGCGGCCTCCGACCAACAATAACGTAGAATTAAAATTGACACAATAGAAACACAAACCAAACAAAAGACACAATGACACTAAGACACTTATTTTTATAGGTTTTATAAACGATTAACAAACGGTATTGATAACGCTTGTAGTAATTACTCCCCCATGCTATGTAGATTGACGACGAGACAAAATAAGACATTTAAGATTAATTATTCTGACTACGGGAGTCATCCCCTAAAATAGATCTAGCTCTGGGTAGGCCATCTGGATCATCGTGTCTCCATTACGTGACTTCATATTTTTAGTCTCCGTCTCATATAACTTCTGACACAATTACAAAACTAGGGATGCCGGTATAAACCGTAACCTCATCTAAGCAACATTCCTATAGTTAGGCGTACTTCTTAGACACCGATTCAATCTCTGTCCCAAGTAACAATCACTTTTTGAGTCTCATGTTAAATTACGATGACAAATAATTAAGTTGATCAGGTTTAATTACTCGTTTTAATTACAAAGCAGAGAACCTGACGTAGTCGAAGCCGTTCACAGACAAACTGGAAACATCATAGAACTCGCTACCAGCGAGACTGGGGCTCACTGCCAGTGATCTCAACTCTGTACCAGGTCTGTTCGTGAAACGTCTTCTACGTCTCAGATCTACACAAAACGACTACTCCATCATAAAATAATATAGATCTATGAATAAAGATTGCATAATTGAGTAGACATTACCCTCGAAGACGAGCGTGATTCCCACTCCTTGATACGATCTCTAACCGGTGAATCTAACGACTCCGTAATGAACGAACATAAATAAAAACTGAGAACTTTTATAAAAATGAAAATATTGTATAATGGTGTGTATTCTAATGTATGGTGAAATAAAATTCATGGCTGCTGCTTATATAGAGTTTTCAACCGACCTAAAGATGAATTTAAAAACCCTAAAACGCGTAGAGATAACTCCTAGTCAATCCTCGAGTTTTGGTCAACTCGCTCCCAGCGAATAGGGGTCTCGCTGTGATTGGCTCGCTGGCTTTTCTTGCTCCCTACTACACTTCTCGTGCCGCTTCGATATTTATCTTTTATTCAATCCGATTCTGCGTTGATTTATCTTGAGATTTACTTCCTTCGATGGTAGATATCCTTCGATTCATTGTAATCTATAAAATCAATAATTATCGCACAGTAAATCATATTTTAATAATAAAAATAGGTAAATACCAAATTATATCTTATAAATCACACAACACTAAATAATCATTATAAACATGTGATTTAATATAAAATATATATTATTAAGCTCGATTTAAGGACAACGTTGATGACTTTTACGGGTATAATTTGACCGTCATCAGTAATGAATATGGAAAAAAATTCAGCAGAATATGTCAGATTCATTAATGCTATTGAAATTGTTAAAGAACCTAAGACTTACAATCAAGCTATCAAGTATGATGAGTGGAAAGAAGCAATGCAACAAGAGATTGAAGCTCTTCAATAAAACTCACACCTGTGAAGTAGTTGATTTGCCTCTAGGAAAGAAGCCTATTGGATGCAAATGGGTGTATAAAATCAAGTACAATCCTAACTGTTCAGTGGAGAGATACAAAGCCAGATTAGTGGTGTTGGTCCCAGAGAAGGGTAAAAGTATAGTCAGAGGGGCGGTGAATGACTATACTGGAGTTTCAAAAAAAATTCTTATTTTAAAAGCTGTTGGGCAGCGGATAAGTCCTTTTTTTAATACCGTTTCAAAGTAGGTTATGCAAACACAAATATAGTATGCAATAAATAAAGTGCTGTAAAGTAAAATGCTGAAAGTAAATAGACACAAAGGTTTATAATGGTTCAGGGTGGTGTAATCTCTTAATCAACTCTTCTCATGTGATGATTGGAGGAATTCACTATTGTCTGTCACCAACACAATAGTTAGATTGTCCTTGGCTACACAAGCTTCACAATCTACAAGACTATCACTCATTGGCTTCAAAAGCTTCAGTGACTCAGTCTTCAACACTGCTCTTTGAGAACAAATCCTTCAGCAGCTATCACAAACACAACACCTTCTCAGATGGCTCTGATTCAGTTGCTTGACTGGGTCTGAATTGAATTCACGAGTAGTTGATCAATCTCAGTATTAATGTGAATTTGTTGCTCTAATTGTTGATTTGATCTCTGGATATGTCCTTTTAAGTTCAGATAGAAGGCTTAGGATTTTGACAGAGTTTCTGCTTGTTCTTGTATATTCAAATCGTTGGTTTTCCTGTCTGTCAATGCCTTCTATTTATAGCCTTGATAATCCTTGATTTGAATTTCTGTCTATTGGCTATTTAATGTTGGGAATACTCCTTGATTTAATTCTTGATTCCCTCTTGATTATATCATCCTTGATTTCAGTGATCCGGATTTTATTCAAACATCTATCATAAAATCCTTCCTTGATTGATTCTTGATTGATTATGCATTTAATGCCTGATCCTCTAAATCTTCCTTATTTTTCACGTTCTAAATAAGCTTGAATTACTTAGCTGTTCTTTCACTTGTCTGTTGTTACTTGACCAGTTAAGTGTTCCTGCTGACTTACCTGATTAGTTCTTCCTTCTCTGCTTTTTCTTTACTCAGCGGGTTACAGTTTACTTTGCCGGTTCATTGCTTTCTTTGATCTTTCAGGCATTTCTTTCACTTCACTGATCTTGATTTGTGTGAGATCGGTGTACACCATATTTTAACAATGAATTTCATCACTTGTAATATAACTTAGACTTATCCAAAGTCTTCATAGACTTCCTTGGTTATAAGTCAGTCCATATGTCTTCATGATTCTCTGTTGGTACTTGGCTGTCTTACTCTGCCGGATTTCCGTTTTACTTAGCCATCCTACCAACTAGCACAATACTTGTCTGACTCAACTTATACAACATGTCAGACTCTAAGTAAAGACTTATACAGTGATTTCCAACTTATTTCAGGCTTGCTATAACAGCTAGTATGGCCATCATCAAAACATAATAAATTGTTCCTAACAATTTCCCCCCTTTTGATGATGCCAAAACCCTCATAAGCCTGAACATAAGTATGCAAAATTTTCATAATAATAACATAATAAAACTCAGAAATTTTATTCACCCACAAAGGGAAATAAGGTTCATCCAAAATTATTCAAAAGCAAAAGTTATTATTGAAGATTAAAGGGATACTTCTTTTCTTCAAACCTGATGCCCTTGACCTTGGAGCTTTCAGGCTTCTTGCTGCTTTCCCCCTTTTTGGTAGCATCAAACCTCTCTTCTAGAATCTTGTTGGTTGCTTCAGACACCTCTATAAGGGTGTCTAGCTTCTTCATTGAATCATCCAGGATACAGTCAAGAGTCTGGATTTGAGAAGTGTGCTCATTTAGAGTATCAACCAGGGGTTTGAGATTCCCATCAAGTGTCTCTGCCAAGAATTCAAGATTTGTCTGGACATGATGGGGAATTAGATGCTGCAGAGTGCAAAGTAAGTCCCCTTGCCTTTCAATCACTTCATCTTGAACTTTGATGTGACTGAGTAAAGCCTCAAACTTGTGATGCATGGAGATTTCACTACTCCTCAGTGCAGTTTTAAGATTTTGCCTGCTCAAATACTGCCTTTCCATGTCCACAATTAGTTGATTGATGTCCAGATTGAATAATATGTCTGGATCCTCATCTGCTGGTGCAGATGTCTCAGCTGGTTCCTCCTCCTCTTCCTTCTCTTCCTCTCCTTTCTTTTCTTCTTCTTTGTCTTCTTCTTTTTCTTCTTCTTCTTTATCTTCTTCTTCAGCTTTTTCTTCAATCTCATGATCAGATTGAGATTGAGGGGGTTGTCCTTCATTTTTAAGTCCTGGTGAGGACTTCTCTGCATCTCCAGGTGATAGAGTCTCAACTCCTTCTGCCGGGATTCCTCATTGATCAAAGCTAGGGGTCTTTTCAGGATCAGCCGAGTGAGTTTGATCTGCTGGCTCACTCGCCTGTTGTTCACATTTGCTAGTGCTCCAGAGAATAACTTCCTGGAACGTCAAATCATCATCAGTTAAATAAAACATCTCTTGATCATCCTCAAGATGATCACCTTCATGTTGTTCTTCTTCTTCTTCCTATTTTTTATCCTCAGTATCCTCTTTCTATTCCTCAATCTCTTCTTCTTCTTCTGATGGGGTAGATAGTATCCTTCCTCATCTTCTTGCAGATAGATTTCTTCTACTTGATTCTCTTCATCATCACTGATTTCAAGGGGGCTATCCTTATTACTGGGTAGACTCCCTTGATGTTCTTGTACTGTTTGAGATCTGGTCCTTCTCCTAATTCCTGACCTGCTGCTTTCAGGCGCTTCCTTTTTCTTCCAGTTGTGGGTTGTGGTTTCTGGGAGGCCTTAACATAGGTGAACATCACATTGGCCTTATGTAATGGATTCATGTAGATGGGTTTCACTTTTGATTGATCAAACAAATGTTGAAGAGGAATCCCATAATATTTCCTTTCCCAGAAATCACCTTTCTTTTGCTTGCCTTGATTTTCTGCCAGACCTGCTAGAGTTATTTCCTTTTGGATTTAATCCTTCAACCTGTTGAAGATGAACGGTGACCAGTTGAACGGAAGACCTTGGTAGATAATAGCCATCATTTTGACTCTGAGCTCTGTCATGTTTTCCATGGAGCCCTTATTCCCTTCAATGTTCCTTGTGATTACCGGAGCAAACTCGGCAAAAAGGGCGTTTGAGTGCTGATATAGGAAAGTTGTATTTCTTGCTGCTCTTCATTTGGTTTTTGGCTATCTCAGTCCAGAATGCATTGATGTCGATTTTCATCTTCTCACATCTACTGGACAAGTGTTGGAGAGATTTAAGCATCTATGGAGGAGACCTGTGGTGATAACCAATTCTCGTCCAAACATTGTACTCACAATGCAATCTGGGTCGCTCTTCTTCGTGCTGGGCATGACTTTTGCATTTTTCCAGAATGCAATTAAGGTCTCATAGCATATTCCTATGATTTGGGGATTCAGGAATGTCATCAACCCCAGATTTATGCAACCATCAACTAACCTTTGAGCTTGTGAATCATTGTCACAGAAAGGTAGATAATGCTCAGGTCGGAAAAACGATTTAGTGATGATCAATTTTTCATAGTATTTTTCAGTTGGAGTGAGTGAAGAAGATGATGCCATTGTTTTGGATGAGTTTGAGATTGTAAAAGCTTCAATTTTTATGAGCAATTAAGGTTTTGAGAATGTAGGATAGTGTAAAGAATTCCAAAAAACTTCTAAGTGTTGGTTATATAGGAGAAGTTTGAAAGTGTGAATGCGGTTGAATATGGAAGGATTTGGTGAAGTAATGACATGATTTTGTGTATATAAATCACGGTTTTTTAGTGTAGTGGGGGAGTGGATTGAGGTATGTAATGATAAATCCAGGGAATCGAGGCGTTGCCGTCATTCCTTTGATTCAAAAACAACCTCCGCGATTGTAATATAAAATCCACGTGGGTAATCTTTCATAAAATAATTCTCCATAAGTTCTCCGATTTTCCACATGTATAAAACTGATTTTGTTCACACTTGACTTGGCTGTTTTCTTCAAGGTATTTAGCGGTGAAGTAACTTGGCTGGTCACTAATCCGGTGTAGTGACTTCTTTACTGAGCTTATGTATAAAACTGTTCCTATAAACCAGTGAAATGAACTTCGCTGGTTACCAGTGCTTTACCGGCCAAGTGAGCGCACCCAAAATGGCAAAGGTTCAGTCAGCTGGTGAAGTCACTCGACTGATTACTCTAGTTAGCTGCTCCTTATAACTTAATCGATTTCAATCATTACCAACTCAGTTCTCAATTTACAAAATCTTTCATGACTGAGTGGTTTTGTGAAAATATCAGCCAATTTATCTTCAGTTGATATGTATCTCAAGATAACATCTCATTTTTCCACATGATCTCTAATAAAGTGATGTCTTACATCAATATGCTTTGTTCTTGAGTGTAATACTGGATTCTCAGTAATAGATATTGCACTTGTGTTATCACACATAATTGTAATTGTCTTCTCTTCTATTCCATAGTTCCTTAGCTGTTATCTGATCCATAATACTTGTGCACAAAGAATCGCCTTTCGTATATATATATTCTTAAATTTCGTTGAGATGGATATAAAATTTTGCTTTATATTAAACCATGATACTAGTCTGTTGCCTAGCATCTGACAAGTTCCTGGTGTGCCTTTTCTATCAATCTTGCATCCAGCGTGATCTGAATCTGAATAGGATAACAATTTGAATCCTCCATCTTTTGGATACCACATTCCTACATTGATTTTTTGCTTCAAATATTTGATGATCCTCTTGGCTGTTAGTAAGTGAGATTCCTTAGCTTGAGCTTGGAATCTTGCACAAACTCCTACTGCAAAAGCAATGTCAGGTCTGCTTGCAGTTAAATAGAGTAGAGATCCAATAATTCCTCTATATAGCTTTTGATCAACATCTTTTCCATTTTCATCTTTCCCAAGAATAACTCTTGCACACATTGGTGTGTCTGATGTGCCACTTGTATCCATACCATATTTGTGTATTAAGTCCTTTGTGTACTTGGCTTGATTTATAAGGATGACATCTTCCATTTGCTTCACTTGTAAACCAAGAAAATAATTGAGTTCTCCCATCATGCTCATTTGAAATTTGCTTTTCATTAGATTTACAAATTTCTCACATAGCTTTTCATCTTCTGATCCAAAGATGATGTCATCAACATAGATCTAAACTAACAAAGCGCTTGTTCCTTCTTCTAGCTTGAAGAGAGTCTTGTCAATAGTTCCTTTGCTGAATCCATTGTTGATTAAAAATTATGATAATGTATCATACCAGGCTCTAGGTACCTGTTTGAGTCCATATAGTGCCTTTTTGAGCTTGTATACTTTATCTTCCTTCCCTCTGGGTTGGAAACCAGGGGGTTGTACCACATATACTTCTTCTTCTAGGAGTCCATTCAAAAATGCACTTTCAACATCTATTTGATATGCCCTGAAGTCCTTGTGTGCTGCAAAAGCTAGAAAGAGTTTGATAGCTTTCAATCTTACTACTGGTGCAAAGGTTTCATCATAGTCTATGCCTTCAGCTTGAGAGTATCCTTTGCAACTAGTCTTGCTTTGTTTCTGACAACAATTCCTTATTCATCAATTTTGTTTCTAAATACCCATTTTGTTCCAATGATGTTTCCATGTCTGGTCTGTCAACAAGTTCCCAGACCTCATTTCTCTCAAACTCATTGAGCTCTTCTTGCATGGATGTAATCCAATCAGCATCTTGAATTGCATCATCTATTGTTTTGGGTTCCACCTGTGATAGAAAACAAGTTAGCATGCTTTCCAGTTGTCTTCTGGTTCTAACTCCTGTATGAACATCTCCAATGACTTGTTCTTCAGGAAGATCTCTCAACCAATTCAAATCAGGTTGAAGTTGCTCTTGATTTGGTTCTTCCACAACTCCTGCTTGTGTATCAACTTCATGATCTTGGGTTGGTGCCTCTTGTGTTGTATTGACTGGTACATCATCTTTATTGCCAAAGGTGTGATCCAAAATGGTAGTTGGTACTATTGTATTCATATAGACATGTCCTTGTGCAGCTTCTTCTTCAGAGTTGTGTAGGCTGTCACCATTTGTGTTTGGTTCATCAAAAGCTACATGAATTGATTCTTCAATCACCAAGGTTCTTTTGTTGAGTACTCTGAAAGCTTTGCTTGTGTCTGAGCATCCCATGAAGATTGCTTCATCAGCTTTTTCATCAAAAGTATGTAGTTGATTCCTGTTCAAAACAAAACATTTAGATCCAAACATATGTAAATATGAAATGTTAGGTTTTCTTCCATTCCAAATTTCATATGGTGTTTTTCCATGGTGTTTGTTGATAATAGATCTGTTTTGAGTATAGCATGCCGTATTTGCTGCTTCAGCCCAAAATCTTTTTGGTAAATATGCTTCAACAATCATGGTTCTGACTGCTTCTTTGAGTGTTCTGTTTCTTCTTTCTGCTACACCATTTTGTTGTGGAGTCCCTGCTGCTGATAGTTGATGTAGTAATCCGTTTTCTTCACAGTAAGATCTAATAACTTCATTTAGAAATTTTGTTCCTCTGTCTGATCTTATCTTGATGATCTTCAACTCCTTTTCATTTTGTATTCTTCTTAGCAAATCTGGTAGTTTCTTGAGTGTCTCACTTTTCTTGTTCATGAATATGGTCCAAGTGAATTTGGAGAAGTCATCCACCACCACTAGATTGTACTTCTTTCCACTTACACTTACTAGTGTGACTGGTCCAAAAAGATCCATATGCAAAAGATGTAAGATCCTTGTTGTTGATTTATGGGGTTTTGACTTGAAAGAGCTTTTAATCTGCTTCCCTTAATGACATGCATCACAGAGACTTTCTTTCTTGAATGTGATGTCTGGAAGGCCTTCAACTAGCTTGTTCTTTGACAATTTGTTGATGGTCTTGAAGTTGAGATGGTTCAGTCTTCTATGCCAAATCCAGCTGGTTGATTACTTATTCTTGACAACCAGGCAGGTTTTTGCTTTTGCTGTTTTCCAATCCACCACATACATGTTGTCTTCTCTTTTTCCTCTAAGTACAACTGTGCTGGTTTGATTGTGAATCACTTTGCATTCTTCTTTGTTGAAATGCACATTGTAGCCTTTGTCACAGCATTGACTAATGCTTAGAAGATTGATACTCAGTCCTTTTTAACATAAGCAACATTTTGAATCTTCAATTTGTTTTTGAGAATGGTGCCTTCCCCCTTAATTTTGCCGGGGTTTTCTTTGCCTCCAAATGTAACTTTGGGTTCATCAAAGGCTTTAAAGTCAGTCAACCATCCTTTGTTCCCTGTCATATGTCTGGAACATCCACTGTCTATGTACCAGATATCCGACAAAAACAAATTAACCAAGTTTAGGTACCCAACACATTTTGGGTCCATACCTATTAGCAGTCATGCCTCTCACTCCAAGTGTATATCCAAAGGATCTTTTTCTTGGATAGTTGAAATCATCAACTTCATACATGTAAGGCATGGAAGAATAATTTCTTGTAGATTTATTGAAATTATTCTGATACAATTCTCTACCTTTTGGTGCATTTGCATCCTTCTTAACTCTCCAATATGCAGGAGGAAACCTATTTTCATACTGCTTTTTGTGTCCAGGAACATGCCTGAGTTGGCTTTTCTTAATCACATGTTGCATAGTATGAAATGGTTTCTTCTTGTATTTTGGGGATGCAATATTCCAATCATCTTCTGAAGGGTAAAGTCTCCCCTTACCTTTCAGTAAGCTTTTGCCTTTACTAGGCTGGTAAGATGATTTACTATGTTGTTTCACTATACTGGGTTTAGACTTCACTGGTGCAGGATGAGTAGTTGAAGCTATGGTCTGTCATTTTCTGAATTTAGGTCCAGTTTTGGTCCTTGATTCAGAATTGTGTTGTCCATTGTCTCCTTTCTCATCTTGACTGTTGTATCCAAGACTAGATCTGAATCCAAACCTTTTTGGGGGTTTGTAAGCTGGTGTATTAAGTGGTGCAGTGGTGCTCTTAATTGGTAGGGAGGTTTTCTCAGCTGGTCTGTCAACATCAGATGAGTGATCTTCTGCTGCTTGTTGATCAGTTGAGTGTACTTCCTTACTAGTTGATTCAGCTTTCAGTCCATCCAGTTCTTTCTTTAATCTATTATTTTCCTTTCTCAGATTCTCATATTCTTGTTCCAGAATTTCATGATTTATTTGAATTTCTTCAAATTTACTCATGAGATTTTGAATTAGGTTTGCAGAATCTAATGGGAGAGTAGAAGATTGTGCAGTGTCAGATGTGGATGCATTTGATGAGTATGAACTAGATATTACCTCTGTTTCATCAGTTTCCTTGGCCATAAGACATAGGTATTCCTTGTCATTGTCTGAGCTATTGGATTCATCATCACATAAATCATTATCAGATGATTATTCATCCTTTTCACTACTGGTTTCAGCTTTAAGTGCCTTATTGCTTTTTCTCTTATCTGTTGTTTTGTACTTCTTCTTTTCCTCATCTTTGTCTTTTTCTTCAGGGCAATCTGCCTTGAAGTGTCCTTTCTTCTGGCAATTGAAACATCTGTATTCATCATCTTTTTTCTTCATGTCTTTGCTTGAACTTGACTTCTTGTTTGATGATGAACTTCCCTTGAAATGTTTCTTCTTGCTAAACCTGTCAAAACATTTAATCAGTAAAGCAATTTGTTCTTTTAGCTCCTGTGTCTCTTTGCTGTTTGCGTCAGCCATTTTGCTTTGTTGGGGTGCAACCAGTGCACTGGCCTTGTGTGCCTCTGCTGGTGCACTGTCTTCACTGTTTACTCAAATTCACGAGCCTTTAATTGAGAGACATTAGAGTCAAGATGTCAGTGTTTGCAAGATTTATTGTGCCTATGAGTACTGATGTGACGATCTTCCATCTTTCAGGTAGACCTCTCAAGATTTTCAGACAAACTTTTTTCTGTGGGTATGTATGTCCAAGTTGCTGCAGTTCGCAGATGGTGCTTGAAAATCTGTTATCTATTTGATCAATAGATTCACCAGTATTCATCTTGAAGTTTTCAAATTTCTATTTTGCAACAGATAATTTGTTTTCTTTAAATGCCTCTGATCCTTCATTGATAAGTGCTAATTTATCCCACATCTTCTTTGTTGTTTTGCAGTCTTTGATCCTCAAGAACATATTAATGTCCAGAGTCTTCAAGATCATGTCTTTTGCAACAAAGTCGAGATTTGCTCTTCTTATATCATCATTGGTCCAATCTTTCTTAGGTTTCTCTATTTCCTTTCCTTGATCTGCTCCTATGGCTATCACAGTCATGATCTTGATTGGGCCATCATTGATAACATCCAGCATCTCCTCATGAGTTGCTGCAAGATGAGATAGCATTCTTATTTTATATTCATCAAAATTATTAACATTGAATATGGGCACTTTAGACAAGAAATTTGAGGATTCCATAATCATATATAAAAGATATATTTAGACAGCACTGATTTGAAAACTACTTTGAAAATATGTGATCTCCTTGTTACCAGAAATCAGATCTGAACAGGTTCTGATACTAGGAACTCTGATCTGATGCCAATTGTTGGTCCCAGAGAAGGGTAAAAGTATAGTCAGAGGGGGGTGAATGACTATACTGTAGTTTCAAAAACTTTTCTTATTTTAAAAGCTTTTGGGCAGCGGATAAGTCTCTTCTTTTAATACCGTTTCAAAGTAGATTATGCACACAGATATAGTATGCAATAAATAAAGTGTTGTAAAGTAAAATGCTGAAAGTAAATAGACACAAAGGTTTATAGTGGTTTATGGTGGTGTAATCCCTTAATCGACTCTTCTCATGTGATGATTGGAGAGAATTCACTAATGTCTGTCACCAATACAATAGTTAGATTGTCTTTGGCTACACAAGCTTCACAATCTACAAGACTATCACTCTTTGGCTTCAAAAGCTTCAGGGACTCAGTCTTCAACACTGCTCCTTGAGAACAAATCCTTCAGCAGCTATTACAAACACAACTTCTTCTCAGATGGCTCTGATTTAGTTGCTGGACTGGGTGTGAATTGAATTCATAGAGTAGTTGATCAATCTCAGTATTAATGTGTATTTGTAGCTCGGATTACTGAGTTGATCTCTAGATGTGTCCTTTTAAGTTCAGATAGAAGGCTTAGGATTTTGACAGAGTTTCTGCTTGTTCTTGTATATTCAAATCGTTGGTTTTCTTGTCTGTCAATGCCTTCTATTTATAGCCATGATAATCCTTGATTTGAATTTCTGTTTGTTGTCTATTTAATGTGGCGAATAATCCTTGATGTAATTCTTGATTTATCCTTGATTATATCCTCCTTGATTTCAGTGATCCGGATTTTATTCAAACGTCTATCATAAAATCCATCCTTGATTGATTCTTGATTGACTATGCATTTAATGCTTAATCCTCTAAATCTTCCTTATTTTTCACGTTCTAAATAAGCTTGAATTGCTTAGCTGATCTTTCACTTGTTTGTTACTTGACCGGTTAAGTGTTCATGCTGACTTAGCTGATTAGTTCTTCCTTCTCTGCTTTTTCTTTACTCAGCATGTAGATAGTTTACTTTGCCGGTTCATTGCTTTCTTGATTTCTTTGATCTTTCAGGCATTTCTTGCACTTCACTGATCTTGATTTGTGTGAGATCAGTGTACACCATATTTAAACAATGAATGTCATCACATGTAATAAAACTTAGACTTATCCAAGGTCATCACAGACTTCCTTGGTTATAAGTCAGTCCCAATGTCTTCATGCTTCTCTACTGGTACTTGGTTGTCTTTACTCTGCCGGATTTCTGTTTTACTTAGCCATACTACCAACTTGATCACCAATTTGTCCCAGAGGCTAATAAATACAACGTTGAAATAATCAATCAAAGTGACAACACACAAACACAAAAAGGAACTTTTTTTACAGCAATACGTGAGTACCTGCAAATCTATAGCACGTTTGTGCGAGGCAAGCATGTTTGCGGCGGCCTGCACTACATTTTGAGATGTCCCGGCTTCGATTTGATGTAGATGACATAATAGCAGCAAGTCGGTCAAAGGGTATTTTGTCGTTTCGTAGGATATCAGATTCCACCGTCATTTCTTTTGATTGAGAGCCGGGAATCATAGAATCGTTTCGTAG
This sequence comes from Gentiana straminea, assembly GCA_036785695.1. Classification (NCBI taxonomy): domain Eukaryota; kingdom Viridiplantae; phylum Streptophyta; class Magnoliopsida; order Gentianales; family Gentianaceae; genus Gentiana; species Gentiana straminea. The sequence goes on from JAVUPR010000243.1 coordinate 6,797,535, forward strand.
CCGAAGAATCAGTCTAAGGCTACCCTTTTGTGTTTGACGTGTAATCTTCCCTATCTAAACCAGTCATCTCATGATAGTCCCATGCAAATCAATCTCTGTACTGCTTCAGCAACTAGCATACCTTTCCTAAAAGAAAATCCTTTCTATTCCATAGTTATCGCGGAGTCAGCAAGTCAAAGATGCCCTACAGCAGCAGTCACCATTAAAGACCTTGAAAATTGAGATATTTCCTAGGTATTGAGGCTGCTAGAACTCCCACAGGCATATTATTTCTCAAAGAAGGTACACACACAACCTCCTAGAAGAATATGAATTTTTCGGGGGCTAAACCTGCTAAGACACTTGTGGAGTTCAAGCAGACTTTACAGCATGGTGATTCACCACTTTTGGAAGATAACACTGCATACAAATCACTAGTGGGTAAACCAATCCACCTAACCTTTACCAGACCATATATAGCTTTTGTAGTTCAGCAGCTGAGTCAATTTCTGAACCCCACTGAAAACTACATGAAGGCAGCACATAGACTGCTGAGATATTTGAAGGCCAACCAGGCCAATGAATCTTTTTTCCAGCAGAGAATAACCTTGTTTTGAAAGGTTTTAAAGACAGTGATTGGGCTGGGTGCCCTGAAACAAGAAAATAAGTATCATGCTACATGATGTTTCTAGGAGATGCTCCCATCTCTTGGAAGGCAAAGAAACAAACAACTATAGCAAGAAGTTCATCAGAGGCTGAGTGTATGGCTATGGCAAATGCAGTTTGTGAACTCCAATGGTTGATTTACATCATACAAGATTTGAAGGTTCATGTTCAGATGCCTACTATGTTATTGTCATAAGTGCTATGCACATTGCTCATTATCCTATATATCATGAATGAACCAAGTATATTGAAATTGATTGTCTTGTTGTGAGAGACAAAGTCAAATATGGACTTGTCAAACTTCTTCCAAGCAACACAAAAGAACATATAGCTGACATTCTTACCAAGGCCTTAGATGCACCCATCTTTACCTATCTGCTAGACAAGTTGGGAATTTCAAAGATATTTCAAAGTTCTAGTAGCTTAAGGGAATGCTAAGTTCAAGCTGTTCATGTACCACTCTCAGCTTGAGGGGGTGTTACAGTATAAGTGCTAAAGGGAATGTTGAGTGCAGTCTGCTGAGGAACTCAGCATACCACAGGACTTAGCAGTCTGCTGAGTTGTTTAGTACATAAAACGGTTATTCATTTATATTTTGTTGTAAAACATTTGTAAACTACTTTTAACTGATTCATGAGGTGTAAGAAGCTATAAATACCCCACGATCAGCAACATTGTAGCTTAACTTGTTGATTTTAGTTCAATAAAAATCATTCCGCACTTTATTTACTTTATGTTTGTAATTCTACATACTTCAACACAACCCGGGGATCATGGATCTATGACCAAAAGCTCCAATAAATTGAATAAAATATGTATTAGACAAAAAAATTATTCAACTTATTAATTCTGGAATTACACCACCATAAATCCGAAATTGAACTCTATCGATTATAGATATTTCTTATTCTCAATATGTCGAGTCAATATGTGTCCGTTGATATAATCATTACATACAGACTAACCCTCCATAGACTATATGTAATGAAACGGGAATGTTTCCATAAACCTTCCTCATTACATCTTATCCTTATTTACCATTAACCCAGTTGTGATCAATTAATTCGTAACCAATACCAACTCGGCCGATCGACCAGTTTCTTGGATTAACAAATAAGAGGATTGTCTCTCTACTTTCCGCAGGAAGGAATGAATTTTGTATCTATGAAATACATTCCTAGCTACTCAATCCCGATAGTGCCAACATGAAAGTGATTCACACCGCGCCACTTAGCAATCCTTAACAAATACATCGAACCCTATCTTGAAACAAGTAAGAGTCTACAATCACTTCAGGATTAAGGTTAATCCATTTATGGTCATCTTGGGATCTAATAAGAATTTTCAATCACGTAATTTTAAGAGAAATTCAGATTATATCGGTCCAGTCCTATACGACTACATCATATATAAATGCCCCACTTAGATAACCAACATCGACGGTCCGGATAAGACGGTCACACCATAAAGTGCTTTGGGTGCATTAGTGGTGTTTTAATCAATAGAACCCATACTTTGATTAAGTCCACCATGGACTAACAATTCAAGTGTATCACCATAAACTTAATCCTCACGTGTGACACACACTAAGGTATATGACTACATATGATACTACCCTACCTTACCCTACACACCCTACCCTATTATACATTACCACCCACCCCGCTCTACACTACCTTATCTACAACCCAACCCTACCCTACATCACATCCTACCCTACCTTACCCACCACCCAACCCTATCATACCTTACCCACCACCATACTCTACCTTACCTTACCCACAACCCTATCTTACCCTGCCCTACTCTACCTTACCCACGACCCCACTCTACCCTACCTTACTGATACACTACATCCGGAAAAGAGCCCGCAGATCCGAGCATGCCCCATGCGTAAGCCCAACAAAGGATAAGGTCATCAACTCAATAGTCTGTCATTTCGTAAGCCGGACCAAGTCGAGTAAGATCTATTCTGCCTCGCGCCTCAACGGTTATCATCAGCCAGGCCAACATGCGTCAATCAACATCCAGCTTCATACAAAGCGTTGGAGGCCGACATGCTTGCCCCATCATCTCGCCTCTCATCAGCTCGGATAAAGCCCACACGACTAGGCAAACAGTATGAGTGCAGACAAAGAGCGTGCAACGGTCCTGATTCAAGTTCGCATCGCTAGAGCTCTTCGATGACCTTGTACTTTATTTACCGCATTTGTAACTGCCGACTATAGGCCTTATAAATAACGGTGTTCCCCCACACACCAGAACTACGCTATTTTGGCTTGCCCTTGCACCTAAAGGTACGTAGGTAGCCTAATCGGCCTATTCATACCACACACAAAACACCCTCATTATACTATTTGGATCTTCATGATGTTCATGAGACTATTATTACAAAAAGCAACAAAATCATTCATAATTAGCTAGATATCCACCGTATAATCTGTTTGTGATAATTCTAACATTATCAATTGGCTCCGTTACCGGGAAAGACATTTTCCAACACCTTTCCGGTAAGTACGCGGTTGTTTACAGATTTCCGGCGTCCTAAAACCGCCCGATTTTGGTTTTCTGACCGATATTCATCAAGACCTCCGTCGGAACCTTTATCAAAGTTCCCAAAACATCATCAAGTTCATCCAGGTCCCCAGATCAACCTCAAATCCATCGTACGTCATCAGCGGTAAACCTCTCCAGAAGATTGGAAAGACAATGTGGCTGTTGGCTAGGGTTCAAAAGCTCAAGAGGACATCATCATCTGATGTGCGCACCGAACCACTTCGCAATGTATGACTACGATCTCGAGGCTTGTATTCAATAGCCCAAGCTTTCGGGATCTTTACCTTGTTCGGATTTATTCGCTTTGAGTCAGGACTTGTAAACTCGATCCGCCAGATCTAAACCTCAAAACGTTACAATCTCCGTAGATTTTCACTTTGACATCACCATGGCTCAAATCAGATCTTCAGGACCAGCTCTACTTGGAGTTTTACCGCCCCCGGCCAGAAGGACCGGCCAAAGCTTCGTTCAGGCCACTAATAGGGGCGATATTGGCTGCGCTCAGGAACAATGGCCCCAGCCGAGCAAAATCCCACCTTGCCTTCTCGGGGTCCTGCGCAGCCTGACATCAGATTGTTTCTCGACGAGAGGGTGAGGTCGAAGGAGACCTTGGCCTCTGCCACTTGGCAAGACAAGGGAAACTGCGTGGCCGAGACATCTCGCCGAGCTCGTCCACCTTCCCCGCGTCCAGTCGAGGAATCATATGACAAGCTATACAATAAGGCACTGCTCGAATACGCTAAGTACGTCCAAAGGGTCAACCGAGTAAACCATGAGTTATTAGCATTAGGGGAACGACCTCTCTCATTCAACGATTTCGTTCCCCCACTCAAAACGCCAACCAACGGCGACATGAAGCTTACCTGGTCTCATTGCACGACACTTCTTCTCATTGCTTTGGCCAGGAATGAAGTGTCCACTCTACATCTGACCGAGCTCCGGAAAGAAGGTCCGCCTTAAACCACATTGGACCCGGACACGCTCCACACCCCAAGCTAGAAAAGAGCGTTGAAATTCAGTCGACCCGCAACGTAAAGGCGAGGTTGGGGGAAAGACATGACGAGTCCCACCCTCAGGCCAGAGGATCTCAGAGCATATCCATGCACTCGACATCGATCTCTCTCCCAGATGAGGTCGCTGAGCTCATAAATTAGGTCAACGAGATCAAGAAAAATAGGGTCGCCAAGGAAAGGTGCCCCACTTTGGGGACAAGCGTGCTCAAAGACAGGATTTCGCATAAGGCTCCTGAAGGCGTCCACTACCCCAATTTTCAAAATTATACGGGGACTACCTGTCCTTATGACTGGCTCACTTCTTTTCACAGCAAGGCTCTTTAGCCACCATAAGTCAGGCTGCAGTGTGCATTGCCTTTGTTGTCGCCATGCATGATAAAAAAGTGACGTGGATCAGAAACTTACCCCCCAAAGTCGATCTCTTCCTTGCACGACCTTCAAAGTAAATTTGTCACAGAATTCAAATCGGCAGGTCAACCAAAGAAAACATTAGACGACCTCTATGAAGTTCGGCAGGGAGCCGGCACGTCAGCCGAAGAAAACATTAGACCACCACTACCCTCCCTACCCACCGCCCCGCCCTACCCTACATTACCCACCACCCCACCCTATCCTACCCTATCTCACCATATCCTCCCTTCGCATCCTACCTACTATACCCCACCACATAATCTACTCCACCATCACCCACCCTACCCTACTTCATCACCTACGCTACCATACCCTACCACCCACTCACGCGCTCTTACCTCATCACCCACGTGTTTTGTCGATTTTCATTTTATTCGATCGTATTCCATCCATATTTAAAAGAAATGAAAATTTGACATTTTTTAATCATTGGGAATAAAATTTCATTTCATTCCATTATCTCATAATCATATACAAATTGAAACATACCATAACAAATTGAAATTAATATCAGAATTTACAACGACAACTACTGCTATGTTACCCTAGTAACGGATGCACGCTTTTTAGCATGAATACGCACACACAGGAACCCTGTCTACCTGGGTCCCACTCTAATATTGTCCCGGGCTCCCGGCCCGCGTCCGTTGTTATTTATGTTTTAGAAGGCATCCGTTGTTATTCGAATTGCTATAAACCTCAGTCCGGCGAGCAGTCAAGGAAGAAAGACGGTTGAAAATGGGGTGGATCGGTGAGCAAATCGACTCCGTCAAATCTATCAACTTCAGACAAGCCCTTAATCAAGCCGTTAGCCTCGGTTCGCATTCCTTCAATCCTTCATTTCTCTCAATTTCTTCATTCTATTCGTGCTATAATATTTTGTAGTTAAAGCTTGTTTTTTGAGCTATTGTTTCCGGATCAATTTCTCCTCTTATCTTTGATAGCAACGAACAATTTGTGTGTATCTGTGATTGGTGAAATTCTGGATGGATCTGTGGAACAGTTGTATCAGCCGGTTTATTTTTTAATACCCTTTTCAGGTTTGATTGTGACGTCGGCCCTAATTATATGGAAAGGGTTGATGTGTGTAACGGGTAGCGAATCACCTGTAGTGGTTGTGCTCTCTGGAAGTATGGAACCTGGCTTTAAAAGGGTAACGTCTTTGCAAATTCTTTGTTTTTCCTGTTCTTCTTATGCAACTTTGACTAGGTAGGGTATGATTGTTGAGAAACAAGGAAGAAAAGAATCATGTATGGTTGAGTTCTATTTTTTCATTTGGGGTCATAAAGCGGAGAATGATAATCGTTTCTAATTGATACACAGACGTGTTGAAGGTGCACCTTAATCCGGAAAGTCGGATACTTATAGCTAATGCAACTATTCTATTTTCTAGGATTTTGAGTTCTATAAGTTCAAGAAGACAGTAATTCAAAAAGATGTAATGTGCCTTTTGACTAGGACATATAATTATTAACTTATTTGTGCTCCCATGTTTATTCCATTCTGGATCGGGTTAAAATTCCGATTACTGGACTAACGTTGCTTGTATTTGTGCAGGGTGATATTTTGTTCTTACGTATGAGTAACGATCCTATTCGTGCTGGAGAAATTGTTGTCTTCAATGTTGATGTATGTGTTTGTAGTTTATGCTGCTTCAGTATCCTACTACATTTCTCTGCATGTAGGCCAACAAATTAATAATTTTGAAAGCATCTGTTATTTTCAAACTAGTAGCCTATTCCATGTGCTGGCAAAAGTTTATTTTTCACTATTTCTCTTTCCTCAAATCACTGGGTTGTTATGACTTCTCATGTGATGTGTTGTGAATATGCTACTTTTTGATTATACCTTTCCTGTCCTTTTGTGTGGCTGCTGTTCAGGGACGTGAAATTCCTATTGTGCATCGAGTAATCAAGGTAATTTATATCATGTTCTTGTTAATCAATTCTATGAATTTCTTTTCTACTGCACTTTTGATCATAGAGTTAATTTTTTCTACTGGGAGCATATGTACCATAGCCTATACCTGATTTGGTGGGGAGGATGAATTGGTAGTTTTGGGGACCAATGACATGGTAAAAATGTTGACCGAGAGTCTGAGACCAAGGACAGACGGACACTTCATCCTTTTGGGGAACTTAAAGATCCCTACTCAAAACTATGAACACATTGATAGCTATACTCTACCTTAGAAAAGTGTGTATGCACACAAAGATTGTTGCAAAAGATGTCCTTTCTTTGGCTGTATGAAATTATACAACTTTATAAGTGCTAATTGATTTTATGCTTTTATTGATTGACCTTTTGTCGTATACGGTGACCAGTATGTTACCTTGTTATAGTTAGCAGGTTGGAAACTTGACTTATAAAAACTGTTACCCTTTAGCTGGAAAAAAATGTGATTAAATTACTTTTTTTGGGTCGAATCAGATTGTTGAATGAAAAATGGGTGAATGAAATTTTGTTCTGCTATAGTTTGCTGTTATTGTAACGGTTACCACAATTTGATTAATTGCTCTGTGAATTCTGATTGGATTGGTTGGTTAAGTTCCTGGTCAGCTGAGATCTCGTTCATAACCTCAAAGAAGCCTTCCCCAATTACGAATGCTGAACTGATGTACAACACTAGTTTAGATTCCCATTGTAGAGCCTTTTATGTTATGGTTTGTCAAGTTATAATCATTTTAATGTGCATTGAGCTTTGTGAAGGAAATTCAACCCTTAAGTGATCTGAAAAAGAATACCCATATCATGTCATGAATCACATAAGTTGTGATTCCCCCTTACTCCTCTTACCAAGTCGATGCACGGCCTAAATAAAATTGGTTACATACTAAGTTAGAAATCAGTGGGTCTGCGACACCAGCAACCTGGTGTCATGTGGTGTGTACAATGATCTCATAATATCAGCTACTCTATGTACACTTCTTTGATGGTAATATGGTGCTTTCTTTTAGGTCCATGAGCGGGAAAATACTGGAGAAGTTGATGTTCTTACTAAAGGTACTAGCTTTTCTATCTGTTATGTGAACACATGGTACTAGCTTTTGCAATCAATTCCATTTTCTACTTCTCCACGTCTCTGCTTAAGCATAAGTTCCAAGGTTTGAGGTTCAAATTTTTCGTTACAATATAATTCCAGGAGAGTGGAGACCCCGCTAAGGTCCCAAAACTTAAGTTTGAATTTTCAATTTCACCGTACTTTTGATATAATGTTCTGACTTAGATGCTGCTAGGCTGTTTCAGATTCTTGCTGCAAACTGTCTTTGTTTGTGTGAAACAATGGCTATTGTACTGTGTGGATTAATTGGCTTGACATAACTGCTAATTTGTTGATCTCTTGTTCTCAGGTGATAATAATTTTGGGGATGACAGGCTTTTGTATGCACATGGTCAACTTTGGCTCAATAGACATCATATAATGGGGAGAGCCGTTGGGTAAGTTGGTCTCTTTGACTGATTTCTAGATTACTTCTTTTCACTATTGAGCTGCCAGCAGTGTTCATATTCATAGTACAGTTATGAGCTTATTATGTTGAAACATAAAATGTCCCAGGCTGAGGTGTATCGTACTAAATTCGAATAGTCAGGTGGGCTGGACTATGACGACTTAGTGAATTGAACTGGATTATAACATAAAAAGTTCTGGGTGGGTCTTTGTCCTTGGGTTGCAACCCCAATATCCGCGGTTCAAGTTAAAAGTATATTAACAAATATGTTAGAGCAGAAGTGGAAATGTATAAATGCTACATGTGTGCCAATTAATGATTATACCCACAACGAATATGATGCCCCTTTTGTTGATTAGTCTGCGTGTATATATGGAAATACGTTAAAAGATTTGGCAATTTCGTGCCTCTTTGCAGGTTCTTGCCTTATGTTGGTTGGGTGACTATAATCATGACAGAAAAACCTATCATCAAGGTTTGGTTTGTCTTAATCTTGAAATATAAGTTTCCGGAACACTTGGCATACAGTTATCATCTTGAAACTAATCAATCATAATCACACGCGTATGACATTATTATAAGCCAATTCAAATTGACGTTTTCTTGCATTTTTTGTTGTTGTTGGCAGTATATACTGATAGGAGCACTGGGATTGCTGGTCATTACTTCTAAAGAATAGGGTACAATTGATGCTGATGCTAATGGTGCTCCACCAACCCCCTACAATTTGTAACAGAATTGAATGTAATTTTCAAATTTATAAAACTGATTCAATAGACAATAGCAAAGCGTTGTGGATCGTCGTTCAATTATAACCGAGGATTGTGGTTAAGTCAAAAAGGAGAGATTGATTTATACAGGTTTTATGTTCCTTTAGCATCTGCATTTGCTACATATGAGAAGAAGGCTTTGGCTGTTTCTGGAGAAAAACACACGTACACTATTGCAAGCCACGGTTTAACTATCCCCAAATGTAAGGAAATTAGATGAAGAAAACTTACAAATCAATTGTGCATATAGTATTAGGTAAGTGTTGCCAGAAGTCGCTGATTCGTGTCAGAATCATAAATTGATAAATGCAAGGCCAACATACAATACTCCCTCCGTTCCATAATAATTGAGGCAGTTGCAATTGTTCCAAAATAACTGAGGCAGAACATTTTTCAAAGCAGCATTTATTGCAAAATTTCCTACTTTACCCTTATTTAATACTAGGAAGGAAGTGAAAAAGACTACTACATTAATTGTATCATAGGGATTTTTTAGTTATTGCATTCGAAAAGTCACAGCATTAAATCACGTTTTTAATAAGCGTGTTTTTAGCAACTGCCTCAGATAATTTGGAACGGAGGGAGTAGGTCCAAACATTCCGGGTTGTTTCTCTTCCAGAATAGTGTTTTCAAATATTTGTTTGTCTGTTTAATATACTACTCCCTCCGTCCCGTAATATTGGGTTTTATGGGTTTTACACATAGTTTAAGAAAGTTAATAAATGAGTTACTTTTTAATGTTTCAAGACAAATTTTTGTAATGTTTTCTAGAAGTGGTTTATAATATCCCAACCCTTTTATCTAGTTTTGTTTTGTTCTGGCACAATCACTGCTCAAGCAGATAAATGTTTGTACTGGGATATTCCTCACATGCCCAATAAAAGTAAAAGAAACAACTACAAAACTAAATAAAATGGCCAAACAGTCCTGCACCAAACAACATTGCGCCCTGAGATCCTCTACTAGTCTACGGAGACGTGAAACGCACGGCAGACAATCACTCTCCTCCTCTAATCGCTGTATCCGAAACGTCTTGCCTCCTCCCATGCCACATGTTCATGATTAAAATAGCAGCCCATGTAAACGGATCCACTAGGTTACCTGATTTACCTCTCCACTCATTCCGTGGGATAGGAAGAGTGGGGGCCCTTCCGGTTAGGGTATAACCGTTTTTGTATTGCACTCAAACATTTTAAAGGCCCGGTAGTTTATGTGGTTTACATTAAAAGTTTTTTTTTTTTTTTTGTTGGCATATATAGCATTTTTGTCATCGACATTATCCCCTGCAATAGCCTTAATAGAAACACATTTACCCAACTCACCAAAACAACGGGAGTTTCTTTTTGATAAATTTTTTTTTTTTGGATCGATACCCAAAATCTACATGAGATATTAAGGAAACACGGTTTTGCAAAACTTATTCCAAAATATAAGTCATTCTAGGTGTTTTCACATAGATTAAGAAAGTAGTTGAATGTCATAAGTATATAGTTTGGGTACCATTCTTGCAGGGGCGATTTTTTTTTAATTTATACTTTAAATTTTTATATAATATCAGGACAATCCTTCGGTAATGTCAAGGCTGTTGTTAGAATTCAAAAAGTTCTATGACATTACCAATAGGCATAAAGCCATCCGAAATGACCAAAATCGAGTTTCAGCTCTTGGTAAAACAATGGCCTTTTTTAGGAAGACAATCCGTCCGTTGTAATACAATAACAAGGACTTTTTTCAGAAAGATAATCTGTTGTAAACCCCCTCCCCTCACCTCCCCCACCAAAAAAAAATAGGACGGGGGGTGTTTGGAGAAGATGGTCTGCATGTTTTTTAAAAAAAAAGGGAGGACAATATGCATGTGAGAACTAAAGTAGCATTAAAAAGATTGAAAACAGAGAGCTTAACCTTTCTTACACTCACCCAAATATTATTCTTCCCACTACCCTAATTTCACGGGAAATTTTTACCCGCACTCTCCTCGCGTGCACCAAGCACCGTTTTGTTGGATGTGCGACATATGCACATACAAATTAGTATTTGTCTTCTTACGCAAATGCCGCACATCCAACGAGCGGTGCACGCAAGGACTTACCGGGTAAGAATTTCTCTACTTTCACCGACTCTTTGTTATCCTACCACCAACCCATTTTCCTATGCAGCACACCACCAGACCACCACCATTCATACACTTCTGCCATCAACACCGCATACCCATCAACTCCTCCTCCTCCTCCTCCTCTCTCATTTCATCATGTCAGTTGTATTCGCATAAAATTGACAATGTGTAGACAAGTATTCAAGAAAATGAGTTAATTACAAACATAGCTAAAGCCAGACAAAAAGGCCAACAGTTATAACAGAGAAGGCTTTACCACATTTAACCATCATATTCCACTTAGCACAATAGACAACAAACTAAACAAACACTACTGTTTCAAACCTAAGGCCAACATGAACACTGCCAAACAAAAAAAAAAACAACAACAACCCAGGCTTTATTTATTATTTCGACAGAAAAAAAAAACCTGTAACAACCTGAGGACAACTGAAACGAGAAAAAGGCTTCCCCATCTCTTTAACTATGTATACATCCAACAAAGTTGGATACAACGCATTCAATAAATTTAGTAATACAATAAGGCATGTCTAACTTTCCCGGACGACATTGTGAGCAGTAAAGAATAAATGTAAGAAATACAGCCCCTCCCCTTTCAACTTCATATTCAAGCGAATAGCAGCCTACTGTGCGGATGATGACCTTCTTCTTAAGTAAGTGGCATGTACCTACTCCTTCTGAAATCACAATTCGAGGAGAGAACAAATATCAGTGTAATTGCATTGCATACAACCACCTATTGTGCTGATAAATATTATGTACACATTACATCAATAACTCTGACAAGAAGAATGAAAGGTATCAAAAGCCTAAGATATTTTGTCGTTATTCTTCTTCAATGATTTTTTTGGTCAAGATGTTTTGATGGCATCGTGTATCGTGTTGAAGAAAGCGCGTGTTACGTAGACAAAGGTATAAAAAAATGTGTTACATTATTCAAAAGAAATAGTTGTTTTATTAGTGTGAATAAAATGAAAGGGTTTTAGTTTCACATCCCAAGTATTGGTGGGGTCAGGGGTCAGGGGTCAACAGGTGAAATACGTGCCTTCTTTTAACGTCGAATATAAATCTACATAAACAACTATCATTCATGAAAACAGATTTACAAGAAAACCACACAGAACTGAGAAGAGATTGCAATGTAACAACATATTGATATTTAACTTTCATCATATGAGAATGAAGTAGTGAGATACTTGGACTGAAGATAGCTGTTTCAACTATATAGTTGTTTCACACGTAAGAAAGAAAAAAGGTGGACACGATGGGAGCCGTGGCCATTGACACGAAGCATTGTGAGCTCAGTAACGAGCTCTCTCAGCATAGGAGTCCTTGTTGAGCTCAAGATACATGCCTCCAATAAGCACATTACAAGATCCACTTCCAATCGAAGGCTCCATGATCCCACAGACCAGCCATCCAAGATCTCAGGCACATTGTGAGCTTGAGATGCGCTCAGACATGACAATGGAGGCACCTTCAACACTGAGTGGCAGGTGTCCAACACACCTTTGTACATAACAAAGCCTTCTGGACTGGGTGACGCAGTCACGAGCGAGCCTCTGGCTCATGACGTATGGTTGCTCAATTAATGCGGATTCATCATTTACTTCGGAAAGAGGGTCCTGCGGTTCAATAACAGAGTATGCAAATTGTGCAACACATTCTCTCTCTTGCACTCAAAGTGACTTTGCACACTTGTGCCCCATGAATCGCTTATCTAAATAAACCTCAAATGTTCATGACATAAGGTACTCTCTCTTTTACACTTTTGAAGCATACATAAACTCTTCGAGTGTTTACCGACTTAAGCATCAAATTCGAAGGGCTTCACAAGAAGGCGTCCCCCTGACTTTGGGCCTTTTTGCAGGTTGTTCAAGGGCTATCGAACACAAACAAAGGCTCAAAGAACTCTAGATTGGGTCAAGAAGATGTCAATTACTCAATGATACTTCAATACCACCATTTGGCCTTATAAGGAGGGCATCGTAACGATTACACGAAAGCTTATTGTGGCTATGCTGTGATGAAAATGCTGCAAGAGGGGGGCATCACTCAGCTGCTTCGTCAGCCATCGATCTTTAGGCAAGATATGATCCGATATGAAAGCTTTGCCCCCCTCCTCTCTTGGACAGTGGTGCATATCAAGCCTCCATTACAGGCAAAGCGATCAAGGCTATTCTGCCCTGGTGCCTACGCTCATTTGCTGCCTCTCAAACAAAGGGGCTCCATCTGCCTTTGAAGGTTTGAAAGGATACCCTTCGGAGCCGTAGTATTTGAGCCCTTTTTGGATCCAGGGCCTGCCTTGTGGCCTTACCTCGAGAGGACCCATATGGATTGACCGAAAAGAAACAATGCGCTGTAGCTCTTTTACACCCAGTCTGTCCAAGGTATCTTGAACAAGGAAAGTGGGAGGAGAGGACCTCAATGGCGAACAAGTGCCGCCTCTCCTTAAGCTGTTCGTTTAGGAAGAATGTTTTCATCAGACTCATCAGCCATATCAACAACGGGCCAGGAAAGGCTCGACTTGCTACGGTAGACGTCATTTGAACACCTATTTGAGGGCTCGGCTGTGGGTCTCCAAAACCTAGCCATTGCCTCACTGAAAGCAATAGAACATATCAACTGGTATAAATCTTGAGTAAATGCAAAACTTGGGAAAGGGATTCCTAAGCTCTTAGCTTTCTCAAATCTCAAGGGATTCAGGGCTCAGGGTTCGATAAATTGGACCCTCGAGTTTAGCTTAAGAAGACGGACCAAGTCAATATTCATCTCATATATATTCAGATGAAGACTTGCCTACTAAAGCAGCTCTGTGTGGGACTGGTTATATGTCCCAAGGGCATCATCCTTGTCAAGATTTCTCTTATAAGGGTACACAGGGGAACCCTAGCCCTCAGCCAAAATAAAAACGGCTCTTCCATGTCCCATACGAGTCAAGGGCCTTGCAGAGGAACTTCAAACCCTTTTAATTTGTCAGTCATTCTACGCTGGAAGTATAAGGCCTCGTGCTTCATAGCACTAAGACTGAAAAAGAAACAAAGCGAAGTAGATCCGTTGAGAAGGCATTTTTAGAGCCCTACATATTAAAGGCAAATCCCGTCATGATCCTGATGACGTTAAGGGTCAATAGCATCTAAAGTTTGTAAGTTGTAACAGTTAGACACGGCCAACCAAATTGGGGGAAAAACACAGCCTTAGCCTCAAACTCAGGTGCTCTACGTATAAAGCCTTGTGATCTAGGGAAGGAGATATTGCTCCATCATGGGGCCCAAGTATGATATGATAATCTGGAGGAATTCATCCCTTCATGACTCAGTGACTCAGAGGCAATAGTCTTCAGGTCTTGCTTATTAATCCACCTCGTTATACTCTATTGGGGCAACCCTCAGGGATGTTCATATGCTCTATAAAGCGTTCAACATGATATCAATCTCTGTGGAAGAATGGAATCGGACATATGGTCTGAGGATTATGTGAATTTGGGGGCAAAATTATTACAGCATAAGCTGTTTCTCTCTGGGTTTTAATACCTTCTTGGTTTTCCTACTCATGAACCATTTCGAAGCACCAAAGTTACGGGTAAAAATTATTAGTTAATGGCTGCTTTCTATCTGACCTACCAGTCAAGGTACGATGACAGCCAGGTGTGATGAGACAACCAATATGGACCTAAAACAATTACACCGACCCGTGGCCATTGACCTGAGGCATTGTAAGCCCAGTAACGAGCTCTAACAACATAGGAGTCCTTGTTAAGCTCATACATGGCTCTATGAAAGGCGGGACGAGATCCACTTTCAGCCGAAGGCTCCATGGTCCCACAGACCAGCCATCCCAGACATCAAGAACATTATGAGCTTAAGAACACGAGGCTGGGGCACCTTCAATACTAAGGGTAGGTCTCCACCTCACCTTATACATAACAGGTCTTCTGGATTGAGTGTCGCCTAGGCTTCATAGGTACGGATACGTGGATACAGAATACGCAAGAGCGAGGTTTTTAAAAAATCTAGGATACAGGTATGGGGATATACAGAAATATTCACAGTATATGGACCAAAAATGTACGTACTAAAACTGAAAGAATCAAATTAAAAATATTAAAAATCAGAAAATAAACATTTTAGCAGGTTTTCTTCATTTTTGGTAGTTTTTCTTCATTCTGGGTAGGATTTCTTTAATCTTCCGAAGTTTTGTCATCAATTTTCAAGAGGGTTCTTCAATTTACATATCCAATTTATGGATATACATATTTGGATCCCGTATCCACCTTATAAAGAATTGAAAATTATCCCAAACATGTATCCTAAATATCTGGAACGTATCCGTGTCAGCCTGTCGGATACGTATCGAATACATGACGCGTAGCAAACACAATCATCTGAGCATCATAGAGGCCGCGGTTATGAGCAAAGCTTAGGTTTGAGACATACGGTTTCTCATTTAATGCTAATTAATCCTTTGCTTCTGACAAATGGGTCCGTGGGTGTGGCTCTGTACCAGAATCTGCAAATCGTGCGACACATTCGCTCTTTTGCACTCGCATTGATTCTGCCCACATCACTGGCTTTGCAGGATTCAGTTACATACTTGTTCCTCATGAATTGCTTATCTATATAAACCTCAAATGTTCATGACATAAGGTACGTTCTTTTTTACACTTTTGAAGCATACATAAACTCTTCAAGTGTTTACTGGCTTCACATGGAGACTTTCCCTTGTCTTAAGGCCATTGTACAGGCTGTTTAAGGGCTCATGACACAACTGAGGCCTTGAAGAACTCTGAATCGGGTCAAGAAGCGGTCAATTACTCAATACCGATACTCCGGTATAATCAGTAGTCAAATGACCTTAACTATCATATATCATTTGTATTCAGGAACAGTTGAAAGTGGAATAAGGAAACACCAAAATATTCAGTCAAAAACAAAAGAGGACACGAGCACACGCAAAAAAATATCATTACCTAAAAAATCACATTGTCACTCACACGTAGACGTATAATTTTCAATCTGAACAAAGAAAATGAAAGTTACAACAGAAAAAACCGACAAATATAGCCTCTAATAACTTCCATGTCATTTGGCATGGTTTCCAATCATTGCTTTCAAGTAATTACCGTACGATCCATCAGGATTTCTACTGAGAAAATTCCATAGATTTGCAACATTGAATATACACATGCCAGTCAATCAATAAGTTACTAGATCACACAAACAAACACACACAAACAAACACAAACACACACACACACACAAGAAAGATAAAGTTATGGTGAAAGCACATCCATAAACTTGTTTAAATTGTCCGCTTTTAATCCTGTCCATGCAACTTATTTACTTTTTCATCTTTTGCATAAAGCATTAAACAGAATCACATAAATAATTAGTCCGGGAGAGAAACTTTTTTACTTATTCAGGAGAACAGCTGGACATATCACAGATTCATGGACTAAAATATAATTGCCTGATGCTTTTATCACGTACTTGTAAGAACAAACCGCATTCAAAAACAAATGTTACCTGACTGTGTTGCTTATAATAGGTTAATGCAGGCAACTAAACAGCACTACAAGAAAAAAGCATGTGCATGAGTGAAAAATGATGACAAACTTCAACAACAACATAGTTTTAACAGGTAAAGGGAATTGCAAATACGTACACGATACAATAACAAGTACACCGCACAAAACCAAACCAAATCTTTGCATAATAAGATGAAATACACGACCTGAAGGATGTCATCCAGCGGCCTCAAACTTCTTCAGAGCATCACAGTATGGTGTTTCCCGCCTGTATCCCCAGTGAAGTTGCTGCATCTCTAATCTGCAATTATGTGCAACTACGGAATGATAATCATGATCAACCTGTTGTTCAAGGTCGACACGCTGATTACTGCTTGGTGGATACTCTTGATCAAAATTTCTTGTTCGCACAAAGTAATTCACGCCCTTTTGGGTGGTATATCTATACTGGTAAGGATAAGCATTTGAAAGTGAATAAATTGGTTGCTGCGATGGCCAAAAGTTCAACAACAATATCAGAATAACCGGAAGTGCTTGCAACAGTGTTCTCATAAATCCATTCGATCCACCACCACCACCACCACGATGACCTCCCATCCGAACCCCAACTCCTGGTCCAAAACTGAAACTAAACTGAGTAGTATTGGCAGGATTCATTCCACCATAGAAGAAATTCCTAAATATCTCCTCAGGATCAATCTCTGCCTCATGATAACCATTACCAAACCCCTGCATTCCACCAGCACCACGCCTATTAACACGATTTTCGTAGTTAGGCTCATCAGAGCCAACAAGATCATATGTTTTCCTATTTTCCTCATTGCTCAAGCATTGAAACGCCTTAGAAACCTTCTTAAATGCCTCCTCGGAACCCGGGGCCTTATTTTTATCCGGATGAACTTTCAGAGAAAGCTTCCTATAGGCTTTCCTCACATCCTCAACACTGCAACTCTTCTCCAAGCCTAATATTTCATAATAATCCTTTTTCAGTTTGATCTCTCTCACCACAATAATCTGTTCCTGGGTGTACGGCAAAGTTGCCGAAGAAGAAGAACCCGATTGACCAGGAGTTGAAACCCGACGTCGGATTCCGGGTTCGGGTTGTTCGGAAGATATATCATCAGAGGGATTTTCATCGGAAACGGTATCTGAAGTAGAAGATGTCAAATTGGATAGGAGATCTTCGTCGATTTCGATGGTTGGATGGAGACGGCGAGCTTTATTGAAGAATTTCAGGGCACGGCTCTTGTCGCCTGATTGAATAGCATCATGGGCGATCTTCAAGCATCTCAAAGCTTCGTCTTTATTGCCATCCATTACAAATAATACTAATAATAATAATAATCCTGCCTAGGAAATGAAATCTGATGAACTTAAAATTGATAAAAGCTTACTAGGGGGGGTGAAATAACTAAGAACCCATCTGGGGGGGTTTTGGATGGAGGTTTTGTGAGGTGGATATGAGGAATTCCTTCCAAATTCCGATGTATGTACTACTTGGGTGAATAGTTGAGAAATCGGAATTACGATAAGAGTGGTGCTACGGGCACATCCGTTTTATACAACGGTGTGCATGCATATACGGTGATCTTCACCGTTGATCTGTGTAGGATGTAGATAGATCATCCCGATCCTACACAGATCAACGGTGAATATCACCGTTATAACACATCGTTGTGTAAAACGAATATGGCTGTAGCATTGCTGTTATGATAAACAAAAGAAAAATGATCCATTGACCAAGTTTTGTGTAGCACGGACTCTTCCTAGGAAGTCATGTCCAATCCTGGAATAGACAGACTGTAATAATTTCTTTTAATATTTTATTTATTTTTGGAGTTCAATATGATGTCTCTTACGATTATTGCGTTAAAAAAACGTCGTCATAACAACATGCATAAGGGGAAGTTATTGTGTGAGAAGGAATTTTGAGGTGAAGTGACATATGAAACGATCGAACCACACAGTTTAAATACAGAATAAAAGTGTGTGGTGTGTGGGCTGCCACCGCAGCGTGTGGAGACACTAACCAATAACCTCTCATGCATAAGACTCTAGTAATGATGGAAACCATTCAAGGAACTTACCGGAGACCTTTGCTCGATTTTATGAGGTGAAAGAAGTGTTCCGATTATGTACTTGCATGCAAATTCTCGAAAATTCATAAGTAGGGAAAATACACTTTCAGGTTAATGTACATGTCTTTATTTTATGTCAGGTCGGATCAGACCTGACATTTTTTTAAGTTCCACGTTCAAAGTCCAACAAACATTTATTTAAGTCTCACGTTCAAAGTCCAACAAGCTCGTTCAAATTTCTAACGGAATCCATTAAAGCCCCGTTCTAATGTAAAACAGCCCAAAAATGATGCCTGGTTGGAATTTAACGGTTTCGTTCAAAATTGGAACGGGCCCGTTCAAATTGAAACAAGAAAGAGGAAATTTGAACTGTAAATTTGAAAATGTAGTGCCGCGTTGTATTTCTAACGAGCTTGACTTCGCCTCGTTGAAACAGGGGAGCGCGGCGTTGAAATGGCACGAGCTTGTTCAATTTGAAAACATTAACTATCGGACGTTTCACCCCTTTCATCTTCATTCACCTCGTTTGCAGGACTAGAGTAAAAAACGCAGAACTTCGACGGAGGATGAGCAAATTCAATGGAGGAGCACAGCTAAATTGAACGGTGAAGGTGATTCTAACGGGGAATGGCCGCAGAAGACGTAGAAGAAGACCCACCTCTTGTAAGTCACATTAGAGATGATTTCGATTTGTTTTTATTGCAATCCATGGATAAAGAGCTCTACTTGGTTCTCATTAGGTGTAATTTTGAATTTGTTTTGGGAGTTTAGAAGCAATTTCAGAAGCAGAGAGTATAGCATTAGGGCCTGATTGAGCAATTATATCAAACACCTTAAGCTCAACTGCTGTTGCGAATACTCCATGTACTACTAAGGCATAGCCCATCTCGAATGCCCTTGCGAAATCTTTGCCGTTTGATTGCAAATTATCTCATCAACCCATTTTTGAATTGATTGATTTAGGGTGGGATGAGTGATAATTGGTGATTATAGATGGTTTTTATAGTGTTATATTTTTTATTTGAATTCATGTATGATAGTTATATATGTAGTCTTATGGCATGTTTGTTACGCATGAATGAAATGAATAAAGTAATATGAATGGAATGAAATAAATTCATTCTATTACTGCGTTTAAGATATGAAGAATGGAATAAAAGGTAGGATATGGTGGAAGTGGTGGGGTGGGGTGGGGTAGCCCTGCCCCACACCCCCACTGCACCCTACCTCTCTACCTTCCCTACCTTACCTACCACCCTACTCTATCTACCTTACCCACCACCCACCTACCCTACCTTACCCACCTTACCTATTCCATCATCACTCACCATATCCTACCCTACGCATCCTACCTACCTTACCCCACCACCTACTCTACTCTACCATCACCCACCCAAACCCTACCCTACTCTACCTATCCTACCCACCACCACACCCTACCCTACCCTACCTTACCTACCACCTTACCATACCCTACCTTATCTACCACACCCACCCTACCCTACCCACCTCTTACTTTAGCCCACCCCACCCTACCCTACTCTACCTTACCCACCTCTACTTTAAGTTCCTTGGTTTTTGCGCTCAATATTTTGCTTTTTCCACGGTTTGATCTCCACACGAGGGTGAGTGCAAACACGAGTGACGTGAGGATATTCTATTTTTCTTGCAATTCACAATGTCAAAAGAGCGTGAGGAGGAGAGTGCTCTCCAAACTAGTTTTCGGTTGTTCGCGGAAGGACAGTCTGATGAGAATGCTCGTCAATTTGCGGATATGAATCGGCGTATGGATGCTAAGATGGAAGATATGATGACTCAATTGCGGGAAATGTTGAGGGGAGTCACTACTCCCAATGTTGATAGAGTTGGCCGTGGTCAGAGGGATGACCGTAGTGATGGCGGTAGTCGTGATGGTAGAGAAGCTAGGGGAGACAAGATAGAGTGGGGGCTCGAGTTGAGGAAGAAGATAAGGATACATGTCACAATCCGAAGAGGAAAATGGAAGTGATTCTGAGGAAATAAGCCCACTCGAGGTTGGACCTGAAAGGTTTATTTGTGTGAGTAAGAAAGTTGTGGAGGACCAAGTCAAAGTAAATGCTAGTACGCACCGTGAAAACATTTTTCAAACACGTTGCTTTATCGAAGATAAGTTGTGCGGTTTGATCATCGATTCGGGTAGTTGCGCCAATGTTGTTAGCAAAGAGTTGGTCGAAGAGATGAGCATTGAGACTACTAAACATCCCCAACCATACAAGCTACAATGGATGAATACATGTTGGGAAGTTAGAGTTACAAAGCAAGCGATGATCACTTTTAAATTTGGGATGTTCGAGGATACGGTTATGTGTGATATAGTGCCTATTCATATTGCACATGTTATTCTTGGTAGGCCTTGGCAATTTGATCGGCGAGTTAACTATGATGGGTTCTTGAACACGTACGCATTACATCACCGGGGCAAGAAGGTTACTTTGGTTTCATTATCACCCCAAGAAGCACTTGGGAGCAGCTTAAATTTGCTCAAAGTCGGGAGGTTCAAAGGCAAACAATGGGTGCAAATTCTATGGTGAAAAGTGGAGAAAAGAAGACATGTTTAACTTCATTGGCTATTCGTTCGGGTTCTTCTTTTTCTTTATTGCAGGTACATAAAGATCCACCACTTCACGTTGTTAACATTGGAGCCAAGTTGGAGAGCAAATCCATTACACCGAGCATAGTTCGAGATGTTGATGTTTGGATTCGAGGTCGAATCCTTTCCGAACCGGGAGGGAATGATGTGATCCCGGGCAAGATTCATGGTGGTTTCCTAAGGAAAAGAAGAAAAAGAATGAGAGTGGAAGAAGGCAGAATTTTATCCCACATTGCAAGTTTGGACGATTTTCTTAGAATTTTTTATTAGTATTTATTTCTTTTATTTTTATTTTTATTTCTATTTCTAATAAGTTTGTCCAACATCGCTTTGGGAGTAGTTTATGTTTTTCATTCTAGCCTATAAAAAGGCATCATATGTAACTTTTACAATCAGTTGAATAATTTGAGTGATATATATTATTTTATTTAAAGCGATTAATCTTTGGTGAGTTTTCTCACGTGGAGGATTCCAACCGGACTTATCAAGGTCGTGAGCGTACCTTGTGGGTGTCCACACACCGAGGTTCTTAGATACGGGTTATCTAAGGGGTTAGGTTATACCAAGGTTTTTGGTTACGGGTTAACCAAAGGTCGAGGTGCTCGTTTATTGGTGCCTTTAGTCAGTCCTCGGGCATTTTCGGATTTGATTCGGCTACGGATCACATCACCTACCTTGCCCACCATCTATGATACCTACCATACCCTACCTTACCCACATAACCTTACCCACCCTACACTACCCACCACCCTACCCAACCCATCACACCCACCCTACCCTACCCACCACCCTACCATACCCACCACTGCCCTATATTACCTACCACTCTACCCTATATTACCATACCCACCACCCCACCCAACAAGAGCCACTCACCCTTACCCTACCTTACCCATCTCTACCCTACCCACCACTCCACCATATACCTTACCACCACCTCATCCTATCATACCCTACCTTATTTCACCCTATCCTACCTTACGCATCTTACCTACCTTACCCCACAACCTACTATACCCTACCGCTACACCCATACCCTACCTTACCTACCCTACTTCATCACCTACCCTACCACCCACCCACTATTACCCCATCACCCACGTGTTTTGTTGATTTTCATTTTATTCCATCGCATTTCATCCATCTTTGGAAGGAATGAAAATGAAGTTTTTTCATTCCATTTCATTCCCTCATAATCATACACAAACATTGGAATGGAATGAAAATCATTCCATTCCATTCCATTCCGTCCTAACAAACGTACCATTATAGTTTTTTATTCGAATTCATGTATAATAGTTATATACATTATGATAGTGTTGTAGTTTTTTATTCGAAATCTAATAGTGTTATATTTTTTCATTGAAATTCATTTATGATAGCTTATATTTGTATGATAGTGTGTAGCATTCTATGTTATAGGTTGTTATGTAAATGAGTAACCTTAATTTTGAAATGTGTAGTATTGTATGCTATAGGTAATTTTGAAAGTAGTAGTATAAATATGCAGTATGAAATGTCGTAGTTAATTTTGAAATGTGTAGTAGTATGATACAGCTTACAACTTTAATTTAGAAATAATTTTATAAGAAATGAATCTATGATGTCAAAACGTGAAACAAACGACAAACAAATGTTATTTGAAATTACAGAAAAAATCTCGACAAATTCTATGGTACGCCTCGACATGACGAGGTTCTAGAAATTCATGCTTCCATAGGGTGTTTTCGATTCCTTCTGACCCGATGTGTCGGCCTAATCCCCATGCATTGTATTGTGGCTCATTATATAGCGTAGCTCGTAGAAAATTTCATTAGGTTTGCTCAATAGAGCATCTTTTCCCGTCCTCAATAGCTTGGTAGAGCCTCCGCTGGAAGCGAGGCATCTGTTAGATCTAAGCTCGGTTTTGCTGGCTATGTCCAGCATATGTTCTCCCTCATCATCATCAAATATTCTATGATGCTGGTAAAAATACTCTTTCTTTCTATCAACCCCCGTCTATTGTTACAACACAACGTCATTCGGAAAAAAGCCTAACCGTGTGTATATGTATATAAGTATGTATGTATACTTATATACATATATTTACTTGTATATAAGTAAATATAGTTAGACAGCACAAACACAACAATATATAGACACGTGGTTATGTTTTTCCGAATATTGTTGTGTTTGTGCTGTCTACAGCTGTAGTTACACACACTCATTGTTATATAAACACATGCACACACATATATATAAGTATTCAATTAATCGTCTACGATATTTATACGTGTGTGTATGTATGTGTGTATTTGTAACTCATTGTTGCATTAGTTTGTTTGCATGTTGTTGTAGTGCTTCCCTTATTGCATGCTAGGTTTTAGGGCCGTTTTTGCTTGTGGTCCGTGTTTTGCTTCGGTTTTAACTTATCCATGTAGTTATTATGAGGAATTGTTTTCCAAATTTTTTTTAGTGTGTACACATCTAAACGGTTTCGATTACCTAGAATACGGGTATAGGCTTATGGTCTGAATGGGAATCCCTCCAACTAATTGTTGGTTAGCAGAGAAATGGACTATTTAGTGTGTGCCCTCAAGACAAATTGGTTTTATGTGTGCTTCAATCATGAAGGAATAGAAACGAGTTCTATATCTAATGGTTTTCTTAAATTTACTCCCGAGAGGGATCTATTGGAACTAAGAATAAGCTCGTGTCTTTTTCTTAATTTGTGACTTTTAGTACGCATTAATGTGATCGCACATTGCGCGATGTATGTTGCTTAAGCACTATACACAAACCTTCTTGGAGGTGGTACTTGAACTTCAAAGAGGAAAATAAATATACGGTAAGGAATCATTTAGGCAATCGACACGTTTTAGCACAGTACATGTCCTGATTCTAATGTCTAAGATTATAGTGTCCATGAGCTTTTTTTTTTTTTTTTGGCCAACTTGGAGATGCTGGGTTGAAAAGTGTTGGTTGTTAGTTTTCTCGTATATCCCTTGTGTTGCATACACGACCGGATTATTAGCATATTATTTTTGATTGGGTTTCTCATACGGACTTCTATCCCATATTTATTATTTTGTCCGCTCCTAATGCTTATTCGTTGCGGGGGTTGGTTTAGCGTATTTGAGGTTTCCAATGGTAAATGGTGCGGTGGTAATTTATTAACATTGTTGTTTTGTTCCCTTGGTTTGGTTTTGTTTTACCCTTTTGTGCTTAACTCCTTCAACGGTATCTTGAAGTAAATACTTCTTACGGGTGTCTGCAATATTTGCTTTCTAAAGGTTATTGGATCAAGAATCATTACCCTACTTCACCTTGGTGTCCTGCAAAAGCTGCTTCGTTTTTGTTTGTTTTGGGTCTAGAAAAAAAAATTCCTTGGAAATCAGATGAGTTGTGTGGTTGGTGGTGAAAAAATCAATGGAAAACTGGGGATGAGCAGGGAGGGGTTGGACATTTTAGAGTTTTTTTTATTTTTACAGCAATTTTCTTTCATGACCTTCAAATTTCCAACATATTTTCATGTTCTGACAGCACTTCTTATAATTATTTCAAGTTTCTTAGAGTAATTTTCATGGGTTTGATTTTCTGGGAAAAGAAAGCAATATTCTAGGAAAAGGAATAGTTGATGTATCCTTGGTAATATTATTTCTGGGTTCATAAACTATTTCTTTCCCCTGTCATGTGGCTCTTTATTCTTTCTGAATTGATGTCTTACCCTATAATTGGAGGTGTTACTTGAGCATACACTTGACTATGATTTTTTTGGTTTTTTCATCAACAACTTTGCCCATGTCTTATCAATGAAACAATTAACTAATGCTTCAAATTCACTAGCAGAATCCATGGGTGAAAATACGGGTTACAGTGGACAGAACAAGACAAAACCTGACATACATAGCATGCCCGAAATGCCTGTACATGATCACCGCAGGAGAGAAATATTTATGCTTTACGTGCGGCTGCCACCAGATAGCTGAAGTCAGGTAATTACTTGCCAGCGTGAAATAACTACTCCAAAAAAATTATGCGTAATACATGGCCACAAATAACCATCCGCAGTGCAAGTTGAATGCTACCGCTATGACTTCGAGGTACAAAAAAAATACACAAAGTGCAAAATCCTTCGTGACCATTGACTATCCAACATGCTAACACACCCATTCTCCAGGAAACACATCAAGTTCTTGGAAAGCGGAGACAAACACAAGATGCAGGATCATACATTCCACATGCAACTACGACCGCAAAAAAATAACGAAGGTCGCAAGACGACGAAATATACGGTTCAACAAATCCACTTCGGAAACCACGGTGATACAAAATATTTATAAGTATTCAATTAATCGTCTACCGATATTTATACGTGTGTGTATGTAGTGTGTATTTGTAAATGTATATATATTTATAAGTATATACATACATACTTATATATAGTTTATTATCACATTTTTGGGACCCGTATTTTTATATATTCATATACCTACATACTTATTTATACTTATGTTATCGTGTTTTTCATATATATATTTTATATATATATATATATATATATATACGGTGTCGGGGGTTCGAATCCCTCCTCGCCCACAACCGGCCCCTTGCTGAGTGGTTGATAGCCCCGGTCTTGAAAACCGATATAGTTTTAAACAAAGAACTATCGAGGGTTTGAATCCCTCTCTCTCCCTTTTGTTCATTGAATTGAATGGATTTTAATCTTTTTTTTTATTTAGCGGTTATGCCCGTACCGTTATGATAAAGAAGGGGGATTGACTCGGTGGAATAGCCGAGTCAATCCAAAAAAAATAGATTATATAAATGAGGCGAAAAAGAAAAAAAAAACCAATTTGAATTCAATTTAAAAAGAGTTGTAAGTATGCCCCGATCCCAAGCTGTATGATCAAATGCAAATGAAAGGCATTCCTATTTCAAGCATCGGATCTCCTGTCTTATCTCAATTCAGAGGAATACTACCCCTCATAAATTGAAAATCCATAACCCCAATTGCTACGAGAATGCCATTTATGTAGCCTATGCCTGTTTGAATAGCCTTAGTTAATCCTGTATTTCTTTGATAAGAATCAATACTATCTATGCATATATATAACAATTTTATAATCACTCGCAACTGCTTTTGGGACCCATGGAGCGTTGATTCATCCGCCCGCAAATTGTTTTAAATCCCAACCAAGGTTCCATGCGGAGGAAGCTATTCGAGCTAAATTTAAAGGCTTGTTGAAGGATGCTGCACCAGATCACGACATGGTGGATAGATTGAGAAAATCTGTGTTCAGTTCGTTTCTTGACTTTGTTTATACGGACAAGGAGTACAAGGGGCGGCTCATAGCATTCCTGTATTTCCATATGGTTTATCCAGACAGCGACGACGGGCTTCATTTTAAGGTTGGGGAAAATAGAGTGAAGTTCGGAAAAAGAGAGTTTGGAATGATAATAGGGTATAGATTAGGAAATACAAATGTTGAAGTGCCTCAAACGTCAATGTGTTTTGCTGATAATTGTCTCATTAATACTTGGCATGATACTGTCACGTTGGAAAAAAATTGAAACAACGTTTCGAAATCGGACTACTCCTCCTTAATTTGTATACCGGATGGCTCTAGTGTACGTTATTTATGGCCTGCTAATGGGAATTGACCCAGGAAAGGTAATACCGAGCCATATTTTTTATATCGTCGAGGACCTAGAACGTGTCGAGACTTTTACATGGGAGGAGTATTTGTTTAACAATTTGATCTGGAATTGGCGTAACATAGTACATACGTGTAAGGTATATACTGCTAGAGATGATGGGAAACCGCATAAGACACATGTAGGTCGTTGTTTATACGCGTTACAGTTGTGGTGTTTTCATACATGAAGAGAGTTTGAGAAAGCAATAGTACTTGAGTAAACTCAACTTGTTTATTCATGATAAAAGAGTGAGTATTAATATATACAAGCTTGAAGGTGAGAGGTCCTAGTAGAGTATTAAGTGCTATGGGCGGCTAGATACTCCTATGGGTGGCTATTTCATAATAGGACAAAATAGAGTTACTTTATGACATATTAATTAATTATACAATATAATTAATATGTCATGTTATAAATAATGTATACAAGTAAAGTGTTACATGAAATAATAAGGTAATATTTCCACACCCCTCCTCAAACTGGGTTGTATATGTCTATACAGCCAAGTTTGCTACTTAGTCTGCTGAACATAAGCGGTGGAATGGCCTTTGTGAGAAGTAGCAAACATATACAATGTCCACATAACCAGAGTATGATAGTTTGTTGAAGGGGTTGTTGAAGTTCAGTAAGGACTCTTTTCAGCCACAGTGCTTCACAAATGCCCAAAACAAGTGCCCTAAGTTCAGCTTCAGCACTGCTTCTAGAGACAGTAGGTTGTTTCTTGCTTCTCCAAGTGACAAGATTACCCCATACATATGAACAATAGCATGTGGTAGATCTTCTATCTATGTGGCAATCAGCCCAATCAGCATCAATATAGACCTTAACTGATCTCTCAGTAGACTTAGTGAAATGTAAGCCTTGGCCAGGAGTTGACTTTAAGTACCTCAGTATTCTGTAGACAGCATCCCAATGTTGCTCAGTAGGGCAATGCATGAACTGACTGACAAGGCTAACTCCATATGCAATATCAGGTCTTGTATGGGAGAGGTAAATGAGTTTCCCTACAAGTCTCTTATATTGTTCCTTTTTGACAGCAATATTACCCTGCACTAGTGGATTACTTGGGTCTACTGGAGAGATAGCTGGTTTGCACCCCAAAGATGCCGGTTTCCTTCAAGCGGAGTCCCAAGACATACTTCCTCTGTGAGACTGAGATACCCTGGTTGTTTCTTGCTATTTCCATGCCAAGGAAGTACTTGAGGTAGCCCAAATCTTTAACTTGAAACACTCTTGCCAGTAGGGTCTTCAATTTTTGTATCTCAGCAGGGTCATCATCAGTAAGGATGATATCATCCACATAGACAATAAGGATGGATATTCTCTTATTGGTTGTTTTGATAAACATGGTGTGATCTGAGTTACACTGATGATATCCAGCAGCTTTAACCACAGTAGTAAGTTTGCCAAACCATGCTCTTGGGGACTGCTTCAGGCCATATAGAGATTTCCTCAGTTTGCAAACTTTCTTTTTAGTGTGAGTGTTGGTAAAACCAGGAGGTACAATCATATAGACTTCCTCAGTAAGGTCACCATTTAGGAAATCATTCTTGATGTCCAATTGGTGGAGTGGCCCGTCAAGTTGGACAGCAAGGGAGATCAGCACCCTGACTGTGTTTAGCTTTGCCACAGGTGCAAATGTCTCTTTGTAGTCTTGATGTCCATATGTTTGAGTGAAGCCCCTTGCGACCAGTCTAGCTTTGTACTTGTCAATAGTACCATCAACATTGTACTTGATGGTGAATAGCCATTTACAGTTGACTGTCTTCTTTCCTTGTGGGAGAGTGGTGAGGTCCCAAGTATGGTTGTCAAGAAGAGCAGTCATTTCAGTTTTGACAGCAGCCTTCCACCTGTCATGTTTGAGAGCTTCCTGTATATTCTTAGGAATGGAATGAGTATCCAAATCCTGTGTAAACATAGCAAAACCAGGATACAATCATATGACACATAATTATGAATAGAGTGATCAGTGCATGATCTCTTTCCCTTTCTGACAGTAATGAGTCTGTCATCAATATAAGTAGAAGTGTTCATAAGTTCAGAAGTTTGAGGAGTATCGCGGCTTCGTGGTTCGATAGGTGTAGGGAGTTCAGTGTCAGGAGGCTGATGAGTCTCAGTAGGCTGCTGATGGTCAGGAATCTGCTGGGGAGCTGTTTGAATGTTAGGAATTGGCTGAGGGATTGGAATGGCCTCAATTTCCTCAACTGAGGATGTAGTGGGAGTTAGAGGATTATGAGAAGAGGGAAATGCTTCTATTTCAATAAGGTTTCCATCTATGATTGTCTCGGTATGTTTATTGTAGTATGGGGTTTTTTCAAAGAATTTTACATCCATAGAGTTGTAGAACCTTTTGTCAGTGGGAGAATAACACTTGTAGCCCTTTATGTCTTTGGCATAACCTAGGAAAATACACTTATGAGATTTGGGGTCAAGTTTGCTTCTATGTTGGGCATGAATATAGACAAACACAGTACATCCAAAGATTTTTAGAGGCAAGTCAGCAATGAGATGAGGACAGGGATGAGTTGTCAGTAGGGTTTGGATGGGAGTCTTGAAATCTAACACTCTGTTGGGTAACCTGTTGATCAGATATGTGGCTGTTAATATAGCTTCACCCCACATGTATTTTGGCACATGTGTGGTGAACATAACTGCTCTAGCCATCTCCAATAAGTGCCTGTTCTTCCTCTCAGCAATCCCATTCTACTGAGGTGTCCCTACACAGCTACTGATGTGAACAATTCCCTTATCATTTAGGAAGGTGCTGAGGTTGGACTCATAGTATTCTAGGGCATTATCTATTTTTAAGATTTTAATCTTAGTGTCAAATTGAGTGAATACCATGTTATAGAACTCTTGGAAGATGGTTCCAACTTCATATTTATCTTTCATAAAAAACAGCCATGTGATCCTGGTGTGGTCATCTATGAAGGTGACAAACCACCTCTTTCCTGTTATACTTTTAACTCTTAAAGGTCCCCATACATCACTATGAATCAAAGTCAAAGGTGTGGATGGTAAGTAAGATATTTTAGTATACACAGATTTAGTAAGTTTGGCAAACTGACAAATATCACATTGAAGGTCACTGAGGTTACATCCTTTAAGCAATTCAGGAAATAAAGACTTTAAATAACCAAAACTTGGATGACCTAGTCTATAATGCCATAACATGATATTTTCTAAGGTTTGGTTGCAGGCTGCTGAGGCAGTTTCAGTCTTCAATCTTTTGTCTTTAGCAGGGTTGACCATAAACAATCCTGAGCAGGCTTTAGCTCTCCCAATCACTTCCTGTGAAGAAGGATCTTGGAATATACACTGATTGTTATTAAACATGATTGTCCAATTTAGGTCTTTAATGAGTCTACTGACAGATATAAGGTTACAGTCTAATTTTGGAACAAATAGGACATCCTGTAGGTAGATTTTATCAGTAAGTTTAACATTTCCAAAACCTTGTGCACATGAAATAGATCCATCAGCAATCTTAATATTGTGGGTCTGATGACAGGGCTTAAAGTGAGATATGAGGCTTTTGTTACCAGTCATATGGGATGATGCCCGAATCAACAATCCAAGTATCACTACTAAGAGGTGAGTGGAATATACATGTCTTAGCATGAGTAGCTGTGTCAGTGATAGAACTACCTTCGTTTTGTTGAGCAAGGAAGGCTTTGAAGGCAGCAAACTGAGCATCTAAAGTAGTGTCCTTGTTCCCTTCTTCACTGCCATGTCTGCCCTGACTCTCCCTGGTTGGTTTGGAGGGTTTAGAGGAGTTAGGCTTACCATGTAGTTTCCAACAAGTGTCCTTGGTGTGATTTGTGCGTTTGCAGTGGTCACAGAACAACTTTCTTGTCACTCAGCAGGCCTTCTATAGGTCTCAGTGGCCTCAGTAGGCTTCCTGACCACCATCAGTGCTGAGCTCTCAGCAGAGTGATCAGCAGGGTTGCTTTGCAGCATCACTTTTCTCCTGCTTTTCTCATGTTTGACTTTAGCAAACACAGATTTGAGGTTGGGGAGAGGTTTAGTAGCAAGGACTCGACCTCTGACATCATCAAGAGATGGATTAAGTCCAGTAAGGAACCTGAATACCCTCTTCTTCTCAATGATATCCTTGTATAAGGTAGCATCCTCTACATCCTTCCATGCGTGAGTTTTCAACATATCTAGGTGTTGCCATGCCTTAGATAGTTGGTTGAAGTACTGAGTTATAAACAGATCACCTTGTCTGCAATTTTGGATTTGGGCTTCAAGATCATAGACCTCAGATGTATTGTCCTTTTTGGAGTAAAGGTCTTTGGCATTATCCCAGATTTCCTTAGCAGTGTCATACATCATGAAGTTCTCACTGATCTCTTTTGTCATTGACCTCGTGAGGATGGTCATGACTTGGTTATTTTCTGTATCCCATACTTCAAACTTGGGGTCAGTTTCAGCGGGGGCGGGTTTGGAGCCGGACAAGTATCCCATCTTGCTCTGGCATGAGATGTACATTTTCATAGATCTTGACCACAACAGGTAGTTGTTGCCATCAAGTCTGTGATTTGTAAAAGAAGAGTTTTCAGTGATCCCAGCTTGCGAGGGCTGCTGGGGCTCTACTGATGGTGAAGAGGCTTCGGATATTGAAGACATTCTTGATACGATAGGAGATTTTGCAGCGGATTAAAGGAGATTATGGCTCCGATACCATGAAGAGAGTTTGAGAAAGCAATAGTACTTGAGTAAACTCAACTTGTTTATTCATGATAAAAGAATGAGTATTAATAGATACAAGCTTGAAGGTGAGAGGTCCTAGTAGAGTATTAAGTGCTATGGGCGGCTAGATACTCCTATGGGTGGCTATTTCATAATAGGACAAAATAGAGTTACTTTATGACATATTAATTGTTTATACAATACAATTAATATGTCATGTTATAAATAATGTATACAAGTAAAGTGTTACATGAAATAATAAGGTAATATTTCCACAATACCATGCCATGACTTATTGAGCGCGGGAAATATAAAACAGTGGAAGAAGAACGAAGAACGAGATGGAATGCACTGACGGCGGGGTGTATTACAAATCACTGGTCTCGTTACAATCAAAGGTTACTCCATGGGTATGTACTATATTATCAATGTTACCAATCTACATTGTCAGCAATTTTTTTAATATATTGTATTTGAAACCTTGTTTTTTTCTTTATGCAGAAAGACATGGTTTATGATATTCTGACCCGACCCGAAGATATACATTTCGTAACTTCACTGAGGTTGCCGGAGGCAGAGGTTACAGCTCCACCTCAGGAATCACCTGCCCCTCCCGTCCAAGCCCTAGCCCCTGTAAATGTTCCGGCCCATCCCTGGTCCTAGACATGTTGTCCTTGGCTCATGTGCATGGGCTCGGCCGTGAGCATCCAGATATTGATGATGAGGACTTACGACATAGCCAATATCGTCGTGTGGATTCCCTGTCATCCGCAAACCATCAGGGTAACTTGCAAGACGATGTCGGCGATGATTGTATACCTATTGTAAGAGGTTTGAGGTTGGAAGCACTGATGCCTGTATATACTCGTATAGTCCAAAAAGAGTAAGAAAAACTAATTCTAAGTTGAGTGAAACGAGGACTGAGTTATCAGAAGCGAAGGCTGAGTTAAGTGAAGCAATGACTCAGTTAAGTGACTTCGAAGGTTTAGTTAAGTGAAGCGAGTACTGAGTTATGTGAAGTGAAGGTTGAGTACGTTAACTAAAGTGAAGGCTGAGTTGGGATGTATGAGAGAGGTTGTGGTAGCAAATATTAAGTCAATCGGAGAACGAGATAAGCAATGGCGTACCTTTATACAAAAGGTGGCCAAGAAACAGGTTTGAACCAACTTCTAAATACAAATTTCATTAAGATATCTTGTTAAACATAAACTTAAATTCACACTCTTCATTTAATTTACAGGGTACTCTTAGTAATGTTCAGCGGGAATCTTCTTCCCAAGGTGGGACACAGTCACAAGGCTCTCAGGGTGGTGACTCACATCCCCGCAATACCCGAAGCACACCAGCCACCGAAGGTTGGCCGCCTTCAGGTCCACAAGGTAGCCATTAGACTGGTACACCTCGAGGACATTATACAAATATGGCCCAGAAACTGGTACGGATTAACTCTTAAATACAAATTTCATTGAGTTACATTGTTAACATAAATTTAAACTCACAGCCCTTCTTTAATTTACAGGGTACACTTACGAATGTTCATTCAGTATACCGTCCCAAGGTGGGACACATTCACAAGGCTCTCAAGGTGCTAACTCAAATTCCTTCAATACCCGCAATACCCGAAGCACACAAGACACCGAAGGTGGGCCGTCTTCAGGTCCACAAGGGAGCCATGAGACTGGTACACCTCGAGGCCATTATACAAATGTGGCCCGGAAATAGGTACAAATTAACTCTTAAATACAAATTTCATTGAGTTACATTGTTAACATAAATTTAAACTCACAACCTTTCTTTAATTTACAGGGTACACTTATGAATGTTCATCCGGTATCACCGTCCCAAGGTGGGCCGTCTTCAGGTTCACAAGGCACACCATCCGTTCAGGCTCAAAACACCGAGGCCGAGCAAAGCACACCTCCTGGCCCATGTGCAATGAGTGAGGATTTGTCATTGTCATGGGGTGATCTAGAATTACCTGGTCTAGAATTCTATGTTTGTCCTAATGATGAGATTGATGATGTTGGTAGGGTGCCCTTAAATCTTGATGTGCATCTGGAGATCAGAAGCACGGACACCGACACACTTATAGGCCACCAAGAGATGCCAGACACGAACAAAAAGAGGGGGAGGGGGAGAGGGAGAGGGAAAGAATGAGAGCCAAAGCGCGACGGGCTGAGGCCTGTTGTAAAGTCTTCTGCTTTGATGAGAAATGAAGGCAATATTCCATCTAGCAGCAATCAAGTATCCACGGTCATTGATCGGATGGTCGATGAAGATGAAAAACGTAAGCGTGGTGTTCAATTAAAAATGTCCCTTCGTCCGACTTTGAAGCCAACTTCATACTTTAAGAAGCAGAATACCGAGTGGGTTCCGCCTAAAAAATGGCTGGAGGACAGTAGGTACACACCCGGCCGAAGGACTAACGACGATGACCTGAGATAACTAAAAAAGTGGTTGGCATCAAAAGAAGTTGATACCTGGGACTTAGTAAGGGGGCTGTAATGTGAAACATATATTTTTACTTACCCTGCAGGTCGAACCTTTTTCAGCTGTCTTATTGGTGCGTATATACATACATACACACACACACACACACACACACACACACACACACACACACACACATATATATATATATATATATATATATATATATATATATATATATATATATATATATTGACATGTAAACTCATTTAAACTTGTTTTCTAATTTTTTAACATGTATTACGGTTTTACAAATATCGTAATATTGTGTCTGAGTAATAAACATTCCATGTGCAGCACATTGATGCATATGTGGGACTATTATCTGCTTGTATAGAAGCTTTCCTGGATCAGTATCAGAGTCATGCGAGATTGTGCTATTCCTCTTTTGCAAGGACTATTGTGCCTGAATTAGATAAATGGGATGGTAAGATGGATGTGGAGGCTCCAGGTGTTCTGGAATTAGAAACTGCTGCATGACCAAGAAAACAATCACTTATTCTATCTGGATGATTATCGAGCAACATTGGGTGCTTGTGGTCACATCAATCAATGACTGGACGATAACGATATACGAAATTCGATACGGAATGCATAAATTCAACCATAGAGAAGTGGTCTCGATATATGGAGTTTATGTCCATATGTGCTAACCTACCTACTAATTTCTGGATCCCTGACCTGCCTTGCTGAATCTACTCTTTTGGTTGAACAACTTGTAATATGTAGTATATGCTGGATATACAGAAACCCGAATCCGGATCCGATCCACAATTGGATCGTCAGATCTGATTCTCAGCACCGATCGAGACACTCGATCATGCACAGCGGAAGATACGAATAAATTCGTATACGATTTTACCATGATTCGATTCGCATGATTAATTAATAACTACAAGAAGGTTAGTAGATTTACCCAAACCGGAGAAAGACGAGAAATAACCGACCAAGGGAGAAGCCGCAGTCTTCCGGATTGTATCTCCTAGCGACGACAGGTGGACGTCGATCCTCGCCGTAGAACCTCCTCGAATATGCACAAGAAAAACTCTAGGTTTTTCTTCTCTTAATGACTAAGGCAAGAAACTAATTTTTCTTCTTTTTTATTTCATTGTGGCGCCAATTAATGTTGTCTATTGTGCTATGAGGATCTCTCTGTATATAGGAAAATAACTAGTAAAGAGAGTTATCATTTTCACACCACAATTACCTATTCCCATAAGGAAAAGATATTTTTGCCACAAAATAAGAGATAATTCCCAAAAAATCAATTTCTTATTTTTCCATTAATTATCCAACAAATAGATAATTAATTAATTACAAATGTGACATAATCTAGGAAAATTTATTTTCCCAACTTTATCACAAAAGTGGCTCCATTATAGTCATTAAATTTAATAGAAAATGTCTTTTCTATTTTACATATTATTTACCAAATAAATAATATTTGCATATTCATTAAATATACCAACTATTTAATTTAATCTCGAGGTTCCATTAAACGAGAAAACACTCGCATGTTAGGAGCCAACCCGGGGACCATGGACCTATGACCAGTAGCTACAATAAATTAAATAAAATATTCATCGAACAGAATATTTCTACTTAATTCATTAATTCCGGAATTACGCCACCATAAATCCGCACTGAACTCTATCGATTATAGATATAACTTATTCTCAAAACGTCTAGTCGAGTCGATAAGTGTCCATTGATATAATTATTACATATAAACTAACCCTCCATAGACTATCCATAATGAAGCAAGATTATTTCCGTAAACCTTCTTCAATACATCTTATCCTTATTTACCATTAGCCCATAGTGATCAATTAGTTCATAACCAATACGAACTCCATGGATCGATCAGTTTCTAGGATTAACAAATAAGGGGATTGTCTTTCTACTTCCCGCAGGAAGGAATGGATTCCATATCTGTGAGACACACACTTCTCACTCATTCCAAATAGTGCCAACGTGAAAGTGATTCGGACCGTGCCTCTTAGCGATCCTTAACGAACACACCAAACCCTATCCTGAAAAAAGTAGGAGTCTTTAATCACTTCAGGATTAAGGTTAATCCATATATGATCATCTTGTGATTTAATAAGATTTCTCAATCACGGAATTATATGAGAAACTCAGATTAAATCGGTCCAGTCCTATATGACTCTTATCATATATAAATCCCCCACTTAGACAACCAATGTCAACGGTCCGGATAAGACGGTCACACCATAAAGTGTTCTGGGCGCATTAATGGTGGTTAATCAATAGCCCCATACTGTGATTAAGTTCACCACGGACTAACAGTTCAAGTGTATCACCATAAACTTAATCCTCGCGTGTGACACACACTAAGTTATATGGCTACATATGATACGACTTAGGGTTTTCAGTAGTGTATTACTTATAAGCACGAAGCAAATAATAAAATGAGAATAAATCTGTCATTTATTAATTATAAAAACAATTACATAAATTGTCTTTCGGGTGTTACTTCCAACAATCTCCCACTTGCCCGTAAGGATAAACAACAATTGTCTTTCGGGCACACTATATCTAACAATCTCCCACTTGCCCGTAAAGACAAGCAATGATTGTTTTTAGAGCACCACACCCTTATTCTTCTATCCACAACTATTGGAATAAAATTTATGTTTTGATGATGATTCATCGATTAATTAGTTATTATTCTAAACCCCATTGATGAAGTGTCATAACTAGCTGTTATAGTGCAAAGCAAAAATATGTCTAGATATCAATGTATAGGATTTATTAGAGTCTGATATTTGTATAATTTAAATCAGACAAGTACTGTAATAGTTCTAGGCTGGAACTGAGAAGTAAGAAACTGAGATTTAGAGAAACCGAACAATAGAGCACATCAACAGAAAACTAAAGAAGATAAGTTCGCTGAGAGTTACAGACTCGGTTGACTTATCTAAGAAGACTGAAGAACTGAGGGACACAGACTCGGTTACTGAAGATTGAAGAACTGAGGGTTCAAACTCAGTTATGAAGACCATGTCGAGACTGTAAAATTAGATTTCAGGCAAGATTATGGTGACCTGAACTGACTTTATGGATCTTGTATGAAGACCTAAGAATCATAAGGACAATGAATTCTTAGATGATAATGAGTCATGGTGTACTCTGATTAAGTCAATTATAATCAGATGAAAACTGGAGTACTGATATTTGAAGAAGAGTAAAATCTCAGTTAATGCTCCAAGTCAGTCAAGAAACTGACAAGTGATAAACGCAGCATAAAACTGATAAGAAAACTCAGTTTTATATGTCAGTCATCCATTAAACTAATCGTACAGTCGAACGTTACAAAGGAAGTGATTTTATTGGATGAACTACTGACAAATCAGAACGGTCATAAAATATAGCCGTTGCAAGATTCAAGCAGGATGAACATTAAATGAACCCCTATATATATGGACTGCCTCTACAACATCAAAAGGGGTGTGTGATGAAAAAGCAGGAGAAGTTAAAAAGGAACTTATCTAGTGAAGAAAGATTTAGTTAAGGGGGAAAGCCATTTTCAAAAGAATTCCTGCTAAGTGCTAAATTGCAAGATCAAGAAAATTTCTTCAAGTATTCAAGCACATTCAAGCAAAAACAAGATTTATCATTTTGAAGAAATACAGAGCCAAGCATAACTTATTTATCTAGAAGAAAGCTCTAATCACAATTGAATCATAGTTATTGATTCAAGTCTGAACTTTGATTTTATCAAAGGTTTAGACTGTGAAACACCAAGAAGGTGTGAAGGACAGTTGAGTGCAGTCAGGAAGACTGTGATTGTGATGAGCTGGTGAAGAGGCAATCCGACCCTCCAAGGACCAGTGTTTCAAACAGTTGAAGAGCATCAATCCTACCTGTTTTACAAGTGTTTAGATAGTGAAGCTAGGGATTAGTCAAGGACTATTAGTTTAGGACTCTTTGTAACCGGGCCATCTCAAAGAAGTTCTAGTGGAATTTTCCTCCGCATCATAGGGGAGAGAGGACGTACAAGATTACACCACCTGGAACCTCTATAATTCTTGCTTATTTACTTTACGCATTCATTTACTTTATTGTAGTTACAAATATCTGGTTTTCACTTTGAAACTATGTTAACTAGTTGTTAAAGGCTAATTTATATCCGCTGCCAGTTAACAAGACCAAATATAAGTCAGTATTGAATTATACTCAATTGAATTAACTGAACTGCGCACAAGTTTAATGACAGGAACAAAACTGAGCTGAGTATCAGTTTGAGTTTGGCAAAAACTCAGTTCCTGGGGCTTTTCCAGTTTCGGTAGAATTTTTTGGTGACAAGTTTATTCACCCCCCTCTAAACTTGTGTTAGCCTTTCCAAGGGACCAACAACAACATTCTCCCACTTGCCCTAAAGCAGATGAGACATATCTCCCAATTCCATACCCGCCAAGCACTTATTAGTGACATTAGAAGCCATGTGACTTGGTAAACTGATCAGCTAGGATGCCGGCTCGAGGCAATTTTTAGGACCAAAACGTCGCCTCTCTGCACGGTCTGTTTGATCAGGTGGTACTTTCTCTCAATATACTTTTGACCTCTTGTGATTGCGAAGATCATTTGCATGAGCTACCTCTCAACTGTTTTCACAATAAAATAGTATCGGCTCATCGAGACCTAGAATCACTTCCCGATCCAACAAAGAATTTCTCAGGCCATACTGCCTCTTTAGCTGCTCCAAAAGCTGCTATGTATTCCACTAATAGAGTCAAATTGGCCGTGCTGGATTGCTCCAGACTGTAGCTCCATCACAATGAGTAAACACTGAGTCTGAGATCAATTCACGATCATCCTTAATCCGACAAAAACAGAATCAGTGTAGTCAACAGTACTCAGGTTTGTACCTAAATACATAATCATATGATTCCTCGTTCTCTAAAGATACTTGAGGATGCATTAAACTGCTATTGTTGGTCCCTTGGAAAGGCTGACACAAGTTTAGAGGGGGGGGGGGGGGTGAATAAACTTGTCCCTAAAAACTGGATTTAAGCGATTTAGGTTCAGTTAAAAACTTGTGCGGCGTTAAGCTAACTTAGCTGAGTCTAAGTCAAAAAAACTGACTTATCCTTAACTGAGTTAACCGGCAGCAGATTAATTAAGCCTTTTAAAAAATATGAGTTATCAGTTAATATGCCGACTCAATTTCTAATGTTTGCTGAGTATGTGAACTAGATGAGTATAACTATTATGCAGTAAGAAAATGCGTAAAGTAAATGAAACAAGAGTTATAGAGGTTCCAGGTGGTGTAATCCTGTCAGCCATCTCTTCCCCTGTGATGCGGAGGCCAAATTCACTATGTTCTTGAGGTTTACAGTTACAAGACACAAGGTAAATTCTAGACACTTGATTGTCCTTCACTAATCCCTAGTTTCACAATCTCCCGGCTTTAGTCTTCAACATGTAGGATGGCTGTTTAAACTAAGCTTGATGCACTGGTCCTTAGAGGGTTGAATTGCCTCTTCACCAGCTCATCACAAACACAGTCTCCCTGACTGAACTCAACTGTCCTTCACACCTTCTTGGTGTTTTACAGTCTAAAACCTTTGATTAAATCAAAGTTGAGACTTGAATCAATAACTATGATTCAATTGTGATTCGAGCTTCTTCTTTTAGATATATAAGTTATGCACAGCTCTGTATTTCTTCAAATGATCGATCTTGATCTTTCTTTGAATGCTTTAAAGATCACTTGAAGAAATTTCTTGATCTTACAATAGAATGCTTAGCAGGAATTCTTATGATTTGCTTTCCCCCTTAGTATGACCTTTCTTGATTAAATTAATTCTTTGAATTCCTTTCTCTTCTCATTCAATAAAAGATCTATTTATAGGGGTTTTTCTAATTGTCAAAACATTTGAATTTGAATCCTTATAGCCGTTAGTGGTCCTGCTTTTCTGTATGTATGTCAGTGTCCTTTCTGGCATATATAACGGTCTGATCCTTCATCAGTTTTGCTTATATCCAGTTCCAAAACTGATTCAATACGACTTGGTCAGTTTCCAGTTATCAAGAGCATTAACTGAGTTTTTACTCTTCTTCAAAATCTCAGTACTCTATCCTTCATCTGATTTTTATTGACTTAATCTGAGTACACCTTTTTCAATTGTTCATCTAAGATATCATTGTCCTTATGATTCTTAGTCCAGCATACAAGATCCATAAAGTCAGTTCAAGTCATCACAATATTGCCTGAAGTCTAACTTTATAGTCTCGACTTAGTCTTCGTAAACTGAGTTTTAACCATCAGTTCTTCAGTCTTCAATAACTGAGTTTGAACCCTCAATTCTTCTATCTTCTAGATAAGACAACTGAGTCTGTG
The DNA here is from genome assembly GCA_036785695.1 of Gentiana straminea. Classification (NCBI taxonomy): domain Eukaryota; kingdom Viridiplantae; phylum Streptophyta; class Magnoliopsida; order Gentianales; family Gentianaceae; genus Gentiana; species Gentiana straminea. The sequence goes on from JAVUPR010000243.1 coordinate 6,837,957, forward strand.
TCCCTCAGTGAACTTACCTTCTTCAGTTCTTTCATAACTGAGTCTGATCCCTCAGTTATCCTTGATCAAGTTCAGTTGGGAATTCAGCTCAATAAATCAGTTTCTCATTTTCTCAGTTCTACAGTGCTTGTCTGATTAACTTATACAAATATCAGACTCTATTAAATCCTATACAATGATTTCTAGACATCTTTTTGCTTTGCACTATAACAGCTAGTTATGACACTTCATCAATAGGGTTTAAGAACAATAACTGAATAAGTGATGAATCATCATCAAAACATAAATTTTATTTCCAACAATTTCCCCCTTTTTGATGATGTCAATACCCTCCTTAAAAGCAATGCAAAATGATATGGACAAATAAAATAATGAAAACACAAAGAACTGAGAAACTGAGATTTTATTGATAACTGAGTTACAGGGTAATTGTTGGTCCCTTGAAAAGGCTTTGGTTAAGTTTCTTTCCCCGGCTAGGGGGGGGGGGGGGGGGGGGTGAATAAACTTAACACTTAAAACTTTGGAGTTAACAAATTCGCAACTTCTAAGCGGCTTGGTCTTTTCAACGATACTTCAGAGTCTCTTTCTCCCATTTGAGACTTCGAACAGAACCGCCGATAAGGCTTGTTCCCTTGTAGTCTATCGATAGTTGAGTTTCATTTGAATTTGTGCGGCGGAATTATATCAAAATTAAGCCTTGATACTTGTTGTTAAATATGATACTAAGTATTAGATACTCGTAGTGCAAGTGTGTGATTTCGGTTGCTAGATTCGGTAGATTGATGTGTAAAATAAACTAAGTGCGAATGTAAATGATTTGAAAGTAAGTAGGCGAGGTTTTATAGTGGTTCCGGTGGTGTAATCTGTCGTCCACTCTTCTCCCGTGATGTTGGAGGAAATTCACTAGAGATCTTTGATGTAGTGTTACAAAGATTCCTAAGTTTCTTGTCCTTCACCAATAACTATGGCTTCACAAACCGAAAACTCGGGAACATGTAGGATTGTTGCTCTTGAGGCTTCCTTGGTCCTTGAAGGGTAGGATTGCCTCTTCACCATCTCCACCACAAACAACAAGATCTTTCACACCAAAGTGCTTCACTTGTCTTCGGCGCATTCTTTATAAAATAAAGATTGAATCAAGTAAATGATTCAGTTGCAGTAGCTTGATTAGGATGATATAATCAGCAGCTTGCAGTCTTCAAGTGTGTATGCTTGATGTAGCTTGAATGTAGAATACACTTGAAGAATTTCTCTGGACCAGTAGCTTTAAGTTCAGTAGGTTCAGCAGGGTGATTTTCAGCTCAGTAAAATATCTCTTCAAAGTTTATCAAAATTCATCATCTAGTTTCTGAGTTGAAAGTCCTCTATTTATAGGCAAGAATGCATGTGACTTGTATTTGAAATTCAAATGTAACCGTTCCTTGTTTTTGTCCCATCTGATTTGCATTCTGTCACTATTCATAGGACTGACACCTTGTCGAATTCCTTTTTGACAGTGCAGTCTGTCCACCCTTTGACTTATATCCAATGGATAAAAATATGAATCATCCCAACGTTCTTTTAATCTTAGCCTTTGATTTCTTTGATAAGTCAGAGGTAGTTAGCGTCCTTATCCATGTAATCTTCCAATAATCTTGAATTAATCGAGGTATATTATCAGCAGGTTCATCATCGTCATTTGAACTCCAATTTCTTTGTGTATAAAATACAATGCGGTGACTTCTTTTATCTAACTTTTATTTGTGAAGTTAGATTACACCTTTTTAAATATAACCAAGTTCCAAACATCATCCAACTTATGGAACTTAGACCTTCTACACAAGGTATATGTGATCAGTTTAGGTCATCACAGACTTGCCTAAATTCTGATCCCTGACTTAAATTACTAAGTTTGATCCCTTAGCCTTCAGAATCGAGTTTGAGCCCTCAGCCTTCAGTCTTCAGTCTTCAGCAGGTTCCTGACTAGTATACTGACCTATCTACCCCACTGATATGGACCAGTCTGCTGATAAAGCTCAGCTGACCATTACAGTGCTTGTTTGATCAAACCTATTTATGAATCAAACTCTAATAAACCTATACAATTGATCTAGACATCTTTTTGCCTTTGCACTATAACAGCTAGTCTGGCACTCATCATCAAAACTAAGAAATAAGTCCAACAGTAATAAAATACAAATACATGAAAAGAAACTAAGTGTCAGCTTCTTTTCCTTTCATATGACAACTTCACTTCTTCTGATTGTCATAAATTTTAGCAAACCCCCTCATGGCTTCATTTGTTGCTATGCAATCAATTCCATGAATATTTGCGCAAATATTCCAAGAATCTATCATACTGTGTTTGTTGAAAAACTTGCTTTTAAATAATACTGCAAACACAAAGACAGACTTCCTTAGTCTTTCACCGGTGGCAGTCCTCAGTAATTTCTGAACAAACTCTGGTTCAGTCTTTTCAACTTCATCTGATGCCTTATCCAAAGTGCCATCTTTCTCCCATTTTCCTAGTTTGTTCCAATAATGAACAAGAACTTTTTGCATATGTAGAAAAGACTCAGGGCTTGTTCCCTTGATACTCCTTCTTGAATCGGTAGACCTTTGAATACGTTGTATATTTGAGAGTCTAGAGCCAGTCTTTTCTCAGTTGGTTCTGAGAACTTAGCTATGAGTTCTATTTCTTCATCAGTGAACTCTCCTCTGGCTTCCTTCAGCTTAACCAGTTTCCCTTCAATACAATCAAGAACTTGTGGCATATCTTCTGCATTGACTTTTAACAAGTCCAAGCTTTCCCCCTTAGTGACATCCTCTTTGTTGATCAAGCTCCTAATGTATGAGTTTAGGTGCTGTTGATTTGATGCCAAAATGGTTTGAGCAACAACTAAGTCTTTTGATGCACTCTCCAATAAGATCAGTCTGTCAACTACATTGTTGAGGATGCCCTCCCATCTGTCTTGGGTCTCAGTTTTTTGCCTCAATTTCAATGGTTGTTTTTCGATTGCGATAAGAGTATCATGACAGTCAGATTTGACACTGTTTAACCTTTTCTCTATGTTTTCTCTTTCAGTTTTGCTTTCCTCCATTGCCTTTAGAACTTTTCCGAACACACTTAAGTCGTCTTTTTGAATTTTTATATGCTCATTGAAGTAAAACTTGATAGTGTCAGCTTGTGTAGGTACATCATCTTTAGATTCAACTTTCTTTTCTTCAATTTTGTCCTTTCCAATTTTAGATACTTTTGCTTCATTAAGAGGAGAAGCAATCTGCTTAAGTTTCTCTTTGTAATCCACATATTTTCTTCTCTCCTCATACTGTCTTCTTACTTCTTCTAGACTTGATTGATCAACATTTATAGCTGGTGAAATATTCACATTGAACTCTTCATCAGATTCTTCACAAGCTTTATTAGCTTCAGTTTTTGCAATCTTAAGCACGGTTTTATCAGTAGGAGACTGATAACCTTCATTTTCTTGTTCTTCAGACAGACCGTCAGAGTCATTTTCAGTTTCTTCACTGTCATCTGAACTATCTTAAGATGAACCTTCTTTAGCAACATCCTTTGTTCCTTCTTTGTCTTGTAGAGAGGCGAGAATCCCTTTTTGCAAATTAGGGTCTCTCAGAGAACCATCATCATTGTCATCTTACTTAGAACTCTCTCATGTAGCAGTTCTCTTCCAATAACTATCTCTGATCAACGCATACCCATTGTTCAAAAATTCATCAGTGTTGATCGGCTCGGACAAATGATTGATGTTGTATAAGCGAATACCTATTTCTCTGTGATTTCCATTTCATCTAACTAACTTCTCTGATTAGAAATGGAGCTGATTTTCTAATTCTGATAAGCATGCAGTCTCTTGCAGTCAGCTACAATCAGTTTTCCAACATTAACAGATGATTCAGACGGATTTGGGATAATTTCACTTTCCCTAGGAATCTCCAGATTGGATTCCAGAGGACCCTCAAATCTTACAGTTTCTTCAGTTTCAAACTGATCAGTTTTGCTGGTTTCTCATTCAGTAACAACTGGGATCACGCTGGTTTCAGTTCCAGTTAAACAAACTGAGATGGAAGTTTCAGTTTCCAACTTTCCTTCAGTGGCAACAAGTTCTTCTTCAGCAACTTCTCCAAGTTCCAGTTCTGCAACAGATTCCTCTTCAGGTGTCGGTTCAACATCCTGATCTTTTACTGATTCAATAATCAGTTCAGCAACTGATTCCTCTTCTTTCTTATTTTCTGGAATTATTTCTTGTTCATCGACAAGCTCATCCAGAGTGATGAATTGTATCGGTTTGGATTTAGCTTCTACAACTTCTTTTTCTTGTGACTGAGAGTCTTCCAGTTCTCTGATAGATTCCTCATAATCAATTCTGGTTGCTGACTTTTGTGGTGTGGATCTTGATAAAGATATCAGATTAAGCATTTCGATCACACCGGGTCCAATCAGTTCTTCATCACTATTAGTCTCCTCATCATCAGCTCTCAGAGTTTGTTCCTCCTGAGTTTCAGTTTCTGGTAGTGATGGGGCGGTTTCTTGAAAGTCCTTTGCCGACTCTTCAACGGGTAATTTCTCAACAGTAGGTTCAACTTCGGCAATGAATTGATTTTTTGTGGGAGTTTCTTCGGTTCTAACTTTATTTCCTTGACTTTCGGCAATCGAACCGGCGATTTTTCTAGTGAAGCCTCTCTTTGGTTTCTCAATAACTTGTTTGGTTGTAACTTCTTCAAGTTTCCTCCTCATTTCTCTCAGTCTTTCAAGATGTTCAAGTTCTTTAGCCGTAGTTTCAGTTTTCTTGGAAGACTTCTTCCTTTTCTTCTTGGGTTCAGTTTCAGAACCTCCTACTTTCCTTTTCTTTGATTTTTCTTCCTTGGCTGCAATTTTGCCATCAACAACTGCAGTTTCCTTTCTTGTTGCAATCCCAAAATGGTCAATAATTCTTTGGGCAAGAAGAGCAAGAGTCTTCTTGAGATAAAATCTCCATTTCTTCTCAGCATTCTTCTTCTTGGGTATATCGGAAGATTGAGCGACCAGTTGAGCGAAGATATATCTTTGCCAGTTGAAATCCTCTTCGAATCAAATCATATAAAGTAGATCTATCTTGGTGCCAGATAGATTACTGAAGTTGCCTGCGTTTCCAATTACGCAATTTGCTAGCATCTTTGTAAGAAAACCGAATTCAGGCTTGAGCAGCCCTGTTGATCCAGACAGTGATACATTTGAGTCTTCTGAGATAGAAATGTCTTTCCATAATTTCTCTCGTTGTTCTTTAGATATTTTGAGAACTGAGGTGAATCCAGATTTCTCAAATCCAAAAATATATGTTATAAGGTTCTCAGTAACCTTAATCTCTTTTCCATTTATATGTGTAGTGTAAGTAAGTACATCTTCATCTTCAATGCTTTTGCTTCCAAATTCATAAAAATCACCGATGTTGTCCAGACATACATTTTTCAGATTTATGTTGAATACTTGCTCCGATCCTTTGATTTTCCTGATCTTGTTTGTGATTTCTTTGGCTAGAGTTGGATCTGTGTATTTAGCCACAAATTGATCTAGAGAAATGATCATTCCGGGTTCAACTCTGGTGAAGGCCATTAATTCAGATTGTTGAAGAAATTTGAAGATATAGCAAATTCTTTTAAAGAATAGAGTGTAAATGAATTTAGGTAATACACAAGGTATTTATAAGTGGTAGATATGGTAGATGTATAATCTGGGTGGGTAAAATAACGTCTTGTCATTAATCATGTCAAGCGTTGAAGTATGGAAAAAGCGGTGAGTGGAAAAGATGAAAGGTTGAGATGAGTGTAGGGTACGATTGTTCATTAGTAGCTTGTAAAAATCGATACGGTATATCTCCAGCTGTCAAGATTCAGCTTTGATCTTATCCAAACTTTGAGTCAGTCGATCGTTCAGATCAGTTTCAAAAAATTAGTTGAACAAATGACTCAATCTGAACGTGTATGCAGAATCTCCAGTCCAACCTTCAAGCATCAAGTGCTAAACGCCTCTATTTACGAAAGTGGAGTAAACGTAGTTCACTCCTTATCCATAAATTCATAAGCATCTTCTAGGTAGACTTCTTGGTATTACATAACAATGTAAACCGTTATTTTGCAACTAATATCTTAATTGAGTTAAGCAGTGTAATGTAGCATATCAATAACTATACAAGACAATACATGGTTTTTACTTTCAGTGAAATCATTTCACTCGGAGGTAGGCCGAGCATCAGTTCCAAATGCTATAGCCTATATCTGAGCATGGAATACTCATTTCTCTGGTAATATCGATCAAAGATTCCTCCAAATATTTAGACAAACTAATCGGTGTATCGAGTCATTAGACAAATAAGTCTATTGTTAAGGGCTAATTTATATGAATTTTTATGATAACTTCCCTATAAATTTCCCCACATTATGAATATTTTGCATTGAATTTGGGCTTTATAATTAATTTAATGAGTAAAGTTGCTTTCGAATTAATCAAGTGTAAAAATGGGCTTTAATTTGGGCTTTATTATAAATTTTATATCATTTTGGGCCATATTATGTTTTTGCATTTTGTATTAATTGTGATGTAGATGAAGATAAGATCAAATGATGAGGTGGAAGTGTAGATAAGAGCAAAGTTGTTAGAGGAGAGATGAAATGTGCATCAATAAGTGGATAGAACGGTTACATCTCAACAAATTCAGTTGCAGGAAGACAGAACGGACGTTCTGTGGATGAAACGGGCGTTCAAGTGCAACGAGAGAGTACGGAGGCGAGAAAATGAGATCAAACGGGCGTCCCATGCATGAAAGCGGCGTTCCATACGCAGAGTTCTTTGGTTTTCTATAAATAGTCGTCACTTGTAATCTCGGATGACATTATTAGATTTCATCTTTTTCCAGATCGAAAATCTGAGATTTCTCAGAGCTCAAACAGTCTCAAAAGTAGATTCAATTCACTTTTTAGTCTAGATTTTATGGATTTCTCTTCAAGCTTTGTACTCAATCACTCCATGGATAGCTAAACAGCTTTTGGCAAACGTGGGGATGCAATTGTAATCAACAATCCTGGTTTTCTTATAATTAATCTTGTGTTCTTCAACAAAGGTTAGATCAATTAGCTTGCTTTATTCGTTTCAATTCGTTTACATCGAAAGATAACGATTTTATGATGCCTCATGAATGAAAGTTTATGAATCTAGATCATCTTGCTAACTTGATTGAACAATTAGCTTTTAGCTCATAACGAAAGTTGCTAAATTAATTGTTCGGGTCGTTAATCGAGGGATTGCACACCTGGATCGTTAATTGATACAAACGTTGTTAAGAAATTAATCGTTTTGCATGTGATAAGGTGAACCCGCCTTTTGTTGAAAAAACACTTTTGGTTGATTGTAATTGAGCCTTTATTGTTGATTAAATTGCTGAACCAAATGTTTGCCTCTCCTTTCCCGAATTACTCGTTTATAATTGCATAAACTGTAGTTTTCTTTTAAGCTGCCGTTTAACTTAGTTAATTTAAAACGTCTTTCTTTCGATCCGAGTGATCCTCTCATAGCTTTGAATCGAGTCTTTGATTCTCTGTCTATGCTCGTTGTACCGTTGAATCTAAACCATAAAACATCATCAAAAGTATATCCCTGTGGATCGATACCTATACTCATCTTACTATACTATCTACTACCCGATATTCGGTCGGTTAGGAGGTAGTTTGCATAATAAGTATTGGTTTTATATAAATTGTTTTTGTTTTGAATGATTAATGCAAAAATTACTCCAAACAAGATGGCGCCGTTGCCGGGGAACGAACCCGGGTCACCCGCGTGACAGGCGGGAATACTCACCACTATACTATACCATCTTGTTTGGAGTAATTTTTGCATTAATCATTCAAAACAAAAACAATTTATATAAAACCAATACTTATTATGCAAACTACCTCCTAACCGACCGAATATCGGGTAGTAGATAGTATAGTAAGATGAGTATAGGTATCGATCCACAGGATATACTTTTGATGATGTTTTATGGTTTAGATTCAACGGTACAACGAGCATAGACAGAGAATCAAAGACTGATTCAAAGCTATGAGAGGATCACTCGGACTGAAAGAAAGACGTTTTAAATTAACTAAGTTAAACGGCAGCTGAAAAGAAAACTACAGTTTATGCAATTATAAACGAGTAATTCGGGAAAGGAGAGGCAAACATTTGGTTCAGCAATTTAATCAACAATAAAGGCTCAATTACAATCAACCAAAAGTGTTTTTTCAACAAAAGGCGGGTTCACCTTATCACATGCAAAACGATTAATTTCTTAACAACGTTTGTATCAATTAACGATCCAGGTGTGCAATCCCTCGATTAACGACCCGAACAATTAATTTAGCAACTTTCGTTATGAGCTAAAAGCTAATTGTTCAATCAAGTTAGCAAGATGATCTAGATTCATAAACTTTCATTCATGAGGCATCATAAAATCGTTATCTTTCGATGTAAACGAATTGAAACGAATAAAGCAAGCTAATTGATCTAACCTTTGTTGAAGAACACAAGATTAATTATAAGAAAACCAGGATTGTTGATTACAATTGCATCCCCACGTTTGCCAAAAGTCGTTTAGCTATCCATGGAGTGATTGAGTACAAAGCTTGAAGAGAAATCCATAAAATCTAGACTAAAAAGTGAATTGAATCTACTTTTGAGATCGTTTGAGCTCGAGAAATCTCGCATTTTCGATCCGGAAAAAGATGAAATCTAATAATGTCATCCGAGATTACAAGTGACGACTATTTATAGAAAACCAAAGAACTCTCTACGATGGAACGCCGATTTCATGCACGGGACGCCCGTTTGATCTCATTTTCTCGCCTTCCGTACTCTCTCGTTGCACTTGAACGCCCGTTTCATCCACGAACGTCCGTTCGTCTTCCCGCAACCGAATTTGTTGAGATGTAACCGTTCTATCCACTTATTGATGCACATTTCATCTCTCCTCTAACAACTTTGCTCTTATCTACACTTCCACCTCATCATTTGATCTTATCTTCATCTACATCACAATTAATACAAAATGCAAAAACATAATATGGCCCAAAATGATATAAAATTTATAATAAAGCCCAAATTAAAGCCCATTTTTACACTTGATTAATTCGAAAGCAACTTTACTCATTAAATTAATTATAAAGCCCAAATTCAATGCAAAATATTCATAATGTGGGGAAATTTATAGGGAAGTTATCATAAAAATTCATATAAATTAGCCCTTAACAATAGACTTATTTGTCTAATGACTCGATACACCGATTAGTTTGTCTAAATATTTGGAGGAATCTTTGATCGATATTACCGAGAGAAATGAGTATTCCATGCTCGATATAGGCTATAGCATTTGGAACCGATGCTCGGCCTACCTCCGAGTGAAATGATTTCACCGAAAGTAAAAACCATGTATTGTCTTGTATAGTTATTGATATGCTACATTACATCGCTTAACTCAATTAAGATATTAGTTGCAAAATAACGGTTTACATTGTTATGTAATACCAAGAAGTCTACCTAGAAGATGCTTATGAATTTATGGATAAGGAGTGAACTACGTTTACTCCACTTTCGTAAATAGAGGCGTTTAGCACTTGATGCTTGAAGGTTGGACCGGAGATTCTCGCATACACGTTCGATTGAGTCATTTGTTCAACTAATTTTTTGAAACTGATCTGAACGATCGACTGACTCAAAGTTTGGATAAGATCAAAGCTGAATCTTGACAGCTGGAGATATACCGTATCGATTTTTACAAGCTACTAATGAACAGTCGTACCCTACACTCATCTCAACCTTTCATCTTTTCCACTCACCGCTTTTTCCATACTTCAACGCTTGACATGATTAATGACAAGACGTTATTTTACCCACCCAGATTATACATCTACCATATCTACCACTTATAAATACCTTGTGTATTACCTAAATTCATTTACACTCTATTCTTTAAAAGAATTTGCTATATCTTCAAATTTCTTCAACAATCTGAATTAATGGCCTTCACCAGAGTTGAACCCGGAATGATCATTTCTCTAGATCAATTTGTGGCTAAATACACAGATCCAACTCTAGCCAAAGAAATCACAAACAAGATCAGAAAATCAAAGGATCGGAGCAAGTATTCAACATAAATCGAAAAATGTATGTCCGGACAAAGATCGGTGATTTTTATGAATTTGGAAGCAAAAGCATTGAAGATGAAGATGTACTTACTTACACTACACATATAAATGGAAAAGAGATTAAGGTTACTGAGAACCTTATAACATATATTTTTGGATTTGAGAAATCTGGATTCACCTCAGTTCTCAAAATATCTAAAGAACAACGAGAGAAATTATGGAAAGACATTTCTATCTCGAAGACTCAAATGTATCACCGTGCCGGATCAACATGGTCGCTCAAGCCCGAATTCGGTTTTCTTACAAAGATGCTAGCAAATTGCGTAATTGGAAACGCAGTAACTTCAAGAATCTATCCGGCACCAAGATAGATCTACTTTATATGATTTGATTCGAAGAGGATTTCAACCGGCAAAGATATATCTTCGCTCAACTCGGTCGCTCAATCTTCCGATATACCCAAGAAGAAGAATCGAGAAGAAATGGAGATTTTATCTCAAGAAGACTCTTGCTCTTCTTGCCCAAAGAATTATTGACCATTTTGGGATTGCAACAAGAAAGGAAACTCTGCGAGTTGTTGATGGCAAAATTGCAGCCAAGGAAGAAAAATCAAAGAAAAGGAAAGTAGGAGGTTCTGAAACTGAACCCAAGAAGAAAAGGAAGAAGTCTTCCAAGAAAACTGAAACTACGGCTAAAGAACTTGAACATCTTGAAAGACTGAGAGAAATGAGGAGGAAACTTGAAGAAGTTACAACCAAACAAGTTATTGAGAAACCAGCAGAGGCTTCACTAGAAAAATCAGTCAGTTCAGTTGCTGAAAGTCAAGGAAATAAAGTTAGAACTGAAGAAACTCCCAGCAAACAATTCATTGCTGAAGTTGAACCTACTGCTGAGAAATTACCTGTTGAAGAGTCAGCAAAGGACTTTCAAGAAACTGCCCCATCACTACCAGAAACTGAAACTCAGGGGGAACAAACTCTGAGAGCTGATGATGAGGAGACTAATAGTGATGAAGAACTGATTGGACCCGGTGTGATCGAAATGCTTAATCTGATATCTTTATCAAGATCCACACCACAAAAGTCAGCAACCAGAATTGATTATGAGGAATCTATCAGAGAACTGGAAGACTCTCACCACAAGAAAAAGAAGTTGTAGAAGCTAAATCCAAACCGATACAATTCATCACTCTGGATGAGCTTGTCGATGAACAAGAAATAATTCCGAAAATAAGAAAGAAGAGGAATCGCTTCCGAACCGATTATTGAATCGCAAAAGATCAGGATGTTGAACCGACACCGAAGAATCTCGTTGCGTAACCGGAACTTGGAGAAGTTGCTGAAGAAGAACTTGTTGCCACTGAAGGAAAGTTGGAAACTGAAACTTCCATCTCAGTTTGTTTAACTGGAACTGAAACCAGCGTGATCCCAGTTGTTACTGAATGAGAAACCAAAAAACCGATCGCTTGAAAGCGAAGAAACCGTAAGATTTGAGGGTCCTCTCCGGAATCCAATCTGGAGATTCCTAGGGAAAGTGAAATTATCCCAAATCCGTCTGAATCATCTGTTAATGTTGGAAAACTGATTGTAGCTGACTGCAAGAGACTGCATGCTTATCAGAATTAGAAAATCAGCTCCATTTCTAATCAGAGAAGTTAGTTAGATGAAATGGAAATCACAGAGAAATAGGTATTCAGTTTATACAACATCAATCATTTGTCCGAGCTGATCAACACTGATGAATTTTTGAACAATGGGTATGCGTTGATCAGAGATAGTTATTGGAAGAGAACTGCTACATGAGAGAGTTCTAAGTAAGATGACAATGATGATGGTTCTCTGAGAGACCCTAATTTGCAAAAAGGGATTCTCGCCTCTCTACAAGACAAAGAAGGAACAAAGGATGTTGCTAAAGAAGGAAAACAATCCGAGCAAAGCTAGCTAACATCCCTTTTCAATTAGAAATCAAAACGATTATCACAAGCGCTTCACGAAGCATACATATTCGAAAATATTAACGGGGAGTATTTAAACTTATTTCCGACATACTTAGAGGATAATCCCTACAACATATCTTTCGCTTCTCCGGGGATCAAGTATATGGTGACTAAGTCCTTGACTTATTCATAATAACACCCCCCTTTTTTTTTTTTTTTTTTTTTTTTTTTTTTTGAAGAACACATCAGAATAAGCTTTTGCCCGTCATAGTAGAATAGGACATTTCGAGATAATCCCCTACCTTACTCCAATCATAAGGCAGCTTTTCTGACTGTCGTAAGCTCTTGGTCGTCATAGTGGAGTAGGACATACGTGGTATACCCTATCACACTCAAATCATAAACCAGCTCCCGACACACACAACTAATTTTTCATTGTTCGAGATTTCTGGCTGGCAGTGGTTAACATGCTAGAAGCAATTTAAACCTACTGAGCATAACACCCCAATCAATGATTTAATTGTTAATTATTACGTAAGGACATTAGTTACCATTCACTTATCACATTCAAACTTACGGATATTCACAGTATGACGTACTCTTAATTTCAAATACAAACCATTAAAAATTTCAAAATTGTATGCTAGCAAGGAACATATGATAATCATCAAACATTTCTAATCAAATTGGGCATAGCTTAAAAGTATAGCTCATCATCTACTATGGCACGTGATAAATAGGGGTGAAACATCTAAATAAACTAAATATTTAAGATAATGCTTCAATGATATAAACTCGAGACAATATATGCATTCGCCTATTCGAGACAAAACAAAAGAAAAGTTCAAAATTACTCATTTTGCATGGAATTAAGAAATTATGAGTAAAGATAATATAGATTAAAATTGAATAATCCCCTCCCCCACACTTAATTGACAACGTGTCCTCAAGTTGTCCAAAAGAAAATGTAGAAGAGTACTTAGCGTCTTTTTTTTTTTTGGTTTTAGCGAGAGTGGGAATCGGTGGCAGGTAGTAGCATGAAGAGCATACCAACGATGTCCATGAAAAGAGAGGACGTAGGGCACCTGTAGCAAATGAGAGACACCATACGAAAAACTAGGGGAAATCGGGGGAAAAACACATTGAATCCAGATAGATGCATAGGTGAAAGGACTGAACAAAGAATCATGAAGTATGCATATACAATTATCTAAGGTGATTAATTGAAAAGAGAAGCGGAGAAGATGAATTGCAGATTGTGCAGGGTGGAACGCTCGTTCTACGTGCAGAACGTGCGTTCAAACAGCATAAAGAAGAACAGAGACTCAATTTACGTAACAGAGCAGGCAGAACACGTAAAAAATCAGCTGAAGCACAGGGAAAAGGCCACGCTTTGTAAAAGAGGCGAAACAAGAACAAAACGAGAAAAACAAACAAGTAGAAAAACTAAAAAGAAAGAAAACGGAAATCTAGGTTGCCTCCAGAAGCGCTTACATTTAATGTCGGTAGCTCGACAACCATTTAAAGCTCAACCCGGATCGGGCCACTTAATCTTTCGGCCAGTTGCTGTATCAAAAGAGCTCTTGTCAGCACTGTGACCACAAAAACAACAAAGCATATCGGGAATCCTGTACTTCAAACTCTCCCAGGCTCCTTTGATCTTTTTAGCTGTTGACTTCCTCCTTCTTCCCCTCTTCTTCAGACGCACTTCCTTCCAATACTGTTCCATATCCCAACTTCCAGCGAAGATTTCAGCTGGTGATTCGGTCTCGGCCTCGGGGAATAAATCAGGTGCAAACTCCGTGAAGTCATCAACTGCAGGAGTTACACACTCAAATATGTCAAGGAACCGAACAATCAAAGATGCCTCCTTTGGTAGACCAATGTAATGTTTGCACCTTTGACCGTTTACTTTAAACGGTTGATCACCAAATCCTTTTAGCTCCAACACTCCGCTTGGAAAGACTTGCAGAATCTCAAACGGGCCGGACCACCGTGTCCGGAGCTTGCCGGGGAACGATGTAACCCGGAATTGTAAAGTAAGACTTGCTCTCCCGCATGAAATTCTCTTTTCGTAATTTTCTTATCATGGAGCAGCTTCATTCGTCCTTACTCACTCGGGCACTCTCGTAGGCCGGAGTCTAAATTCATCTAGCTCATGCATCCGCCGAAGTCCGTGCTCACCACAAGCTTTGGGGTCAAAGTTCAAAAACTTCGTCGCCCAATAGGCTTTATGCTCAAGTTCGACCGGCAAATGACATGGCTTTCCATAAACCATTTGATATGGAGATGTACCCATAGGTGTCTTGTAAGTCGTCTGTAAGCCCACAAGTACATCATCCAATTTCGGACTCCAAATCCTTCGATGACCGTTAACCGTCTTTTCTAAGATCTTCTTGAGACTCGGTTACTTCGCTCCACGACCACCGGTCATAGGATGGTATGGTGTACCGGTTTTATGCCGAACACCATATTTCTCTAATACTTTGTCCGAGGTCGATTACAAAAGTGTGTCCCCTCGTCACTGATTAAGGCTCTCGGGCAGCCAAACCTTACGAAAATATTTTTCTTTAAGAATTTCATGACCGTTTTATGGTCATTGTGAGGAGTGGCGATAGCCTCCACCCATTTAGACACATAGTCTACACAGACTAGGATGTATCTATTCCCGCATGAGGATGGGAAAGGACCCATAAAGTCAATCCCCCAGACGTCGAACACCTCACACTCCAGAATGGGTTTTAATGGCATATCATATCTCCTTGTCAAAGTACCGGTTCTTTGGCACCTATCACAGCCTTTACAAAAAGCTTCAGTATCCTTAAAAATTGAAGGCCAAAAGAAACCAGATTGAAATATCTTCGCAACGGTCTTCCAGGGACCGAAATGGCCGCCAGTGGGACCACTATGACATTGTTCCATTATGTCCTGTTGCTCAGATTCAGGGACACACCGGCGAAGCAACCCATCTTTACTGATTTTAAAAAGATATGGCTCTTCCCGGACATAATACTTAAGATCGAGAGAAATTTCTTCTTCTCTTGATACGAAAGCTCGGGATTCGAATCGGGAATGGAGGTAGTTAACGATTGAGGAATACCACGGAGGACCGGACGTGCAGTTGTTCACGGACATAACACTCTCAAAGGGGCAATATAAATCGATGTCTTGCGGATCTTCTTCTTCTACCGGCGGCACCCTTGATATATGGTGCTCATCGTGTTCTCACTACCCTTGATATCTTTGATATGAACATCAAACTCCGAAGGGTAAGAATCCAACGCAAGAAGCGCGGTTTCGTGTCCTTCTTATTCATCAAATAGCGCGAGCCGCGTGATCGGTCCAGACGATCACCTTGGCACCCGAGAAAATAACTTCGGAACTTGTCCATAGAGAAGACAACGGACTAAAAGTTCTTTTTCGGTGGTAGTGTAGTTTGCTTGTGCCGGATTCAAGGTATGGGTGGCGTAGTGGATAGGTTGGAATTTACCATTAAGTCTTTGCCCCAAAACCGCACCAACGGCGTAGTTGGACGCATCACACATTAATTCGAATGGTAAATTCCAATGCGGAGAGATAAGAATTGGAGCGGAGATTAGGCGATGTTTAAGCTCTTTGAAGGCACACTTGCAATCATTGTCGAAGTCGAAAATGACGTTATCTTTAAGTAAAGTTGATAGGGGCTTAGAGATTTTAGAGAAATCTTGAATGAATCTCCTGTAGAAGCCGACGTGACCAAGAAAACTCCTCACTTCTTTCACGTTCTTAGGGTAGTTCATCTTTTTATGGCCTCTATTTTGGCCCTATCAACTTCTATGCCCTTAGCTGAAATTTTATGGCCGAGAACGATCCCTTCATCCACCATAAGGTGGCATTTTTCCCAATTGAGGATGAGGTTCTTCTCCACACATCTGTTAAGCACCTTGTCCAGATTAGCAAGACAATCATCGAACGATTGACCAAACACCGAGAAGTCATCCATAAAGATCTCCATGCACTTCTCAACTAGCCCATCAAAAATTGCTAACATGCATCTTTGAAAAGTGGCCGGGGCATTACACAAGCCGAACGGCATTCGCCTATAAGCGAAAGTACCATATGGGCAGGTGAAAGTCGTCTTTTCCTGATCAACCGGATCTATAGGGATCTGGAAGTACCCGGAGTATCCGTCCAGGAAGCAGTAAAAGGAATGTCCCGCCAAACGTTCGAGCATTTGGTCAATGAAAGGGAGAGGGAAGTGGTCCTTCATGGTTACTTCATTCGGCTTCCGTAGTCAATACACACACGGTAACCGGTGACTAATCTCAAAGCGACTTCTTCTCCCTTGTCATTCTTTTCAACGGTGATACCACCTTTCTTAGGAACCACCGCGTGGGGGACACCCAATCACGTCGGCCTATCGCATATATGATCCCCATATCTAGCAATTTGATGATTTCTTTCTTTATCACCTCCGCATGTGCGGGTTCAACCGTCTTTGAGGTTGTCTAATTTGCTTGGCTCCTTCTTCGGTTTTTATCTTATGCATACGGACATCGGGGGATATACCTCGATATCTCCTACCTCGCTTGACCAAAAGCTTTCTCATTTCTTCTCAATACGGCTAACAACTTTGCTTCTTCTTCGGTTGTCGAGTTTAGCGAGAAATAATTAAAGGAAGCCGATCACCCTCTCTCAGGTAAACATACTTTAAATGTTTGGGTAATGGTTTCAAGACTAAATCTTCAGGAGGCTCCTCTAAGCTGGACTTTAAAACTTTACTTTGCAAATTGTCAGAAGAGAGTAACATAGCTTCTAGCAAATCTACTTCTTCTGAAGGTGACAGGTTCTTATTTTCCACAATCTCATCGTCAGTCCCAACTCCAAGCTCGTTCAAATCTATCCTACCTTGTTGATTTAGCTTATCAATCAATCGCTCGTATTCATAATCTACCGCAAGGACTTGCTCTTCTAGAAAATCGGTGAAATCATCAACTGATTCCTCTATAGAGTAGCCGGTTGGATATTCAGAAGGTCTTTTGATAGCTTTAGATACACTATAGCTCACTTTTTCATTTCCAACACGCAAAGTCACTTTAGCACCATCATCACAATCGATGAGGGCTCGAGCAGTGGACAGAAAAGGTCGTCCAAGAATCAGGGGTGTATTGAAATTTGTTGGATGTCTAAGACATACCAATCCACGGGAAAGGTAAATCGATCGACTTGAACCAACAAATCCTTTAAGATCCCCTGTTGCTTTCTTGGATGATCTATCGGCGAATTGAATGTTCATAGTGGTAGGTTCTAGAAGATGGTCTAACCGGAGTTGTTGACAAACATATAACGGCATCGGACTAATTGAGGCCCCTAGATCACATAGAGAGTTGGGAAAAATAAGGCCTCCGATTTGCAAAGTAAGGACGAATCGCCCAGGATCATCTTTCTTAATTGGTAACTCGTCATAACTCATCATTGAACAGTCCTCACCGGTTTGTTTCATACCCTCTAGCTTCTTTTTAGATGAGACCACATCCTTTATGAATTTGGTGTATTTGGGCATCTCAACCAACACATCGGATAAAGGCAAATTAACTTGAGTGTTTTTCGGAGGTTGAGTACCTTCTCATACTTCTTATCCTCACATAAAGGAATGTTAGTCTTTCGAGGAGGGAACGGAAGCTTCTTTAATTCTTCTTCAGAAAAGACTTTCTTATGCGAGGAACTCACAGCGTGGTCCTCGAGGTCTTTCCATCTCACGGACTTTTCAATTCTCTTCCGGACAGGCTCATCTGCCTCAATATGCTTCTCCCCATTATCAGGTTCATCTTCTGAAGTTCCTTCTATCTCATCCTTCTTAAGATCAGTTTCTTGAGTGATCTTTATAAAGTTGGGGGTATAGGCCTTATCTTCTACTCCCCCTCCTGCACTTCCACTGGCAGGAGGGGCTAGTGGTTTCCCGGTTACGTGGACCGAGAGAGTTGAGTGCGGATCTCAAGCCGATGGCATTAGTATCTTCTTATTTGTAGGGAGGAGATGGAACAAGAGCAGTACATTGACTTAGATTAGCTTGATTTACCTGACCACTTCCACGAGGATTTTTCTCGGTGAAACTTGGCAATTGTCCAGGTGGTCTGGAAGCAAGCTGTTCAGCCAATTGCCCCAATTGCCTCTCGAGGTTTTTAATCGTCTTATTTTGCTCGTCTAACCTCGTAACAATTTCATTTGGGAGAGAAAATCCAGGGGGATTTTGAGGGTTTTGACTCAAAGATTGATTTGGCCTATTGTTGAAAGCAGAGGCAGAAGCAGGATTGTTAGGCCAATTCGATTAAATCTTTGAGCGAGAGACGAGGGAATTTGAAGATTGGCTCGATGATTGCTCGGATTCCGGTTGTAATTTTGATAGCCAGGGTTGTATCCCTGGTTCTGAAGATTATTTTGACCGGAGTACTGGCTTGGAAACCTCTGACTCGATTGACCATAAAAAGCGTTTACCTCAGGGTTTTGTCCATTCATAGGGCACGCAGGAGATGTGTGTCCCTCAACAGCACAGGTTTGACAAACTACCGGAGTATACTGCCTCGTATGTTGGGCCGCATTGACTTGATAGTTAGGTGGAAACTGGCATTGACCAAACATATGGCCAACTCGGTTACAGTTATCACAAAACAGAACAGAACTCTGTTGAAGCTGATTGACTGACTGAAGATTTGAATTTGGATTAGAATTTTTGGAAATACTAGCTACTTGTTGTTGGAGCAACGAAATCAACTGATTCTGCATATTTACTTCTTCAATCTTCGGTGCAGATGCTTGGATGGCTTGGTAGGATGGGGCATAATTATACTTTGCTATATCCTCGAACAACGCCCATCCTTCTTGTGGGGTCTTCTTCAGGAATGTCCCACCGCTTGAGCTGTTGACCATACCCTTGGTCATCTCAGTTAAACCACTGTAGAAAGTATTAGCTTGCCTTTGCAAGTCTAATCCGTGATGAGGGCATTTCCTAAGCAAAGATTTAAACCTCTTAAAGGCTTCAAAGAAAGATTCATTGGGGCTTTGAGTGAAAGTATAAATATCACTAAGACATTGAGCAGTCTTAGATGGAGGAAAATATTGACTCAGAAATTCCCTCTCCAATTCCTCCCATGTTGTGATAGACTCAACGGGTAAAGAGTCATACCATTCCTTGGCTTCACCTTTCAAAGAGAACGGAAACAACTTGAGTTTAATAACATCCTCACCAACACCTTGCAACTTTGTAGTACTACATATTTCAAGAAAGACACGAACATGGGAGTGAGGATTTTCAGACTGGTACCCATGAAAAATAGATGCATGTTGCATCATTTGAATCAGAGCAGGTTTGAGCTCAAAAGTTGGAGCTGCAATGGCTGGTATGATAACTCCAGGATTGACTCTAACCATGCCTAGTCTGGCGTAATCAGCTAGGGTCCTTGTATCGTCAGCCATCTTGAAGACAAATTCTTCAATTTCTGTCCTAAATTTCTCTTCCAAATTTTCTTCAAAAATTTGGATGCGAGAACGGATTCTTCGGCGATTGGGGCGAACTATAGATCGTTCGAGCTCAGGATCAAAGATAAGAGTGCCTTGTTTGCTCCGAGTTAACATAAACTGGAGTCAAACGAGAGAGAGAACCCCAGAACGACAAAAAAATGAAGTAGAATGAAAGCAGACAGGACAGAACGGGCGTTCTGTTTCAGAACGCCAGTTCACAACAAAACGGGCGGCTTACGTCCAGAACGGGCGTTTTGCCTGAACAGAGAGCAAAAGTAGCAGAACAGAGCAGGAAAAACCAGATTTTTTAAAGCACAGCACTTAGACTAAAGCTTTTATGATCATCTAAAACAACAAGAACACATCAAAAACAGCATAATCCCCGGCAACGGCGCCATCTTGTTTGGAGTAATTTTTGCATTAATCATTCAAAACAAAAACAATTTATATAAAACCAATACTTATTATGCAAACTACCTCCTAACCGACCGAATATCGGGTAGTAGATAGTATAGTAAGATGAGTATAGGTATCGATCCACGGGGATATACTTTTGATGATGTTTTATGGTTTAGATTCAACGGTACAACGAGCATAGACAGAGAATCAAAGACTCGATTCAAAGCTATGAGAGGATCACTCGGATCGAAAGAAAGACGTTTTAAATTAACTAAGTTAAACGGCAATTTGAAAAGAAAACTACAAGTTTATGCAATTATAAACGAGTAATTCGGGAAAGGAGAGGCAAACATTTGGTTCAAAGAATTTAATCAACAATAAAGGCTCAATTACAATCAACCAAAAGTGTTTTTTCAACAAAAGGCGGGTTCACCTTATCACATGCAAAACGATTAATTTCTTAACAACGTTTGTATCAATTAACGATCCAGGTGTGCAATCCCTCGATTAACGACCCGAACAATTAATTTAGCAACTTTCGTTATGAGCTAAAAGCTAATTGTTCAATCAAGTTAGCAAGATGATCTAGATTCATAAACTTTCATTCATGAGGCATCATAAAATCGTTATCTTTCGATGTAAACGAATTGAAACGAATAAAGCAAGCTAATTGATCTAACCTTTGTTGAAGAACACAAGATTAATTATAAGAAAACCAGGATTGTTGATTACAATTGCATCCCCACGTTTGCCAAAAGTTTGTTTAGCTATCCATGGAGTGATTGAGTACAAAGCTTGAAGAGAAATCCATAAAATCTAGACTAAAAAGTGAATTGAATCTACTTTTGAGCTTGTTTGAGCTCTGAGAAATCTCAGATTTTCGATCTGGAAAAAGATGAAATCTAATAATGTCATCTGAGATTACAAGTGACGACTATTTATAGAAAACCAGCAACTCTACAGATGGAACGCCGTTTCATGCATGGGACGCCCGTTTGATCTCATTTTCTCGGCTTCCGGACTCTGTTGCACTTGAACGCCCGTTTCATCCCACGAACGTCCGTTCGTCTTCCCGCAACCGAATTTGTTGAGATGTAACCGTTCTATCCACTTATTGATGCACATTTCATCTCTCCTCTAACAACTTTGCTCTTATCTACACTTCCACCTCATCATTTGATCTTATCTTCATCTACATCACAATTAATACAAAATGCAAAAACATAATATGGCCCAAAATGATATAAAATTTATAATAAAGCCCAAATTAAAGCCCATTTTTACACTTGATTAATTCGAAAGCAACTTTACTCATTAAATTAATTATAAAGCCCAAATTCAATGCAAAATATTCATAATGTGGGGAAATTTATAGGGAAGTTATCATAAAAATTCATATAAATTAGCCCTTAACATCTATTACTCAAAAGCTCCCACTAGCTTGTATCCTTCATAAGTCCCCGAAGGTGAAGAGAATGGAGTACTACATCAACTATCAGCAGCAGGAATTCCACAGAAAAATGGTGTAGCAGAAAGAAGAAACAGAGCTCTCAAAGAAGCAGTCATAACAATGATTGCAGAAGCATGTTTGCCAAAGAGATTTTGGGCTGAAGCAGCAAATAATGCATACTATACTCAAAACAGATCAATCATCAACAAACATCATGGAAAAACTCCATATGAAATATGGAATGGAAGAAACCCTAATATCTCATATTTGCATATGTTTGGATCTAAATATTTTGTGTTGAACAGGAATCAGTTACACACTTTTGATGAAAAAGCTGATGAAGCAATCTTTATGGGATACTCAGACACCAGCAAAGCAATCAGAGTACTCAACAAAAGGACCCTAGTGATTGAAGAATCAATTCATGTAGTCTTTGATGAGTCAAACACAAATGGTGAAAACCTTCAAGAACTTGAAGAAGCGGGACCAAGACAAGTCTACATGAATACAACAGTACCAGCTATTATTCTAAATCAAAATTTTGGAAATCAAGATGAACCACCAGTCAATACAACAGAAGAGGTACCAACACAAGAGCATGAAGCTGATACACAAGCTGAAGTTGTGGAAGCACCAAGTCAAGAACAACTTCAACCATATCTCAACTGGCTAAGAGATCATCCTGTAGATCAAGTCATTGGAGACATTCACACATGAGTCAGAACCAGAAGACAACTGGAGCATATGCTAACATGTTTTCTATCTCAAGTAGAGTCCAAAACAATAGATGATGCAATCCAAGATGCTGATTGGATTACAACTATGCAAGATGAACTAAATGAGTTTGAAAGAAATGAGGTCTGGGAACTTGTTGACAGACCAGACATAGCCAACATCATTGGAACAAAATGGGTATTCAAAAACAAGATGGATGAACAAGGAACAGTTGTCAGAAACAAAGCAAGGCTAGTTGCTAAAGGCTACTCTCAAGCAGAAGGAATAGATTATGATGAGACCTTTTCCCCAGTAGCAAGATTGGAAGCAATCAGACTCTTTCTAGCTTTTGCAGCCCACAAAGACTTCAAAGTTTACCAAATGGATGTCAAGAGTGCATTTCTGAATGGAATTTTGGAAGAAGAAGTATATGTGGAACAACCTCCTGGTTTTCAACTTAAATGGAAATAAGATAAGTTATACAAGATCAAAAAGGTATTGTATAGACTCAAATAGGCACCCAGAGCTTGGTATGAGACACTGTCACAATTCTCGATCAAGAATGGATTCAACAAGGGAACTATAGATAAGACCCTTTGATTGCTCACAACCATTGCCCAACTCCTATCCAATCCAGCAGGATTAGGTCCTTGATATTCTTCCAAGATAGGATCAAGGGCTGGTTCTTCAAAAATGGGAACAAATGCCTGTGGTGGATCAACATTAATATTCTCTTCTTCAGGCATCTGGAACTCCTCATCACTGAAGTCATAGTCCAGCAGCTGCTCATCCATGTCAACAACGGTCACGACCATCCTTCCCTTCAGTGGTCTTGTCTCCAGTAGGCTCCACTACAGCAGCCTCTTCAGCAACAGGGGTTTCCTCCAAACCCAAAGTTTGTTCCAACCTTTGTCCAGGTGTCGTTTGTAGCCAAAGCAACACCGTACCTCCTCTTCAACTCTCTGTGGATTGAATATAGCCTCATTATCCACTTGGAATCCTTCAAACATGACCAATCTTGTTCAGAATGATGGCAGTTTTAGTGAGAATGCCCTCAAAGTCAAATCCATCTTGATATTCAATAGATGCCTCTGAGCTGGCACTGGGTTCACTGAAATCAGTAACCTTTTCTTCATCCAAATCCTCACTCTGTTCAGCTTCAGTTTGTGCAGTAGGCTCTACAACATGGAATGTAGAAGATTCATCAGCTAGCCTACCAGGACTCAAATTAATTCCTTCATTGATCAATGCTTCCAGATCATCCATGGTGAAATCCTGCAGATCCTCATCCATCTCTCCAGTCTGCTGGCCCTCAGCAGACTTACTAGTCTGCTGTGGCTTCTTGACTAGTAGCTTCAGTTGTTGTTTCTCTAGCCACTCCACTGGTCTCCCCAGGGAACATAGGGGTATCATCATCAGAATCTGATGAATCACTGTCTGGTGTAAACTTTGGATCTCTGAACATAATAGCTCCACTTTTCTTTCCTTCATCCAAAAGATCCATCAGCCTGGATTGCAGCATGCTAGTGTCTATCAAATCCAACAGGCTGTCCACACCTAGCGGCTCAAATGCCCATTCTTCAAATCCACTCATTGGATCAGCAGCTGGTTTCTGTCTCTTGTAGAATCCAAACTTCCACTGAAAGTAGTTTTGCACCTTTTTGAAGTTAGGATCTACTTTGACCTTTTTAGATGCCTTCTCATATGGCATAGATGGCTTTCTAATGGCAAGTTCAGTAGCTTGCCGACCTCCAAAAGCTTCCACAAGTAAGTTCATGGTTTCTTCAACGGATGTTCCAAAGTCGATGAGGTTGCCGAGGTTGTACATTTGTGCCTACTACTTCCATCCGTACCACACTTGGTTCCCCCGACTTACATGCTCATCGCAGGTTAGCGACGGATCGCTCTTCCCCCGAGTTCTTGCAACAATTGCGGGGTCTTCAACCAATTCTTCAACTACCACGGTAGATTCGGAGTTCGGTGGTTTGTGTGGGTCTTCGTAGATACTACGGCGGGCTCGGGGTCGAGGCCGTCGTATATCTCCAACAAGTTGCTCAATAACAACTCCGTCCGGCTTCGATAGACTTGACAACCTCTTCAGGTGAGGAGTCAGTAATCTCCACAGGCTTGATGATAGTCAAGGGCTCAGCCTCAATAGCCTCTTCTTCCTCTTCTACTGATGCTTCCTCTTGGACTCTTTGAGCCTCCAAGTTTTTTAGTTCTTTCCCTTTTCCATGTTTCTGTTTATGGATAATTTCTTTTCTCCTCTTGGAAAGGGGTTCATCATCCTTTTTAGTCACAGTAGACTTCCTCTTTCTACTATCTTCTTTCTGTTGTTCCCTTAAGATTTCAACAACAGTTTTTCTTGTAGCAACAGCAGGGTCAGTAACCTCCACTGAACCTCGGCGGACTCGCATTTCGTGTTGTTTGCTTCCTTGTTCTTTTATGCTTTAACACTTCAGTAATCTTTCTTGTTTCTGCAACCTTTCTTTTCTCAGCAGCTTTCTTTGGTGCAGCAGGTTTAACAGTTTTCTTTTTAGTTTGCTTGACCTGCTCACCACCAGCATCACCATCATCTCCACCATTATCATCATCAACAGCTTCTCCAGCAACCTCTTCATCATCATCCAGACCAGGAATTGCATGATTAATCTCTTTCTTGTATCTGGACTGATTTATTTTCTCAGGTTCTAAGCCAGGAACCCCCAAGTGATTCAGCACGGTCTGAACCATTAATCCTAAGGGCAGGGCCTTGGATTTTCGCTTTCCCTCTTTTTCTTCCTTGGCTACATTCTTCATGTAATGAATGAAATAGCCAGCCCAATCGAACTTCATGCTCCTGCAGATGATTATCATCAGCTCTATCTTGGGTCCTGATAGAGTATCCATACTTCCAACCAGTCCAAGTATGTTCTTAGCAATGAGTTTGCTCAGCAGACTGTACTCATTTCCAATATGTCTGCAATTGATGCCTGGAACGGATTTGGTGGCTGCATTTGTTTTGATCTGATCAACAAAAGCCATCTTGTCCAATCGCATTGCTTCGGGATTTCTTGGACCATCCACCATTTCTTCAAATCCGAACACTTCCCTCAGTAGACTAGAGGAAACTACAATCTCCTCAGCATTCACAGTTGTCTTGAATGCTTCAGTTCCTTCTTCCACAACCATGTTCTTCCAGAAATCAATAACATTGGTGTATGAAATTGATTCTAGTCTGAGATTGAGTATGTTCTCCAATCCTGCAAACCTCTTGATTCTCCTACCAATATTAATGGTCAAATCTGTTTTGTTTGCATCCACAACAAAGCCTCTAACACTTTGGCTCGTTTCAATCTGAACATCAATCTTATCCGCCATTTGTATGAGAAAAATGAGACGAAGAAGATAGATTATGAATCTGTGTTCACACAGTGTGAAATTCGTAGTGATAAAGCAGATTTTGCAAGTAAAGAATCCGCTGTGTAACAGTCTGAATATATAGACAGTGAGTGGTTGCAACTGTCATTGCACGTACATCCATGTCAACCACGATTAATCTGAATAAATGTTGGCTTGACATGTGTTCCATAACGTCTAATAACCGTTAGATCGTGTTAACTGTGGTAATAAAGGATAGTGTAAATATCCCGCCAATTCTGCTTTTTGACTTTAATAACTTTGACTGAGTAACGTTCCATTCAGCAGGGTAGTCCTCAGCAGGGTGGGCTCGAGTCCGCGATACCGAAGCTTCGTGAGGCCGCCGACAAAGTGACTCTGCTGATCCTTGATTTCTTCTAATTTTGTTCAATTGATAATACAAGATGAAGTTTAATACCAATGACTGATCTGTCAAGTGAGCTCACCCAACATGACAAAGACCAATCCCCTTGGCAACCTCATTTGCTCAATTGTCCAATCATAAGTACATGGATTGTTGATACCAATGACTAATCGCTAAGTGAGCTCACCCAACATAGCAAAGACTAATCCCCTTGGTGAATTCCGGTACACTGCGATTATCGGTCAACTTTGATAATTCCAAGTTCGATCCTTAATTTGGCAAATCTTTCACTTGTCAAGTGGTTTAGTGAAGATATCGGCAAGTTGATCTTCGGTAGGGATGTATAGAACCACCACATCTTTCTTTTCAACATGATCTCTTATAAAATGATGTCTCACATCAATATGCTTGGTTCTTGAATGCAAAACGGGATTTTCTCGTGATTGCAATTGCACTTGTGTTGTCACACATAATTGGAATTTCCTTTTCTTCAATTCCATAATCCCTTAATTGTTGTCTTAACCATAATACTTGTGCACGCAACTTCCGGCTGACTATATACTCGGCCTCGGCGAAGTGGAAGTTGATATAGAATTTCGTTTCTTGCTAAACCGGGGAGACCGGTCTATTTCCCATTAACCGACGGGTTCCCGAGGTGCTTTTTCTATCAATCTTGCATCCAAGATAATCGAATCCGAGTAGGATATGACTTTGAAGCTTCCTTCCTTGGAATACCATATCCCTACTCCCAAAGTCTCTTTTAGGTACTTGAGAACTCTTTTGATCGCACCTAAATGACTTTCTTTAGGTTTAGATTGAAATCTTGCACAAACACCTACAAGAAAGGATATATCGGGTCTATTTGGCGATAAGGTACAACAGATCGCCTATCATCCTTCGTATAAGGTCTGATCAACATCTTTGCCTTCTTTATCTTCATCCAATCGATATTTGTACTCATAGGAGTTGAATTTTTAGTGCAATTTTCCATACCAAACTTCTTCAGCAATTCCTTGGTATGCTTGGTTTGATGAATGAAGATTCCATCTTTCATTTGTTTAACTTGCAATCCCAAGAAGTAATTCATTTCTCCCATCATACTCATTTGAAATTTGCTCTTCATTAGATTTGAAAACTTTTCACAAAGTAAATCATTTTCAGAACCAAAGATTATGTCATCAACATAGATCTGTACCAGCAGGGTGCTGTCCCCTTCACTGATTCTGAAAAGTGTATTGTCAATGGTGCCTTTTGTAAAACCATTGTCCACCAAGAATTGAGATAGAGTCTCATACCATGCTCTTGGTGCTTGTTTCAATCCATAAAGTGCTTTGTTGAGTCTATACACTTTATCTTCTTGATCTTTAACTTCAAATCCATGAGGTTGCTGTACATACACTTCCTCCTCTAGAATGCCATTCAAAAATGCACTTTTGACATCCATTTGATATACTTTGAAGTTCTTATATGCAGCATGTGCCAAGAATAATCTGATAGCTTCCAATCTTGCAACAGTGCATAAGTTTCATCAAAATCTATTCCTTCGCTTGAGAATAGCCTTTTGCAACTAGTCGGCATTATTCCTTACAATGGTACCGATTCATCAAGTTTATTTTCGTATACCCATTTAGTACCAATGATATTTGCATGACTTGGCCTTTCAACTAGTGTCCAAACTTGATTTCTTTCAAATTCATTTAATTCTTCTTGCATAGCAATTATCCAATCTGGATCCGAAATTGCTTCTTCAACAACTTTAGGTTCCATTTGAGATAGAAAACAAGTAAACATAGCTTCCGGTTGTCTTCTAGTCCTCACACCTTGCCGTACATTGCCAATAACTTGTTCGACGGGGTGATTCCTTAACCATTGTGGATTCGGTTATTTTGATTATCGGGAGCCTCATCTCCAAGTAGGGTCGCTCGTAGCTTCTTCTGGGGGGTCGCGGATCCTTGAAGCGCTTCGGTTGTTGCATCGGTAACATTACAAGCGGGATGTTCGGCGAGGGCGTATCGAAACTTTCAAGTCATTGAATCTTTCCAAAACTTCAACACAATCTGGATCAGTGACTTGTTGATTCTCAGCAGGTTCACAATCTTCATCTTCCATACCAGTGAACTTAGGTTCATCAAACACAACATGTATTGTTTCTTCATGTTTCGTTGACCTCTTGTTCAAGACCTCGAATGCCTTTGCCGATCGAAGAATATCCCAAGAAAATTCCTTCATCGATTTTGGTTGGAATGTTTTCAAATGAACTTTGTGATTTAGGATAAAACACTTGCTTCCAAATGGATGGAAATAGGATATGTTAGGTTTCCTTCCATTCCAAACCTCATAAGGTGTCTTCGGCAGGCTTCTTGTTTACCGATGTTCTGTTTTGTGTATAGCATGTTGTATTGGCTTCTTGACCCAATATCTTTCAGGTAGCAATGCTTCACAAATCATTGTTCTTCCTGCTTCCTTTAAAGTCCCGTTTCTTCTTTTAGCAACCCCATTTTGCTGAGGTGTACCAGAGCAGCAGCAAGTTGATGTAGTACACCATTCGTTCACGTATTCTCTTATTACTTTGTTGAGAAATTCAGTACCCTGATCTGATCTTATTTTTATTACTGTTAAACTTTTCTCATTTTGTAATCTCTTCAAAAGATTAGGCATGCTTTGGAGTGTTTCACTTTTCTTGTTCATAAAAACCACCCAAGTATATCTTGAATAATCATCCACAACCACTAAGGTGTACTTCTTTCCTGTTACACTTTTTGGAGTTATTGGTCCAAAAAGATCCATATGCATCAGCTCCAACACTCTATTAGTTGATTGTTTGGTTTTTGACTTGAAGCTTGACTTTATCTGTTTACCCTGCTGACATGCATCACATATAGCATCCTTTTTGAATGTGATCTCAGGTAAACCAATCACCAGCTTCTTCTTTACCAACTGATTGATATCATCAAAGTTTAAGTGATTCAACTTATTGTTCCATAACCAATTGAGTTCAGACTTGGTATGCACAATCGAGCGAGGTTTCGGAACTATGAGTAGACCAATCCACAACATACATGTTTTGTTGTCTTCTACCAGCAAGTACAACTTGATCACCTCTTTCACTAATGACAATACAATTGTTTTTGTCAAAAGTGACTTTGTATCCCATGTCACAGAATTGTCCAGTGCTCAGCAAGTTGTAGTCCAGTCCTTCCACAAATGCAACATTCTTGATGTGAGTCCATTTCTGACAAGTGTGCCATATCCTCTTGTATATCCAGGTGTATTCTTGTTGCCAAAATTCACCCTTGGACCATCTTTTGCCACAAAGTTTGTTAAACAGTGCTTATTCTTTGTCATGTGTCTGGAACATCCACTGTCAAAGTACCAGACACCCTACAAAACAAAGTTAATGCATTTTAGGTACCCAAACCTGTTTGGGTCCATAGTGGTCAGTGGTAAGCATGACTTTTGGTAAGTTTCCATAAGGTCTTCTCCTAAAAGTGTCATACTTTGGTTCATACATGTATTCCACACATCCATAGGTTCTAACAGTAGGTTGTGTAGAATTCACATATGTTTTCTGGCCTTTTGGTTTATAATGTTGTTTGAAGTGACTTTTGTTGTTAAAAGCATTAGTATAACCATTTGTTTCTTTGTCCGTTATGAACAAATTACCCGTAATATGGAGTCTGTTGAAGTCCCCGCCGAGGCCTTTTATAAGTCCTCTGCTGAGTCCTTTGCTGATTCCATTGCTTAGGTTTTACCCTAGCATCATGGTTGTACTGGTTGTTTCTATCAGCAGGTACAGGAATATTCCAATCATCATCAGTAGGGAACAGTCTACCTTCCCCCCTGAGATAAGTATCCCTTGAATGATTAACATTTTTAGATTTAGGATTCTTATCCTTGGAATATTTCTGACCTCTACCTTTTTGTGGTCCAGCAGATTTGGTGGCAGGTCTGCTATCAGCAGGTCTAGAAGGTCCAACAGTCCTATTTTTAGATTTACTCTTTTTATTAGGAGCTGTTGACTTCTTTGACTTCTGATTTTGCTTCCTTGAAGCATTCTCATTGGGTTTTACTGCCTCAACAACCTTACTGGGAGTTGGATCTAGTGCAGGTACAAACTTAGGACCAATTTTGGTACTAGGTTCAGTGACCTTACTTGATCCACTCTTGTTAGATTGCTGAGTTCCAAATCCAAGCCCTGTTCTATCCTCATAAGGCTTTCCTGATTTGTATGCAGTAGTGGAACAAGATGGTTCAGCAGATTCAGAGGCTGCTGGATGTTCAGCAGACTTATACTGATTCTGTCCAACATCTTTTTCCTTACCTTTGAGAACTCTTAATTCAGCTTTCAATCTTCCAACTTCTAACTCAAGAGCTTCTTTTTCAGCCTTCACAATCTCATAACCAGATTGTATTATCCTCAGTTGATTAAGGATGGCATCCAAAGTCTCATTATTGTCAGAATTTCTAGGATTTGAACCACAAGTTGATTCACAATCACTTCCAGCAGGAGTATTGATGGATACATTATTGTATACCTCCTCAGTTTCATCCATATTAGCCATCAAAGCATAATCTTCCATCTCAGCAACCAATGCTGTGTCATCTGATTCATTTCCTTTTTCAGATTCCACTTCATACCCTGATTCATCTTCAGCAACCATAGCCTTCTTGCCATATCTTCTTTGTTGACTCTTGGTCTTCGCAGGTCCGGACAATCGAGTCTAAAGTGTCCGAGCTTCTTGCGGTTGAAGCAAAGATAATCGGTTCCTTACTTTGTTTTAACTCGGGACGATCGGAGTTTGAAGTGTCCCGGCTTCTTGCAATGAAAGCACGAGATAGTCATTATCTTTCTTTGATTCTTCTTTCTTTCTTTCAGTAGGCCTCTTAGTGAAATTTCTTGAAGGGGCCTTTCCAGTCTTCATCATCCTGATTTTCTTGCTCAGTAGGGCAATCTGCTCCTGCATCTCATCCAGCAGATCATCTTGTCCTCCTGATATTTCTTCTTGATGGGAAGCAGCCAATGCAGTGGTCTTTGGCTCTTCCTTTTCAGTCTCAGGTACAAGCTTTTTGCTAAATTCATAAGATTTGAGATCTGAAAACAATTTGAAGGTGTCTTCTTCATGCAACTTTCTCATTTCTAATATTGCAGTCACCTTCATTTTCCAAACATCTTTTGCAGGTAGAGCCTCCAAGATTTTGGTGTTTATCTCTTCTTTTGAATAACTTACACTTAGCAGGGTAAGTTCATCCAGGATTGCATTGAATCTTGATTCCATTTGCTCAATGGTTTCATTTGGCAGCATCATGAACTTTTGGAACCTCTTTCTGGCCACACTGATTTCGTTCTTCTTTATTGCATCAGTGCCTTCACAGATCAAATGTATCTTGTCCCAAAGTTCCTTTGCAGTTTTGCAATCTTTAACCTTCATGTACATATTGCTATCCAAAGTTCTGTAAATGATGTCAATAGCAATATTGTTGAGGTTTGCTCTTTTTCTGTCTTCTGCATTCCATTCTCTTTTTGGTTTAGGAATGTACTCTGTTGTATCACCCACTGTTATTGCCTTGGTAATCTCTAGTGGTCCATCAGTTAGTACATCCATCATCTCATCATGAGTTGCAGCAAGGTAAGCCTGCATTCGACGTTTATACTCATCAAATTTATCTAGAGAACACCTCAGCATAGTTCTACAATACTGGGGGGGTGAATAAACTTAACACTTAAAACTTTGGATTTAACAAATTCTGCAACTTCGAGCGACCGCGATACTTCAGAGTCGTCGAGACTTCGTAACCGTCGATAAACAGTAGTCTACTGATAGTTGAGTTTGCTGAATTTGTGCAGCGGAATTATATCAAAATTAAGCCTTGATACTTGTTGTTAAATATGATACTAAGTATTAGATACTCGGTAGTGCAAGTGTCGATTTCGGTTGCTAGATTCGGTAGATTGATGTGTAAAATAAACTAAGTGCGTAATGTAAATCGAAAGTAAGTAGGCAGAATTTATAGTGGTTCCAGGTGGTGTAATCCTGTCAGTCCACTCTTCTCCTGTGATGTTGGAGGAAATTCACTAGAGATCTTTGATGTAGTTGTTACAAAGATTCCTAAGTTGCTTGTCCTTCACCATTAACTATGGCTTCACAACCGAAAACTCGGGAACATGTAGGATTCTTTGCTCCCGAGTCTTCCACTCGGTCCTTGAAGGGTAGGATTGCCTCTTCACCGGCTCCACCACAAACAACGATCTTTCACACCAAAGTGCTTCTTTGTCTTCAAGCGAGATTCTTTATAAAATAAAGATTGAATCAAGTAAATGATTCGGTTGCATAAAGCGACTTGATTAGGATGATATAATCGGCAACTTGCGGTCTTCAAGTGTGTATGCTTGATGTAGCTTGAATGTAAAATACACTTGAAGAATTTCTCTGGATCAGTAGCTTTAAGTTCAGTAGGTTCAGCAGGGTGTTTTTCAGCTTAGTAAAATATCTCTTCAAAGTTTATCAAAATTCATCATCTAGTTTCTGAGTTGAAAGTCCTCTATTTATAGGCAAGAATACATGTGACTTGTATTTGAAATTCAAATGTAACCGTTCCTTGTTTTTGTCCCATCTGATTTGCATTCTGTCACTATTCATAGGACTGACACTGTCAGAATTCCTTTTTGACAAGCGACCGTCCACCACCTTTGACTTATATCCAATGGATAAAAATATGAATCATCCCAACGTTCTTTTAATCTCAGCCTTTGATTTCTTTGATAAGTCAGAGGTAGTTGGCTGTCCTTATCCATGTAATCTTCCAATAATCATGAATTAATCGAGGTATATTATCAGCAGGTTCATCGATCATTGAGATACCTATCGATCGTTGAACTCCAATTTGCTGTGTATAAAATACAATGCAGCTGACTTCTTTTATCTAACTTTTATTTGTGAAGTTAGATTACACCTTTTTAAATATAACCAAGTTCCAAACATCATCCAACTTATGGAACTTAGACCTTCTACACAAGGTATATGTGATCAGTTTAGGTCATCACAGACTTGCCTAAATTCGATCCACGACTTAAATTACTAAGTTTGATCCCTTAGCCTTCGTAAGCGAGTTTGAGCCCTCGGCTTCCCGGTCTTCGGTCTTCGCGCAGTTCCCGACTAGTCTGCGACCTATCTACCCTGCGATATGGACCGTCGCGATAAAGCTCGGTGACCATTACGGTGCTTGTTTGATCAAACCTATTTATGAATCAAACTCTAATAAACCTATACAATTGATCTAGACATCTTTTTGCCTTTGCACTATAACAGCTAGTCTGGCACTCATCATCAAAACTAAGAAATAAGTCCAACAGTAATAAAATACAAATACATGAAAAGAAACTAAGTGTCAGCTTTTTTTCCTTTCATATGACAACTTCACTTCTTCTGATTGTCATAACTTTCAGCAAACCCCCTCATGGATTCATTTGTTGCTATGCAATCAATTCCATGAATTTTTGCGCAAATATTCCAAGAATCTATCATACTGTGTTTGCTGAAAAACTTGCTTTTAAATAATACTGCAAACACAAAGATAGACTTCCTTAGTCTTTAACCGGTGGCAGTCCTCAGTAATTTCTGAACAAACTCTGGTTCAGTCTTTTCAACTTCATCTGATGCCTTATCCAAAGTGCCATCTTTCTCCCATTTTCCTAGTTTGTTCCAATAATGAACAAGAACTTTTTGCATATGTAGAAAAGACTCTAGGGCTTGTTCCCTTGATACTCCTTCTTGAATCGGTAGACCTTTGAATACGTTGTATATTTGAGAGTCTAGAGCCAGTCTTTTCTCAGTTGGTTCTGAGAACTTAGCTATGAGTTCTATTTCTTCATCAGTGAACTCTCCTCTGGCTTCCTTCAGCTTAACCAGTTTCCCTTCAATACAATCAAGAACTTGTGGCATATCTTCTGCATTGACTTTTAACAAGTCCAAGCTTTCCCCCTTAGTGACATCCTCTTTGTTGATCAAGCTCCTAATGTATGAGTTTAGGTGCTGTTGATTTGATGCCAAAATGGTTTGAGCAACAACTGAGTCTTTTGATGCACTCTCCAATAAGATCAGTCTGTCAACTACATTTTTGAGGATGCCCTCCCATCTGTCTTGGGTCTCAGTTTTTTTTGCCTCAATTTCAATGGTTGTTTTTTTGATTGCGATAAGAGTATCATGACAGTCAGATTTGACACTGTTTAACCTTTCCTCTATGTTTTCTCTTTCAGTTTTGCTTTCCTCCATTGCCGTTAGAACTTTTCCGAACACACTTAAGTCGTCTTTTTGAATTTTTATATGCTCATTGAAGTAAAACTTGATAGTGTCAGCTTGTTTAGGTACATCATCTTTAGATTCAACTTTCTTTTCTTCAATTTTGTCCTTTCCAAATTTAGATACTTTTGCTTCATTAAGAGGAGAAGCAATCTGCTTAAGTTTCTCTTTGTAATCCACAGATTTTCTTCTCTCCTCATACTGTCTTCTTACTTCTTCTAGACTTGATTGATCAACATTTATAGCTGGTGAAATATTCACATTGAACTCTTCATCAGATTCTTCACAAGCTTTATTAGCTTCAGTTTTTGCAATCTTAAGCACGGTTTTATCAGTAGGAGACTGATAACCTTCATTTTCTTGTTCTTTAGACAGACCGTCAGAGTCAGTTTCAGTTTCTTCACTGTCATCTGAACTATCTTCAGATAAACCTTCTTCAGCAACATCCTTTGTTCCTTCTTTGTCTTGTAGAGAGGCGAGAATCCCTTTTTGCAAATTAGGGTCTCCCAGAGAACCATCATCATTGTCATCTTACTTAGAACTCTCTCATGTAGCAGTTCTCTTCCAATAACTATCTCTGATCAACGCATACCCATTGTTCAAAAATTCATCAGTGTTGATCAGCTCGGACAAATGATTGATGTTGTATAAACTGAATACCTATTTCTCTGTGATTTCCATTTCATCTAACTAACTTCTCGATTAGAAATGGAGCTGATTTTCCAATTTTGATAAGCATGCAGTCAGCTACAATCAGTTTTCCAACATTAACAGATGATTCAGACGGATTTGGGATAATATCACTTTCCCTAGGTATCTCCAGATTGGATTCCAGAGGCCCCTCAAATCTTACAGTTTCTTCAGTTTCAAACTGATCAGTTTTGCGGGTTTCTCATTCAGTAACAACTGGGATCACGCTGGTTTCAGTTCCAGTTAAACAAACTGAGATGGCAGTTTCAGTTTCCAACTTTCCTTCAGTGGAAACAAGTTCTTCTTCAGCAACTTCTCCAAGTTCCAGTTCTGCAACAGATTCCTCTTCAGGTGTTGGTTCAACATCCTGATCTTTTACTGATTCAATAATCAGTTCAGCAACTGATTCCTCTTCTTTCTTATTTTCTGGAATTATTTCTTGTTCATCGACAAGCTCATCCAGAGTGATGACTTGTATCGGTTTGGATTCAGCTTCTACAACTTCTTTTTCTTGTGACTGAGAGTCTTCCAGTTCTCTGATAGATTCCTTATAATCAATTATGGTTGCTGACTTTTGTGGTGTGGATCTTGATAAAGATATCAGATTAAGCATTTCGATCACACCGGGTCCAATCAGTTCTTCATCACTATTAGTCTCCTCATCATCAGCTCTCAGAGTTTGTTCCCCCTAAGTTTCAGTTTCTGGTAGTGATGGGGCAGTTTCTTGAAAGTCCTTTGCTGACTCTTCAACAGGTAATTTCTCAGCAGTAGGTTCAACTTCAGCAATGAATTGTTTGCTGGGAGTTTCTTCAGTTCTAACTTTATTTCCTTGACTTTCAAAGAATCGAACCGATCGATTTTTCTGGTGAAGCCTCTGTTGGTTTCTCAATAACTTGTTTGGTTGTAACTTCTTCAAGTTTCCTCCTCATTTCTCTCAGTCTTTCAAGATGTTCCAGTTCTTTAGCCGTAGTTTCAGTTTTCTTGGAAGACTTCTTCATTTTCTTCTTGGGTTCAGTTTCAGAACCTCCTACTTTCCTTTTCTTTGATTTTTCTTCCTTGGCTGCAATTTTGCCATCAACAACTGCAGTTTCCTTTCTTGTTGCAATCCCAAAATGGTCAATAATTCTTTGGGCAAGAAGAGCAAGAGTCTTCTTGAGATAAAATCTCCATTTCTTCTCAGCATTCTTCTTCTTGGGTATATCGGAAGATTGAGTGACCAGTTGAGTGAAGATATATCTTTGCCAGTTGAAATCCTCTTTGAACCAAATCATATAAAGTAGATCTATCTTGGTGCCAGATAGATTACTGAAGTTGACTGCGTTTCCAATTACGCAATTTGCTAGCATCTTTGTAAGAAAACCGAATTCAGCTTGAGCGACCCTGTTGATCCGGCACGGTGATACATTTGAGTCTTCCGAGATAGAAATGTCTTTCCATAATTTCTCTCGTTGTTCTTTAGATATTTTGAGAAGCGAGGTGAATCCAGATTTCTCAAATCCAAAAATATATGTTATAAGGTTCTCGTAACCTTAATCTCTTTTCCATTTATATGTGTAGTGTAAGTAAGTACATCTTCATCTTCAATGCTTTTGCTTCCAAATTCATAAAAATCACCGATGTTGTCCGGACATACATTTTTCGATTTATGTTGAATACTTGCTCCGATCCTTTGATTTTCCCGATCTTGTTTGTGATTTCTTTGGCTAGAGTTGGATCTCGTGTATTTAGCCACAAATTGATCTAGAGAAATGATCATTCCAGGTTCAACTCTGGTGAAGGCCATTAATTCATATTGTTGAAGAAATTTGAAGATATAGCAAATTCTTTTAAAGAATAGAGTGTAAATGAATTTAGGTAATACACAAGGTATTTATAAGTGGTAGATATGGTAGATGTATAATCTGGGTGGGTAAAATAACGTCTTGTCATTAATCATGTCAAGCGTTGAAGTATGGAAAAAGCGGTGAGTGGAAAAGATGAAAGGTTGAGATGAGTGTAGGGTACGACTGTTCATTAGTAGCTTGTAACAATCGATACGGTATATCTCAAATTTGTCAAGATTCAAACTTTGATCTTATCCAAACTTTGAGTCAGTCGATCGTTCAGATCAGTTTCAAAAACTTAGTTGAACAAATGACTCAATCTGAACGTGTATGCAAAATCTCCAGTCCAACCTTCAAGCATCAAGTGCTAAACGCCTCTATTTACGAAAGTGGAGTAAACGTAGTTCACTCCTTATCCATAAATTCATAAGCATCTTCTAGGTAGACTTCTTGGTATTACATAACAATGTAAACCGTTATTTTGCAACTAATATCTTAATTGAGTTAAGCAGTGTAATGTAGCATATCAATAACTATACAAGACAATACATGGTTTTTCCTTTCAGTGAAATCATTTCACTCGGAGGTAGGCCGAGCATCAGTTCCAAATGCTATAGCCTATATCTGAGCATGGAATACTTATTTCTCTGGTAATATCAGAGATTCCTCCAAATATTTAGACAAACTAATCGGTGTTTCGAGTCATTAGACAAATAAGTCTATTACTCAAAAGCTCCCACTAGCTTGTATCCTTCATAAGGCCCCGAAGGTGAAGAAAATGGAGTACTACATCA
This sequence comes from Gentiana straminea, assembly GCA_036785695.1. NCBI lineage: Eukaryota > Viridiplantae > Streptophyta > Magnoliopsida > Gentianales > Gentianaceae > Gentiana > Gentiana straminea. Next base: position 6,875,478 of record JAVUPR010000243.1, read on the forward strand.
ACTATCAGCAGCAGGAATTCCACAGCAAAATGGTGTAGCAGAAAGAAGAAATAGAGCTCTCAAAGAAGCAGTCATAACAATGATTGCAGAAGCATGTTTGCCAAAGAGATTTTGGGCTGAAGCAGCAAATAATGCATACGATACTCAAAACAGATCAATCATCAACAAACATCATGGAAAAACTCCATATGAAATATGGAATGGCAGAAAACCTAATATCTCATATTTGCATATGTTTGGATCTAAATATTTTGTGTTGAACAGGAATCAGTTACACACTTTTGATGAAAAAGCTGATGAAGCAATCTTTATGGGATACTCAGACACCAGCAAAGCAATCAGAGTACTCAACAAAAGGACCCTAGTGATTGAAGAATCAATTCATTTAGTCTTTGATGAGTCAAACACAAATGGTGAAAACCTTCAAGAACTTGAAGAAGCAGGACCAAGACAAGTCTACATGAATACAACAGTACCAGCTACTATTCTAAATCAAAATTTTGGAAATCAAGATGAACCACCAGTCAATATAACAGAAGAGGTACCAACACAAGAGCATGAAGCTGATACACAAGCTGAAGTTGTGGAAGCACCAAGTCAAGAACAACTTCAACCATATCTCAACTGGCTAAGAGATCATCCTGTAGATCAAGTCATTGGAGACATTCACACATGAGTCGAACCGAGAAGACAAGCTGGAGCATATGCTAACATGTTTTCTATCTCAAGTAGAGTCCAAAACAATAGATGATGCAATCCAAGATGCTGATTGGATTACAACTATGCAAGAAGAACTAAATGAGTTTGAAAGAAATGAGGTCTGGGAACTTGTTGACAGACCAGACATAGCCAACATCATTGGAACAAAATGGGTATTCAAAAACAAGATGGATGAACAAGGAACAGTTGTCAGAAACAAAGCAAGGCTAGTTGCTAAAGGCTACTCTCAAGCAGAAGGAATAGATTATGATGAGACCTTTGCCCCAGTAGCAAGATTGGAAGCAATCAGACTCTTTCTAGCTTTTGCAGCCCACAAAGACTTCAAAGTTTACCAAATGGATGTCAAGAGTGCATTTCTGAATGGAATTTTGGAAGAAGAAGTATATGTGGAACAACCTCCTGGTTTTCAACTTAAATGGAAATAAGATAAGTTATACTAGATCAAAAAGGTATTGTATAGACTCAAACAGGCACCCAGAGCTTGGTATGAGACACTATCACAATTCTTGATCAAGAATGGATTCAACAAGGGAACTATAGATAAGACTCTTTTCAAATTAGAGGAAGGAACAAGCACCATGTTAATACAAATCAATGTTGATGACATTATCTTTGGATCAGAGGATGAAAAGTTGTGTGAGAAATTTGCAAACCTAATGAAGAGAAAATTTCAGATGAGCTTGATGGGAGAATTAAATTACTTTCTTGGGCTACAAGTAAAGCAGATGAAAGATGGCATTTTCTTCAATCAGGACAAATACACTAAAGACCTAATTCACAAGTATGGTATGGACACAAGTGGGACAGCAGATACACCCATGTGTGCAAGAGTCATTCTTGGAAAAGATGAAGCTGGAAAAGATATTGATCAGAAAAAGTATAGAGGAATCATTGGATCCCCACTATATCTAACTGCAAGCAGGCCTGACATAGCATTTGCAGTAGGAGTATGTGTGTTAAGGGCTAAATTGTAGTATTTATACATATATTTTATATATCAATTTTCTCCCATATATGTATGATTTTCATAGAAATCGAGCTTATAATTGATTAATTGAGTAAATGGTGTTTTTAATAGTTAAATATGAAAACGTATCGATTTATATGCTTATTTGGTGATTTTATGTTGTTTTGGAATCGTGTTACGTTTTGGTATGTTTTTCGATGTGTGTAGATACATATCTTTAACTTGGAAAGGATTTGGAAGAGTCTAAATTCGAATTTGAAGTGTTGATGAAGAGATAGAGATGATACAAGATGGATAAAGATGGAAAAATCAGGATAATTATCAAGAAATCGAAGTCCATCAAGATGGACGAGCGTCCGGATGGCGTCCAAAGTGAACGGGCGTTTGATAAAGCAAACCAGCGTCCAGAATCGTAATTCACATTCAGAGAGTTCAGACGCTGTCCAAACGAGCGTCCAACCCCCGTTCGAGAAAGTGGACGGGCGTACATATGTCTATGAAAGGTGCTTAATTTTCAAATTTTTTGTTATATCCCGAGTAGACAAAGGCATATCTTTGCTTGAGTTTATATCATTTTTGCTATATTCGTATATTTAGTAATTTTAGTTGTTTCACCCGACACTCTTTTTCACATGCCATAGTAAATGATGAGCTAAATGTTGAAAGCCTACCCCATTTTAGTTGGAGATTTTTGATGATTATAGCATGTTTCTTTGCTTATGTACAATTCTTGGAAAGTTTAGTAGTTTGTATTCTAGGATTAAAGTATGACATACTGTGAATATCTGTAAGTTTGAATGTGATAAGTGAAACGTGATTAAGTCTTTGCAATAGTAATAAATTGTTTACTTGAGGTGTTATGCTCGGTGGTCCGTGCTACTAGAAAATAATCTTTTCCACTTTGCCGACCAAAGAAATCTCTAAGTAAACATAATTGTAATTGTGTGTGTCGGAAGTGGTTTATGATTTGGGTGAGGTAGGGTGTACCACGTATGTCCTATTCCACTATGATGACCAAAAGCTCACGACGGTCGGTTTATAGTGCCTTATGATTGGAGTAAGGTAGGGGATTATCTTGAAATGTCCTATTCTGCTATGAGGGCAAAAGCTTATTCTGATGTGTGTTAGAAAAGTGTGAAAATATTGAAATATATTATTATGAATAAGTAAGGACTTAGTTATCGTTAACCTTATACCCAGTATAAACTGAAGGATATGTTGTAGGGATTATCCTCTGAGTCTGTCAGAAATGTTTTAGATATTCTCTACTATTTTTTTTGGGATATGTATGTCTTGTAAAGTGCCTGTTATAGTTTTTTGATTATTTCTAACTTAGAGGGGAAACCGGGCTAGTTTTGGTTTGAATAACTTTCAAATTGTGGAACTTAGTGGAAGTTTATTATGGCTATGCACACACTACACGGGTGAACTTCTAAGTTATTGAATATACTTTATATTTGTGTAGATGTTTATTTGTCTCGAGTTTGACTTTGTTCTGTTTTGCTCGAGGACGAGCAAAAAGATAAGTGTGGGGGTGTTGTTAAGGGCTAAATTGTAGTATTTATACATATATTTTATATATCAATTTTCTCCCATATATGTATGATTTTCATAGAAATCGAGCTTATAATTGATTAATTGAGTAAATGGTGTTTTTAATAGTTAAATATGAAAACGTATCGATTTATATGCTTATTTGGTGATTTTATGTTGTTTTGGAATCGTGTTACGTTTTGGTATGTTTTTCGATGTGTGTAGATAGCAAGATGGATAAAGATGGAAGAATCAGGATAATTATCAAGAAATCGAAGTCCATCAAGATGGACGAGCATCCGGATGGCGTCCAAAGTGAACGGGCGTTTGATAAAGCAAACCAGCGTCCAGAATCGTAATTCACATTCAGAGAGTTCAGACGCTGTCCAAACGAGCGTCCAACCCCCGTTCGAGAAAGCGGACGGGCGTCCACATGTCCAGACGAGCGTCCGGGCGGAACCGACTTAGAAACCGACTTATGCATCTATTTAAACAGCCGTTCCTAACCCTAATTACACACATAATTCGACTTACACATTATTCCAGCCGCAAATTGCAAGAGAGCAGCGGCAACTTGGCAGTCCAAGGCCGGTCACCCGAGCCTTGTGCTCGGGTGAACCGAGGTTAGATTAGGAGTAGTTTAGATGCTTTTCGTTTTCGTTCTTGGATCAATTCATGTATGAGACTATGTGAGTTCTTTTTGATTTATTCAATTCAGTTTTTCTTCATGAGTTTAGTTCTTTTTGTATCTTTTCTATGTGTTTATGATGCCATGAGAATAGATTGGAAGATTTGTTTTCTATTGATGTTTATAATACGGAAGTTGCATAAACGCTAGATCACCATAGAAAGATAGGATTTTTAATCATTAATTATGTGACAAATTAATTGGTTAGATTCCTAGGTTGTTAGATTCGATTATACGAGAGTTAACTTGAATCTACACCTTCGTTTTGTATGGAATATCGGTCTCAACATTCGAGAGAGGACAGATTGATAAATTGAATTCACTATGAGAGTAGGATTTCATAGCTTGAGAATACAGATTCACTAAGAGATTAGGGGTTTGTGTCTCATGTAAAGGTGAAACCACAATTTGAATTAAAATCATGAGATGAACTAGGATTGAAATCACTTGGTTTGTATGATGTTTGATCCCATGTATCCTTAGTTTAGGTTTTTATCTTGATTGTTCTTTTCTGTTTTTATGTTTTGTTCTTTCGTTTCTTTTGTTTATTCGTTCTTTGAGTAACAATTGGTAGGATTAGTGAAATTAGATTCAACATCCCAATTCCCTGTGGATTGACCCTGTACTTACCCTACTATGCTATCAACTACCCGATATTTGGTCGGTTAGGAGTTAGTTTGCATGTTAAGTATAGGTTTATAAATTTTCTTTTGTTTTTATGATGCAAAATCCTCCCAACAAAAGTGGCGCCGTTGCCGGGGAATCGGTGTCATGTTGAATCTGGTTTTGTTAATTTCTCGATTTTGTTACGTTTATTTTCGTTTTAATAAAAGTAGCGTTTACCAAATCGAGAGTTTTTATTTTGCCGTGTTTCGATGACCATAAGGTTAAGAATGTGCAAAAGTTTATTACTCGATTTGTTTAAACGTGAAGTATGTGTTTATGTGTTTTCTGATCTAACCTCTTTGTGATTTAATTGAAAGTGGCTGCTGTGATCTGTGTTAATATGTGTTTTAAGTTTTTAGGGTTTGTCCGTGTTTTCTCGCTCTCTCGCCGTGTATTCGTTGTATGGACGAGCGTTCAAATTAGTGAACGCCCGTCCAGTTCTTTAGCTGCAGGTACACGAGCGTTTGAAAGTATTGGACGATCGTCCGTTCAAATATTTTCGACTCTGTTCTGATTTGAAGGACCAGACGAGCGTCGATACTTTCTGAACGCCCGTCCGGTTGGTTCTCAAGTCAACCGAGCGTTTGTTTGGCTGAACGCTCGTCCGGAGCTGCAAATTTTCAGAGAACGTTCGTCTGATCAAATGAACACCAGTCCAGGTTCTCATTTTCTTGATTTTATGTTTAATGCTTTTATCTGATATGGATTTTTTTCATTCGAGCTTCTGTGGCAAATTGGTGTTTACATAGATGTCCTGAACTTATATGTTTTTACCTTTCCATCTATGAATCCATGTTAGATAATTGATCAATTCCTTATATATGATTCATCTAGGCATGTTATAGTTACTGTCGGTTCTCGTATGCTATAACTGGTCTATTTGTTAATTAGTAGCTAATGTCGGTTTCCGTATGCTACATATCGTTGTGGTGAATCTTTTAAGCTTTGAGACTTACGTGCGTCCTTTGTTTTTTATAGTTCATTTGGGTAGCTACTGTCGGTTTTCCGTATGCTACATCCGGTCCATATGAGTTATATCTGTTTAGTATAGCTAACTGTTGGTTTCCATAATGCTATCACCTTTGATGAGTCTTAAAGCGCGTCTACATTGCATGTAATGAACAGCACTGTCGTTTATCGTAACCTGTCATTATTTGGTAGACGTTTATTATATACATGTCATGTTGCAAATGAGTGGGCTAGTTTTCTTTCTTTTATTTTCTTTTATTTTTGCATATCATTTAGTTGCATGTCATCTAGTTGCATTGTTTTTCTATTTTTCTTTTATTTTTCTTGAGTGTAGTTAACTGTCGGTTTCCGTAATACTACCTCGTTTTTTTCATGATGGTTACTGTTGGTTTTCCATATGCCATCATTATTATTATTGCATATCATGTAGGCTGCATTGTAGTATATTTTCATATAGTTGCACCTAGCCTACGAGTTTGTGATATTTTCATGTATATGTGTCCATCTTTATGTGAGCATAATTTGAATATCTCTATATCTCCTTTTCCATGTGCTTTATTTGTATAAGTCTAATCTTTTCCCCGGAGACTCTTTTTGCACTGATCAAGTCTGCAGGATATTTTTGATAGCTATTGTGCACTTTCACGATGTATTCAGTTGTCCTGTGATGCTCCACAGTCTACCGAGCTATGCAAGCAATCCTGGTTCTTGTTGGTTCCTCCGAATTGCCGCATCCAATCGCCTAAGTTCTCTAATTTATTATTTCGTATAACTTGAGGACAAGTTGCAATCTAAGTGTGGGGGAAGGGATAGATGATTTATGTGTCTACTTTCGTTTGCTCATATTTTTAGTATTTCTATGAAAAGTGCTTAATTTTCAAATTTTTTGTTATATCCCGAGTAGACAAAGGCATATCTTTGCTTGAGTTTATATCATTTTTGCTATATTCGTATATTTAGTAATTTTAGTTGTTTCACCCGACACTCTTTTTCACATGCCATAGTAAATGATGAGCTAAATGTTGAAAGCCTACCCCATTTTAGTTGGAGATTTTTGATGATTATAGCATGTTTCTTTGCTTATGTACAATTCTTGGAAAGTTTAGTAGTTTGTATTCTAGGATTAAAGTATGACATACTGTGAATATCTGTAAGTTTGAATGTGATAAGTGAAACGTGATTAAGTCTTTGCAATAGTAATAAATTGTTTACTTGAGGTGTTATGCTCGGTGGTCCGTGCTACTAGAAAATAATCTTTTCCCCACCGGCCAAATCTCTAAGTAAACATAATTGTAATTGTGTGTGTCGGAAGCCTGGTTTATGATTTGGGTGAGGTAGGGTGTACCACGTATGTCCTATTCCACTATGATGACCAAAAGCTCACGACGGTCGGTTTTATAGCCGCCTTATGATTGGAGTAAGGTAGGGGATTATCTTGAAATGTCCTATTCGCTATGAGGGCAAAAGCTTATTCTGATGTGTGTTAGAAAAGTGTGAAAAAAGTGAAAATATTGAAATATATTATTATGAATAAGTAAGGACTTAGTTATCGTTAATCTTATACCCAGTATAAACTGAAGGATATGTTGTAGGGATTATCCTCTGAGTCTGTCAGAAATGTTTTAGATATTCTCTACTATTTCTTTTTGGGATATATATGTTTTGTAAAGTGCCTGTTATAGTTTTTTGATTATTTCTAACTTAGATGGGAAACCGGGCTAGTTTTGGTTTGAATAACTTTCAAATTGTGGAACTTAGTGGAAGTTTATTATGGCTATGCACACACTACACGGGTGAACTTCTAAGTTATTGAATATACTTTATATTTGTGTAGATGTTTATTTGTCTCGAGTTTGACTTTGTTCTGTTTTGCTCGAGGACGAGCAAAAAGATAAGTGTGGGGGTGTTGTTAAGGGCTAAATTGTAGTATTTATACATATATTTTATATATCAATTTTCTCCCATATATGTATGATTTTCATAGAAATCGAGCTTATAATTGATTAATTGAGTAAATGGTGTTTTTAATAGTTAAATATGAAAACGTATCGATTTATATGCTTATTTGGTGATTTTATGTTGTTTTGGAATCGTGTTACGTTTTGGTATGTTTTTCGATGTGTGTAGATACATATCTTTAACTTGGAAATGATTTGGAAGAGTCTAAATTCGAATTTGAAGTGTTGATGAAGAGATAGAGATGATACAAGATGGATAAAGATGGAAGAATCAGGATAATTATCAAGAAATCGAAGTCCATCAAGATGGACGAGCGTCCGGATGGCGTCCAAAGTGAACGGGCGTTTGATAAAGCAAACCAGCGTCCAGAATCGTAATTCACATTCAGAGAGTTCAGACGCTGTCCAAACGAGCATCCAACCCCCGTTCGAGAAAGTGGACGGGCGTCCACATGTCCAGACGAGCGTCCGGGCGGAACCGACTTAGAAACCGACTTATGCATCTATTTAAACAGCCGTTCCTAACCCTAATTACACACATAATTCGACTTACACATTATTCCAGCCGCAAATTGCAAGAGAGCGGCGGCAACTTGGCGATCAAGGCCGGTCACCCGAGCCTTGTGCTCGGGTGAACCGAGGTTAGATTAGGAGTAGTTTAGATGCTTTTCGTTTTCGTTCTTGGATCAATTCATGTATGAGACTATGTGAGTTCTTTTTGATTTATTCAATTCAGTTTTTCTTCATGAGTTTAGTTCTTTTTGTATCTTTTCTATGTGTTTATGATGCCATGAGAATAGATTGGAAGATTTGTTTTCTATTGATGTTTATAATACGGAAGTTGCATAAACGCTAGATCACCATAGAAAGATAGGATTTTTAATCATTAATTATGTGACAAATTAATTGGTTAGATTCCTAGGTTGTTAGATTCGATTATACGAGAGTTAACTTGAATCTACACCTTCGTTTTGTATGGAATATCGGTCTCAACATTCGAGAGAGGAGAGATTGATAAATTGAATTCACTACGAGAGTAGGATTTCATAGCTTGAGAATACAGATTCACTAAGAGATTAGGGGTTTGTGTCTCATGTAAAGGTGAAACCACAATTTGAATTAAAATCATGAGATGAACTAGGATTGAAATCACTTGGTTTGTATGATGTTTGATCCCATGTATCCTTAGTTTAGGTTTTTATCTTGATTGTTCTTTTCTGTTTTTATGTTTTGTTCTTTCGTTTCTTTTGTTTATTCGTTCTTTGAGTAACAATTGGTAGGATTAGTGAAATTAGATTCAACATCCCAATTCCCTGTGGATCGACCCTGTACTTACCCTACTATGCTATCAACTACCCGATATTTGGTCGGTTAGGAGTTAGTTTGCATGTTAAGTATAGGTTTATAAATTTTCTTTTGTTTTTATGATGCAAAATCCTCCCAACAATGTGCAAGATTTCAAGCTCAACCTAAAGAATCACACCTACTAGCAGCCAAAAGAATAATCAAATACTTGAAGAACACCATCAATGTTGGAATTTGGTATCCAAAAGATGGAGGATTCAAATTGATATCATATTCAGACTCTGACTATGCTGGATGAAAGATAGATAGAAAAATCACCTCTGGAACATGTCAAATGCTAGGCAGCAGACTGGTATCATGGTTTAGTAAGAAGCAAAACTACATATCTACATCAACAGCCGAAGCGGAATATATAGCAACAGTCAGTTGTTGCACACAAGTACTGTGGATCAGACAACAACTAAGGGATTATGGAATGGAGGAGAAGACAATTCTAATTATGTGTGACAACACAAGTGCCATATCTATTACTGAAAATCTAGTGTTACACTCAAGAACCAAACATATTGATGTAAGACATCATTTCATCAGAGATCATGTTGAGAAAAGAGATGTCATACTAAGATACATACCTACTGACGATCAAATGGCTGACATCTTCACAAAAACACTCAGTCATGAAAGATTTAGTAAGCTGAAAACTGAGTTAGGAATGATAGAAATTGACTAAAGAGCGGCTAACTGGAGTAATCAGCAAAGTGACTTCACCAGCTGATTAAACCTTTGCCGTTACAGGAGATGTAGCAGGTAAGGCACTGGTACTCAGCGAAGTCATCTTCACTGATTGTTAGGAACAGTTATATACAGCAGCTCAGTGAAAAAGTTACTACACCAGCTTAGTGACCAGCCAAGTCACTCAACCGAAGAATATATTGGAATCAACGGCAAAATAAAGTGTGAACTAAATCAACTTTATAAACATGTGAAATCAAGAAGTTATGGAGGATTTTACTATGAAAGATTACATACGTGGAAATCAATTTATAATCGTGGAGGTAACTGTATTATTTTTTTTTGAATTACAAACGCCTCGATTCCCGGGATCTATCATTACTTACCTCAATTCACTCCCCTACTATACTCAAATACCGTGATTTATATACATAAAATCATGCCATTACGTCACAAAAACCTTTCATATTCAACCACGTTCACACTACTCAAATCATCATATATAAACCACATTTAAAGATTTTTCAGAATACTTTACGCTCTCTTGCAAATCAGAAACCCTCCTTTCTCACTGCAAAATCAAACCTTTCTCTCAAATCTCAAACAATGGCCTCATCCTCTTCAACCACTCAAACTGGAAAATAGTATGAGAAATCAATTGCCACTGGGTCGTTCTTTCAAGATGAACACTACTTAAAGCTATGTGGAAATGACGAAGACGCACAAAAACAGGCAACTGGATGCAAAAACCTAAGATTATCGACTTTTCTAAATCCTCCAATCACCGATATTTGCTATGAAAGTCTAATCTTTTTCTGGAAGACCGCAAAATATGTCTCTGGGCTCCTTGGATAATAAGGTGACAAATGGGAGGAAGACAAGATCGTTGCATCTGTCAACGGCACAGAAGTGGTCATTACAGTGAAGGTAATTCGCAAACACCACAAACTTTCAAATAAAGGTCATACAAAAGTGGCTATCGTTCCACAAAACTTGGACGAATTCTGGGATACAATCGCTAAAACGGCAAACGCAGGCCCTAAGAAATTCAACTGTCTTAGATCTACCTTGAAGAAATCCTTCAATGAATTCAATGCTTAGTTGGAAAAACAATTGAAGGAAAGTTAGGAGCAAATAATGCCATGACAGAGGTTAGAATGCGCCTTATGGGAATCATCTATCACAGTCTGGAGTTTAATTGGGCAAATTATTTCTTCCTGAGAATCAAAGAACAAATCCAGGGCGAGGCCACCGCTGCTAAAAAGGGTTAGCAGAAGGAAAGAAGAAAAAAGGGTCTTCTGGGTAAAGAAATCCTATGGGATTCAACTACACTATCTTTTGCAATGTTTGAAAGTACCAGCTGTCCAACTCCATAAGTTGCATGAATCCAAAACCATGTTTACCTATGTCAAACAGCAAAAGCAAGCAGGAGGAGGGAAGAGAAAGCAAACCAAAAAACACACTTTTGGCCAATGAAAGAAGCAAAAGGTTCAAAGAAATTTGGACAAGGAAGAGTTTGGAAAGTCAATTGTTGAAGAAGAAGAAGAGGATTCTGAAGTAGTGGCAGATCAACCAAGAAGCAGAAAGTGGAAGTTTGGATGAACAACCTCAAAATGAGGAGGTTGCAGGAGACACTGGAGGTGATGATGAAGAAACTCCAGAAGAACCAGCACAGATTTCGGCATCTGACATTGATGATAGAATTGCGGCATATCTTGAATGGAAAAAAGGTGACACCATAATTCAGCTTCAAGACTCAGAACGCATGCTTGCTGAGGAGGCTTGGTTTTTTTAATTTTCTTGGGATAACAACCCTGGTTGGTGTACTTGATGAGTCACCACTCTGGGATATGGTTGATGTAGCTAAGGCAAAGATACATCCACCCTCTGATAAAGAAAGTGGTGAATCAGCTGATGAAAGTGATAACCATGATGATGACGACGGTGATGATCACAATGATGATGATGGTGTTGATCAAAATGGTGATGGAAATGATCCAAAGGATACTACTGATGGCCAAGACAAAGAGGATGAACAAATAGCGGATGCAATTGATGATAACATTCTCTTAAGCTCTTTTCTACAGACACATGCATCAGAAAAGCCAACCTCACCAGCTAAGACAACACATCAGCCACTATCTGTTGACATTTCGGCGGACCCACTACAGCCGAGTGTTGGACACGGCTCACTGCTGCAACACCAGTCAAGGCAATTCCCAGCACAGAGCAAGGAGGAATAGGAGACAGTGCTGCACCACAATTCACTTCCACTCAAGTCCTTGAAGAAGTAGAAGCTGGTGTAGATGTTACTCAACATCAAGATAGAGGACAACAAACATTACCAGAGCCAGCTGACATCCGTCACACACTTACTCAACTGAACACTGGCATAACAAATGAGGCCTTTGAAAAGGCAGCAGATCGGCTTGCTGAGGAACTGGAACAGCAAGCCATGTATCTCAGATTCATGACTTTAGCATTTAAAGATGAAAGTCACTCCATCGAAAGAAGATTCCTAGTTGTTGCTGAGTATATTGATGCACAAAACATTGTTGGTAACGACAGGCCGACCTGATCAAACAGATGAATATCAATTTTACTCACAATTTCTCAGGCCTACGACAACACATATCTCGGAAACGAAGCAATAGCCTCAGGACTTGGCACCAGGTTTGGCAGTGTAGTCAGGAGGTTAAATGATCATGATGCCAAATTTACATCAATTGACTCCAAACTGGACTCACTGATTGGTACAGCTGAAGCTACAAACAACATCTTGCTCCAACAAGGTATTGATGCTGCCAAAATTGGGGAAAGTGATAAGCATGGAGAAGGATCAACAGTAAGACCCCCAAATTTTACTGAGGAGCAGCTAAGAGCAAGGGACAGGCAACTAAGAATTCGAAATGAAGCCGAAGAGCAGCTAAGAAAGGAAAGAGAGGAAAGGTAAAAGATATCAAATGAACCCTGCATAGGTTTCCCTCATCCCATTCAAAGAAGAGATAATGATAGAGATAGATCAGGTAGTCAGCAAAGACCCGGATCAAATTATCAAAGGAGATCAGCAAGTCAACACAGAACCAGTACGAGTAGAGAGAAAATAAGTTTCCCAACCCGCAAAAACAGGCAAGAATATGAGGCTGAAGTACGAGATAGGGTAAGAGAATTCTTCAGAGTCTAAGAAGGTCTGTATCCAAACCAAAAGCAAGATGAAGCATGGGGAGACTGGCTAAGCTATCAAGATGAAAAAATGAGAGTTGATATGGCCAAAATATACAATGATGTTAAAAGAAAACATGCATCTCTTAAGCAAAATGTTAGTACCAGCAGACCAAGTACAACCATACCACTCTCTGCAAAAGGACCAGAAGATTTACGAGCAACAAAAAGATTTCAACTACATGGAAAAATTCTTCAACCCTATGGGGAGAATGAACAAACAAGACCAATGGGGTCTGTACAAAAATCTCAAGTTTGCTGACTCACACATTGCTGAAGCTAGGGATAGACTTGAGAAATATTTTGGAGAACCTAGGGCAAATGAGACTATGCCTGATTTTAACAGACTCATTGCCAGGAGATTATTTCATGGAGTCTCTGAATACACTGCTATGGCATACTGGAAGTGGAAATTTCCAGAGATCGATTGGAAAGATATGGAAGAGGTCCAGACCACAAAGTTCAAGAGGTACAAAGCAGACTTAAGTAAAATGTAATTAAAGCTATCTGAATATGCTTTGAACTGACTTATCTTATTGCCCTTAAATGGATGAATAAAATTGTTGAGTTTTTTTCCGGTGTTTATTATGAAAAAATTTGGTATACTTATGTTCAGGCTTATGAGGGTTTTGGCATCATCAAAAAAGGGGAAATTGTTAGGAACATTTTGTTATGTTTTGATGATGGCCATACTAGCTGTTATAGCAAGTCTGAAATAAGTTAGAATTCTATGTATAAGTCTTTACTTAGAGTCTGACATGTTGTATAAGTTGAGTCAGACAAGTATTGTACTAGTTGGTAGGACGGCTAAGTAAGAACAGATATTCGGCAGAATGAAGCCAGTCAAGTACCAGTAGGGAAGCATGAAGACATTATGGTCTGACTTATAACCAAGGAAGTCTGTGATGACCTTGGATAAGTCTAAGTTACATTCCAAGTGATAAAACTTAATGGTTAAATATGGTGTACACTGATCTCACACATATCAAGGATCAGTGAAGTACAAAGATTCTCCTAAAACTAAAAGAATGAAGGAAACAGTGACGGAAAAGTGAACTTACTATCGGCTAAGTGAAGACAAAGTAGTGAAGGAAGATCTAAACGGCAAAGTCGGACAGTCACTTAACTGTTCAGCGAACGGCCAAGTAAACCTTACTTGATCAGATTTTGAAGTAGGAATAAGATACAGAGGATCAAGCATTAAATGCACAATCAATTGAGGATCAATCTAGGATGGATTTTCTAGTAAACGTTTGAAGAAAAATCCGATCACTGAAATCAAGGAGAATATAATTAAGGGGGAATCAAGAATAAAATCAAGGATTATTCCCCTCATTAATATAGCCAACGGATAGAATTATAAATCAAGGATTATCAAGGTTATAAATAGAAGAAATTTACAGACAAAAATAGATACACGAGAGAATGAAAAAATCTAAGCAAAAACTCTGTCAAAGTACAAAGCCTTCTATCTGTGCTGAAAAAGAAACATCTAGTGATCAACTCAACACTCAGAACTACAATTCCAACATCAAGCATTGAGTCTGATCAACAAGTTTTGTGAATACAATTCACTTCAATCAAGCAACGGAATCAGAGCCATCTGAGAAGGAGTTGTGTTTGTTATAGCTGCTGAAGGATTTGTTTCCAAGGAGCAGTGAAAGAGACTGAGTCACTGAAGCTGTTGAAGCCAGGGAGTGATAGTCTTGAAGATTGTGAAGCTTATGTAGTCAAGGACAATCATGATATTGTATCTGTGAAAACAACAGTGAAATTCCTCCAATCATCACATGAGAAGAGTGGATTAAGGGATTACACCACCCCGAACCACTATAAACCTCTGTGTCAATTTACTTTCAGCAATTTACCTTACTGCATTTATTTAATTGCTTATATTATATCATATATCTGTGATTGCATAATCTACTTTGAAACAACATATTAAGAAGGGACTTATCCGCTGTCCAAAAGCTTTTAAATACAAGAAAAGTTTTTGAAACTCCACTATAGTCATTCACCCCCCTCTCGACTATAGTTTTACCCTTCTTTGGGACCAACATCTCTCGTTCAACACAAGTGACAGCAGTGACATCAATGTCACTTAAGTTTGTAGGCTCAAGAGGACCATCATGTTAGATGTAATATCGTCGGATCAATCATGGATTGACCCGATTACGCGACGGAAGGCATAAGATAAGAGATCTAAACGAAACAAAGAACATAGTTAAAGATCTAATTCTACAAGGGGTTTAGGAGCCTACCTTTTTATGGTGCTTAACTCCAAGATCTAAAGGCTCCTTGAACACGTGATTGAGCAGCCACCGTCTTCCAACGTGTGTCTCCCAGCAACACCAAGTGGATGGTGTTTCCCGCCGCCGGACCTCCTTGATATGCTACCGGAATAATCCCGAAGATTATTCCAACTCTAAACCCAAAGAAAAAGCGGCCGAAAATTCTAAGCCTTTTCCTTATGATAATGGCGTGTATGTGATCATCTTCAAAGGCTTGGGAGAACTCTCTTTATATAGGAGAGTGAAACTTAGCCTCAAGGATTAATAATTAATACAAAATCAATTATAATAATCCTTTTATTAAAAAGATATATCTAAGATATTCCAAAATAAATAAGGATATATAAAAGATATTCTTTTCCTTAAATTATTTAACACATAAATAATTTAATCACATGTCAAATAATTATCCAAGAAAACAAATTCCTTAATAATTAAACAATAAAACCATGCGCCCCTTTTTAATCAAATCAAGGTCACGCACCTTTTTATTCTTTTTGACCAATTGGGTCAAAATTGGTCAACACACCAATTCGGGTCGAGTCCACGAAAAATGTCTTTTCCGTGTATTTAATTATTTAGTCCAACTAAACAATTAATCCACATATCAAATTAAATAGTCCAATCCACTATTTAATTATAATTGAGGTGCAACGACGAGAAACCTATATGCTATATTAGGAGCCACGTCGGGGACCATGGACCCATATTCAGTAGCTACAATAAATTAGATAAAATTATTCGTCAGACCAGAATAATTATATCCAACCTATTAATTCCGGGATTACACCACCATAAACCCGAAATTGAACTCTATCGAATATAGATAACTTACACTCAATTTATGAGTCGAAATCGTCCACTGATATAATCATTACATACGGATAAATCCTCCATAGACTGTTCACTTCGATTCGGGATATTTCCGCAAACCCTTCTCGAAACATATTATCCTTATTTATCATTAACCCCCTAGTGATCAATTAGTTCATAACCAATATGATATGAACTGGGCCCATCGATCAGTTTCTAGGGTTAACAAATAAGGGAACTGTCTGTCTACTTCCGAGGGAAGGAATGGATTCCATATCTGTGATAACACAGACCACTCACTCATTCCAGAATAGAGCCAACGAGAAGTGTTGGACCACATTCTGCGAAGTGATCCTTACTAACACATCAAACTCCACCCTGGTCTAAGCAGTTGTCTGTGATCACCTCAGGATTCAGATTAATCCATATATGATCATCTTGTGATTCGATAAGACTTCTCGATCACGGAATTATATCGAGAACTCAAATCAAATCGGTCCGCCACTATATGATTATCATCATATATAAATGCCCCGCTAGGTACCCTATTACCGACGGTCCGGATAAGGCTGTCACACCGTAAAGTGTTACGGGCGCATTAATAGCAAATTAATCTAGAGACCCGTACTCCGATTAATAAACGCTACGGACTAAGTTAATTTTAAGTATATTTCACAAACTCAATCCTCGTGTGTATAGCCATACACTGAGTTGTGATTACATAATCAATATACTTAGGGTTTTCTGTAGTGTATATATATTGGCAATAAATGCGAATAAATAAGATGAAATAAATTCTGTCATTTATTTAAATAAAACAATTACAAATTGTCTTTCGGGCATAAAACCTAACAATCTCCCACTTGCACGAAAGGCAAGTGGATTAATTGTTTTAGAGCACACCCTATATCTATATTACAGCAATACAACTCCCACTTGCTCTAAAGCAAATAAGTCATGTCCCTAATACCAATAGTTTCCAAATGCCGGTTGAAGACTTAACGGCAATGTCTTGGTGAAAGGATCGGCGGGGTTGTCGGCGAGAGGCGATTTTCTTGACGGAAATGTCACCTCTTTGGACTATCTCTACGATTAAATGGTACTTTCGCTCGATATGCTTCGACTTGCGGTGACTACGGGGTTCCTTCGAATTTGATACGCCCGTTGTTGTCACAATAGAGAGTGATCGGATCGTTGTGATTTGGAGAGACCCCTAAACCACTCGGGAACTTTACGAGCCAAGCGCTTCCTTAGGCGCCTCGAGAGGCCGCTATGTATTCGGCTTCCATAGTAGAATCGGCCGTCTTTGGATTGCTTGACGCTTCTCCAAATGAGCGCACCACCACCAATGGTAAACACGAGCACGAGGTAGATTTGAAATCATCTCTATCGGCGGAAGTCGAGTCGGGTACCACTGTACATCCGGGTTTGCACCCGAATATACCGGCATATAATTCTAGTCCTCTTCAAGTACTTTAAGAGGTTCTTTCTGCAATCCAATGCTCATTGCTGGATTAGGCGATAACGGCCCGACGAGTCCAACGCCATAACGGATGTCGGGTCTAGTGCACGGCATAGCGTACATTAGACTACTACGGCCGAAGCATAAGGCACTCTTTGCATAGCCTCTGTTTCCTCGGGAGTCGAGGACTGCGAGTCTTAGAGAGATGGACGCCGTGACGAGTTGGTAGGTAACCCTTCTTTGCGTCCGTCATGCTATATCTAGCCATCACCTTATCAATGTAAGTGGCTTGTGAAAGAGCTAACATCTTGTTCTTACGATCCCGTATTAATTGGATCCCGAGAACATAATTCGCCTCTCCCAAATCTTTCATTTGGAATTGGTGCAGCCAACCAAATTTTAACGTCCGACAACATCCCCTTATCGTTTCCAATCAGGAGAATGTCATCTACGTACAACACTAGGAACGCAACCTTATCCTTGATGACTTTCTTGTATACACAAGGTTCATCAGGATTTTGTTCGAAATCATATGACTTAATGGTGTCATCAAATCTATGATTCCAAGACCGAGATGCTTGTTTCAACCCATAAATGGATCTCAGCAACTTGCACACTTTGTGCTCTTGGCCTTCCTCGATGTATCCTTCTGGTTGTTGCATATAGATTTCCTCGTCGAGAAAGCCGTTAAGAAACGCTGTCTTGACATCCATTTGCCAGATTTCATAATCTAGGCATGCAGCAATAGAAAGGAGGATCCGGATGGATTTAAGCATGGCCACAGGGGAGAAGGTCTCTTCGTAGTCTATACCCTCTCTCTGTGTGTAGCCCTTAGCTACAAGCCGTGCTTTAAAGGTTTGCACCTTACCATCAACTCCTCGCTTCCTCTTGTAGAGCCACTTGCTCCCTATGGGTTTTACCCCTTCGGGGCAATCTACAAGTTTCCAGACAGAGTTAGAGTACATAGACTCTATCTCTTGATTCATCGCGTCAACCCGTAGATCCTTGTCACGATCCTCCATGGCCTTGCGAAAGGACAACGGATCATCTTCCACACCATCGAGAGACGGCTACGTTCGCCTGCGATTGTCCATACCGATTTGGTGGCCGAACCACTCTCTCGGTACGTACGGGTGGATTAGGATTAGGGGTGATTTGTTGCATTCGTAGTGTTGCCTACGGTGACACTAGGTGGCACTTGTGGTCGACCTCGTCGAAAGTAACTCCTCAAGTACGACTTTACTTCGAGGCTTGAAGTGTCATATCTTGATCCTCCAAAAATGTGGCGTTAGTGGAAACTATTACCTTGTTATCTTCCGGATCGTAAAACAGACCTCCACGTGTTCCCTTGGGGTAACCCACAAACAGACATACTTTCGTACGCTTTTGTAGTTTTGTAGTCTTGTCCACTAGTAAATGTGCAGGACAACCCCAAATTCGAAAGTGACGTATGCTTTCGCCACGTCCCTTCCAAAGTTCCAAGGGTGTCTTGCGACGGACTTAGACGGAACCACATTCAATATGTGTACCGCGCTACAGAGCATATCCCCAAAAGGATATCGGTAGCGAGGCGTAGCTCATCATTGATCGACCATGTCAATCAATGTTCTATTTCTCCTTTCGGCAACTCCATTTTCTTTGAGGTGTCCTAGGCGCGAACGTTGGGAACGGATCCCATGTTCAAGTAGGTAGTCGATGAACTCGGTATCTAAGTACTCTCCTCCGCGATCGGAGCGAAGGCATTTCAAAGACTTGCCCAATTGCCTTTCGGCTTACGCGAAATTCCTTAAACTTACCAAAAGTCTCGGATTTTCGATGCGACGGATAAACATATCCGAACCTCGAGTAGTCGTCGATGAAAGTAACAAAATACTCGAATCCGCCTCAGCTTGTACATTCATCGGACCACAAAGGTACGAATGTACTAACTCTAGAGGTTCTTTGGCCCTATTCCCTTTTGACGAGAAGGGACGCTTAGTCATTTTTCCTTCCGGGCAAGATTCGCGGACGGGCAATGAGTCAACGAGATAACTCTTTTAAGGTATCACCCTTAGCCATTCGTTTGAGTCTTTCCAAGGAAATGTGACCTAGCCTAAGGTGCCAAAGATATGTACTATCTTCTTTATGAGAAATTTTACGCCTTTTAGCGAGATTTTTTATGTGCTACTTTAAACATTTCGGTATTTAACGGGGAGCTTGCGTGGGTTTAATGAAATACAATCCGTTTTCTAATACGGTAGTACACAAAGTAAAACCATTCTTTGAAATAGTAAACTCATTATTCATAAAAGAAACAGTACAAGTTGGTCTTTCAAAGCGAGAATACGAAATTAAATTTCTACGAAAATTCGGAATGAAATAAACATTGTCTAAATGTAAAACTTTATTTCCAAAATGTAAAACCACGGCTCCCACTTTGCTTTTCTTTGAAACTAACGCCCCGGTGCCGACTCTCATAACTTGAGCTCCTTCCTACAGCTCCTCATACGAACTAAGGATACGCAAAGAAGAACATACATGGTTAGTAGCTCCAGTATCCAGTATCCAAATTGATACATCTTTAGCTACATTGAAAGATTCCAAGACAAGTAATTCTGGATTACCTTTCTTATCTTTCCCATTGCTAGCCTTAACCTTCCCATCCTTTACATCTTTGAGATATACGGGGCGTGACGACGCCGGTGCCTATCTCATTGCGGTAATGACACTTGCCCTTGGGCTTGGATGGTGTACTTGGCTTAGCCTTCTTCTTCATAGGTTTAGGCGCCGGCGCGGTTTGTTTCTTATTCTTTTGTTTACCCTATTTGGTTTGACTTAGACGCCTTGGCGAGACCACATTGGCCTCGGCCTTCTTTTCTGCTCTTGGGTTTTATCTTTCGAAGAAAGACCCTCATAGACTTGGAGTTCATTGATCAACTCCGTCATGGAAAGGTGAGCCTTAGACATGACATAGGCGGTCGAACGTCGGGAAATCGGATGTCGAGAGATTCGAGAATCAACGACACTTGGGTAGCATCGTCTATAATCGCACCATGAGTTCTTTGCATCGGTAAAGTAACTAATCATGTTCATCACATGACCGGTAACCGGCCCGACCCCGCCTCGTCTTGGCATTGACGGCCTTCCTCACGGCCTCGTGTCTTGCTTGATCGGACGGTTTGCCAAACATGGTGGTTAAATGCGCAAGATTTCTCGTGCAGTATTAAAACCCTCAATCTTGCTCCGAATGACATCCGACACGGAGGCTAAGAAGATGCCTCTTGCCTTATTATTCGCCTCTTGCCATTTTTGATGTTGATCGCAAATGCGTTTAGGCGGATTTTGAGGGGGTAGAACGGGGCACTCCTCGGTCAAAACAAAGCTGTGCATTCTCAAATACGAGCACCACGTTTACGTTACTTTTCCACTTAGTAAAATTGTCGCCATTAAGCTTATCATTCGGTAAAGTTTGAATTTGCGAAGACATGTTCTTGTAAATAAAATGACGAAACTTAATCAAATATACACTACTATATTTTTATTTTAGGAATAATAAACTATATAAAGTCTATCCTACCATTCCAAGGATTTAATCTCACACCTCGGTGCCGCCGCGGGGTCGGTCAAAGAGGTGACGATTTAAGCGAGACAATGTCTCTCGGTGATTAATCTTCGAGAATCAAACATCTCACGGGAATCGGACATCCCGGACCTTAATCACGATTACCTTCCTTTTTCTAGCCTAGATATTTCGAAAATATCCATAAAGAGTGTGACCTACTATATCGGATCTCAAAGTACGCCCCGAGTGTGCCGCCGCGGGGTCGGTCGGTGACTCGACGAGTACCCGAAATCCTATCCTTTCGGAAACCAAGCCTTGAATTTTGATAGGGGTGAACACCACCCGCGGGGGCCGGAATCAAAGCGGCTCGAGGTGTCACCGCTTCTCTCACGTGCTTGCATTTATAGTAGAGGCCGTGGGGTTGGTTGTCGCCTTCCCCGCTCCCACTCAATATTTTGAAAAAGTGGTGGGTTTACTAATTACGGTTTTGGCCTTGACAATAAGAAACAATAAATCAAAGTACTCCGAATAGGGTCGGTTATGTAGGCAAGCCTACGCCGTCTTATTCGTTGGAACATATGTGACGGTTCGGGCCAATCCGGCGGGGAGAAGCCCCGTTTAGCCCGAAGGCTTATCGGCTATGCTAAGTCTATCGAGCTGGCTGTTGTAACGTACATCACACGTGGAGGGGAGTCGATTGAGCCGAAGCTCGGTTGAACTCGCCCAACCATGGTTAGACCATTTCCGAACCCATGTACTAAGATTCTCCGATTTCTAAATTGTCACCCAAAGCGTAATCTCGTTTTAGTTTAAGGTGGGTTCAGCGAGAAGCCATCACCGAAAAGCTCAACGATTTATCCAAGTGGGATTCACCGAGAATCCATCACTAAAATCGTAAACGATTGACATAAACCCGGGTCCTCGGTTTTTATAATTAGCTACTTATTATTTAACTACCACATATTAAATTAATAAGCATTCATACTAATTATTCGAGTTACACATGCCTAATTTATTCGAAATAAACTAGCTACATGTATGCATTGGAGTGGAATCATGAAGATGCAAGTCATGGCAATTTTCCGGTTTTAAGCACGTAATCTTGATCAAACACAAAATTATACCGAAAAGTAAACACCGAGATGGACCGTTGGTACCCCCGACTAACTATTTTCTAAGGAAAAGTAAAACTTATACTATGTCTTCGAGTCTTGATCTTCGAATCTTGAACTCGAACCGCCGGATCACAAACCACGAACACCCGAGAGGAGAAAAGGTTTTTTAATCAAATAAAACCAATTTATTATAATTAAATAAAACCTTTTTTTTTATTTATTTTTTTTTTTAAGTGCGGCTGTAAATTTTATTTTTTATTTTTTATTTTTTGATATTGTCGGCTATGTGCAGGATATTTACCAAATTTTTTTTTTTTTTTTTGTTATTATTACAGCCGAAAGGCTGTTTATTAAAGCAGAAAAAAAAATTTATGCATGCAGCCGCATAGAAAACCCTAGCCGCATGCTAGGTTTATAAAAAAAAACAGACTTATTAAAAAAAGATTTTTAACCGTTTCTCCTCATTCATACCTTGGGTTTCGCCATGATGTTCAACTTTTCTTCAAGATCTTCATCTTTTCGAGCCCGGAATATCAAAATTACAATAAAAGATGCTACTTTTACATAATTTTCGAAAATTGACATAAAAAAAAATACAATTCCTATGCTCAATTGTTACTAAACAAAGGAGCTACAAAATAGATCTACGGGTAAACAGTACCAACCCAATCCATCTCTTCAACCACAACATTCACAAGCATACAACATGATAAATTTTGAATTTAACCAAAAAAAACGAAATAAAAACACCTATAACATCTTTTCCACTCACAGATCTAAAACTCATATTCTTTGATCGTTAGATCAAAGGCTCTGATACCACTTGTTAGATGTAATATCGTCGGATCAATCATGGATTGACCCGATTACGCAGCGGAAGGCATAAGATCTAGATCTAAACGAAACAAAGAACATAGTTAAAGATCTAATTCTACAAGGGGGTTTAGGAGCCTACCTTTTTATGGTGCTTAACTCCAAGATCTAAAGGCTCCTTGAACACGTGATTGAGCAGCCACCGTCTTCCAACGTGTGTCTCCCAGCAACACCAAGTGGATGGTGTTTCCCGCCGCCGGACCTCCTTGATATGCTACCGGAATAATCCCGAAGATTATTCCAACTCTAAACCCAAAGAAAACTGGCCGAAAATTCTAAGCCTTTTCCTTATGATAATGGCGTGTATGTGATCATCTTCAAAGGCTTGGGAGAACTCTCTTTATATAGGAGAGTGAAACTTAGCCTCAAGGATTAATAATTAATACAAAATCAATTATAATAATCCTTTTATTAAAAAGATATATCTAAGATATTCCAAAATAAATAAGGATATATAAAAGATATTCTTTTCCTTAAATTATTTAACACATAAATAATTTAATCGCATGTCAAATAATTATCAAGAAAACAAATTCCTTAATAATTAAACAATAAAACCATGCGCCCCTTTTTAATCAAATCAAGGTCACGCACCTTTTTATTCTTTTTGACCAATTGGGTCAAAATTGGTCAACACACCAATTCGGGTCGAGTCACGAAAAATGTCTTTTCCGTGTATTTAATTATTTAGTCCAACTAAACAATTAATCCACATATCAAATTAAATAGTCCAATCCACTATTTAATTATAATTGAGTGCAACGACGAGAAACCTATATCTTTATATTAGGAGCGCGTCGGGGACCATGGGCCCGTATTCGGTAGCTACAATAAATTAGATAAAATTATTCGTCGGACGGAGAATAATTATATCCAACCTATTAATTCCGGGATTACACCACCATAAACCCGAAATTGAACTCTATCGAATATAGATAACTTACACTCAATTTATGAGTCGAAATCGTCCAACGATATAATCATTACATACGGATAAATCCTCCATATGTTGTTCACTTCGATTCGGGATATTTCCGCAAACCCTTCTCGAAACATATTATCCTTATTTATCATTAACCCCCTAGTGATCAATTAGTTCATAACCAATATGATATGAAGCGGGCCCCGTCGATCGGTTTAGGGTTAACAAATAAGAGAAGCTGTCTGTCTACTTCCGAGGGAAGGAATGGATTCCATATACGTGATAACACGGACCACTCACTCATTCCGAGAATAGAGCCAACGAGAAGTGTTGGACCACGTTACTGCGAAGTGATCCTTACTAACACATCAAACTCCACCCTGGTCTAAGCGGTTGTACGTGATCACCTCGGGATTGATTAATCCATATATGATCATCTTGTGATTCGATAAGACTTCTCGATCACGGAATTATATCGAGAACTCAAATCAAATCGGTCCGGCCGATACTATATGATTATCATCATATATAAATGCCCCACTAGGTACCCTATTACCGACAGTCCGGATAAGGCTGTCACACCGTAAAGTGTTACGGGCGCATTAATAGCAAATTAATCTAGAGACCCGTACTCCGATTAATAAACGCTACGGACTAAGTTAATTTTAAGTATATTTCACAAACTCAATCCTCGTGTGTATAGCCATACCTTTGAGTTGTGATTACATAATCAATATACTTAGGGTTTTCTGTAGTGTATATATATTGGCAATAAATGCGAATAAATAAGATGAAATAAATTCTGTCATTTATTTAAATAAAACAATTACAAATTGTCTTTCGGGCATAAAACCTAACATTTAATTGTTGATTACCTTCCTTTTTCAGCCAAGATATTTCCAAAAATATCCTTGTGAGTGTGACCTCTTGTTTCGGATCTCAAAGTACGCTCCGAGTATGCCGCCTTAGGGTCGGTCAGTGACCCGACGAGTACCCAAAATCCTATCCTTTCGGAGACCAAACCATGCATTTTGATAGCGGTGAAGGCCATCCTTAGAGGGCCGAAATCAAAGTGGCATGAGGCGTCACCATTCTCTCACTTGCTTGTGTCAACAGTAGAGGCCGTGGGGTCGGTTGTCACCTTCCCCGCTCCCACTCGTTATTTTGAAAATTAGGTAGTCTCATTAGGATTTTCATAATTTCTTCACAATCCGAAAAACAATAAATCATAAATATTTAAGTTAATCCTCCTACTAGTTCATCGGTTCCAAATACCGTCTAACTAGTGTCACTTATTCACGATTTTCCAATTTCTTGGATATTTAAATTCTTTGTGTAGACACTACACAATTAAAATTCACCAAGAATTTTAAAACCCTAATACATTAGGACTTTATGAATTTTTCTAATAATTCCAAAAACAATAAATCACAAAATTAAAAGCTCCTACTAGTTTATCGGTTCCAAATACCGTCTAACTAGCGACACCTTATTCACGATTTTCCATTTTTTCGAATATTTAGAAAATCTCTTGTGTAGACACTACACAACAAAAATTCACCAATGAATTTTATAGTCCTAATTATGTCATGATAAAAATTTTGGATCGTAGAATTTTATCTCAATAATTTGAAAACAATAAATCTTTTAAAGCAATCACCAACTTATCGGCATTAAACCCTGGCTGAGCTTTAACCGAGTTCACCGAACGGTTTCGGGATTGGCTAAGCCGACCCGTCCTCTTCGTTGGTTCATATACGAATGTTGGATGAATCGGGCTAAGGCTGCCCCATTGAGCCGAAACTCGCCGGATAGCTTGACCTTGCCGGACCCCCGACGCTGACGTCGCACGCGTGCGGGTGCTGGGTTGAAAATCGGGCTAAGGTTGCCCCATTGAGCCTCAGCTCGCCGGATAGCTTGACCTTGCCGGACCCCCGTGGCTAACCCCGCACTTGGACGGAGAAGTCGAGTCGAGCCGAAGCCCTGTTGACCGCCCAAACCAATTTTTGAACCTTTTTGCTCAGTTGGTGTCCAACTTTTCCGGATTTTCCAATTTTCCAATTATTAAATTTTTTTTTATGTAGTCACTTCATAATTAAAATCCATGAATGATATTTAGATCCTAAAATTAAATTACAGAGTATATTTTATTTTATCATGTGAATTTTATATCCCAATAAAATTTCGTTCGTTTTAATTAATTTAATTACCTAAATTAATCTAAATTAATTACGTCTCATACATGCCTAATTAATATCACGATTAATTATCTACATGTATGCATATGCCAGGAATGGAATTAATGAATATGATGCATGTGATGGCATGGTTATATCACATAAATAATCATACAAGAAAATAAATGTGAAAATAAACCACTGAGAGGGACCGTTGGTACCCCGTATCTAATCTATAAATAAACAAATAAATAAAAAAACTAAACCCAATCTAAAAGGTTTACTATTTTTATTTTTGATTCTGCCGCCGCATGTGACGCCCCGTTCTGGACACCGAGTCCTTATCCGGAAAGAACGCCCGGCACGCATATATTTTTTTCTTTAATAAATCAAAGAAGTATATATACGTAAGCCTACGTCATCATACTTTAATATCAATTGCAAAGCATAAGACATAAAATAACAACTCGGGAATGTCAAACGACAAACAAAACAGATCGATCAAAGTTCCAAATCAAGTCTAAGACCATCTTCAAAAGAAACAACAGAATTAAATGTTGTTTAAACTATTACAATCCCAAATAGAAAAATAACACGAGAAGCTAAAAGTCTAGTGGCATCTAAAACGTTAGACCAATTCCAAGGTATTATTGAAACAAAGAAAAGTAAAATAAACTTCATCTCGAACTCCAAGCTCAAAAGTCTGCATCTTGACTATCGTCATAGCCAAACTCATCTACCTGTCAATCTTCTCGGGGTGGGGTACAATAAGGAAAAGGGGTAAGTACATTTTGTACTCAGTACGGGGTAGAAGATCGGTAACACATATTGATCTACACATCTACCACATATGTTGCATTAAAATACACTCCCTCTCTTGCTAAGCCGATCAAACTTGGGGCAAGCATGTTAGCACCATCACGAGCAATTATCTATGTTACATTGTAATTCAAGGACACAATGCCCGAATGATGGGTATGCACCGAGACATATTCGGGAAGCACCTCTATGTTTAATATGGCACGGATGCTTCCGTGCGGAACATTTCCCAAAACCCGAATATTGTCCGTAACGTATGAGAAATGATTCCATGCTGCGAATCATAAATGTGCCTCACTAAGAATTCCAACGTTTTAACTTTTAGACTCATCACATATGTTTATTACGTAGTTAATCTAACCACCTAAGTTCATTCTACTTCAAAAGGCTTCTTAAGGACATCTAGTCCTAGACAATCTAGATTAACTACTTAGCACATTGTAAAAGGGCATCAATGACTACTAAACCAATGACCCCGCAAGGTCTAAACAACCGCCTTCTGGGCTACCACATTCTCCCCGCAGAGGGTCTCAGTTGTGGCGATTGATGCTAAGGCACCTGAAGTCGGAAGTTAGACTTTGCAAATTAACATATAATGTTCCACATGAACATACAAACGACGTTGTATCGTATAATACACGTAAAAGTACAAAAGTAACGTAATAAACTTTTACTATAACCATTAAATATATATTGCTCTTTGTTTTACATACCCTTTTAGTCTATTTTTTAAATAAAATCATTTACCGTATATATTATCTATTAAATCAACTATATCAATAATTCTTTTTTTTCCTCTTCTTTTCTTTTCTTTTCTTTATGTTCTCATCATTCTTCCTTCTGCTACTTTATTTTTTTAAATTATGTTCCACTGCTACTATTCGTTCTTTCTCCTTCAATTTATATATTTACTTATCTACCGTGAAAACACAACTTGCAAACATATTAAAGAATACATTTCCCTTTCCCTTTATCTTTTTTTTCTTTTCTTTTTCTACAGCACCCAAGTACAGGCATCATTGTACATCAAAGTCCCTTTTTTTTCCTGCATTCATTCGACTATTCCCAGCATCAATGATATGTAATTTTATTTTATTTTTTTCCTTAAAGAATCAGCCGTATAACATATAAAATAGCAACAACAAGAATAAATAAACACATACTAAAATACCGTAGAACACCCCCTTATCTTGATAATAGTTAGGAAAAGATCAAAAACCAAACACAACAAGAACAAATGCGAATCATCGCCTTCTACGCAATCTATACAAATCAAAACGACGACTACGATTAACAACACAACCTATATATCATCCTAAACACAAGAATTGCCCAAAAACGAATACGATTCTAAAAGAACCTAAAAGATGGATACTTACGAAATACGAAATTGTTGATGTCAAAAGAACGCTTGCAACGAGATGATTACTTCTCTCTACTGCGGTCTGCACAAACGATGAACGGATTGAGCAAATTGTTGAAGATTCCTTCCTCTTCTTCTTTTTATTTTTTTATTTTACGCAGAGCTTCTCCCTTTTTTTTTTCTGATGAACCGTCTCAATTAAAGGGGAATTAAGGGGTGGGGGTTTCAGTTTAGGAAATTAAGTTGTCATTTATTAATTTAATTTCCAAATTAATAATCCTTAAAAAAAATCCCTTTTTTTAATTCCCTTTTAAAATAAGTTAGGATATATATAATATAAAAATATAGATAAATATTTAATATAAATCCGTATTCTTACTATTATACCCTTACTCGTATTATCGGGGTATTACATTCCTCCCCTCTTAAAAGAAGTTTCGTCCTCGAAACTGAACGTACCTGGAAGGTTCTTGAATTCTGGAAACTCATCAATCATGTCATCTTCTTTCTCCCATGTTGCCTCTTCTGTTGTATGATTACTCCATTGAACCAACACTAGTTGAACTTCTTCACCCTTGGCTTGCTTTACTTTCCGTTCCAAGATACAAACTGGTTCTTCTTGGTAAGTTAGGTTCTCTTCAACCATTTCAAGGTCAACGTTTGCTTCCGTATCAATATCAGTCAAACATTTCTTTAGCATTGACACATGAAAGACATTATGAACTCTTGACAAGGACTCTGGCAACTCCAAACGATAAGCTAAAGGTCCCACTTTAGCTAAGATCACAAAAGGTCCTACATATCTGGGGCTCAACTTGCCCTTCTGTCCAAACCGTCTCACTCCTCTCATTGGTGATGCCTTGAGGTACACTCTATCCCCGACCTCAAACTCCAACGGTCTTCTTCTCACATCTTCCCAACTCTTCTGCCTGTCTTGAGCCACTTTCAGATTCCGACGAACTACCTCAATCTTCTCTTTAGCCTACGTATCAACTCTGGCCCCGTTATCTGTTTCTCCCCAACTTCATCCCAAAACACTGGTGTTCTGCACTTTCTTCCATATGCTTGCATGGTAACTATTGTTATATGCAAACTCCGCCACTGGGAGGTACTCATCCCATGAGCCTCCTACTTCTAAGGCACATACTCACAACATGTCCTTGAGAGTCTGAATCGTCCTTTCTGACTGCCCGTCTATCTGGGGATGAAACGATGTACTCAAATCTAACTTGGTCCCAAACAGTTTTTGAAGACTCATCCAAAATCTGCTAACAAACCGACTATCCTTGTCTGATACGATAGAAACCGGAACTCCGTGAAGCTTCACAATATTGTGCAGATAAAGTGTATCTAAATTCTTCAATGTCATTTTCTCATTCACTGGCAAGAAATGCGCAGACTTTGTCAACCGATCGATTATTACCCAAATCTTATCAAAACATGTTCTAGTCTTGGGTAAACCACCGACAAAATCCATAGTGATCTTCTCCCACTTCCATTCGGGAATCTCTAAAGGCTTTAACAATCCTGCTGGTCTTCTATGCTCAGCCTTCACTCGCTGGCATGTATCACATCTGGCCACAAACTCTGCTATCTCAATTTTCATTGATGGCCACCAATAATATTGTTTCAGCACTTTATACATCTTGTTTGCTCCAGGATGAACTGCAAACGCAACTTTATGGGCTTCATCCATAACCATATTCCTTAAGTTGTCCACCTGAGGAACACACAACCTATTTTGATACCAAAGGTTACCGTCTGCATCTAACTCATAGCCACTGGATGGCTTCGTCCTGGCAACTCTCTTGTAGTCAACCATAACCGGATCTTCATCTTGCTTCCTTTGAATCTCAACAACCAACTCTGAACTGGCGATCAATGGTGCAAAACAACCAACCTGTTCATGTGGAACGATATCCTGAATGGTCAAGCTCTCCAATTGATCAACAACATCCGGGACGCTGATAAGCGAACTCACTGGTCTCCTGCTTAAGGCGTCTGTTACAACATTCGCCTTTCCTGAATGATATTGAATATCAAGGTCGTAGTCCTTAACATACTCCAACCAACGCCTTTGTCTCATATTCAACTGATGCTGCTTAAAGAAGTACTTAAGGCTATGATGGTCGGTGAAAATACGAGCCTTGACTCCATACAAGTAATATCTCCAGGTCTTCAACGCAAAGACAACTGCTGCTAACTCAAGATCATGCATCGGATAATTCTTCTCATGAATCTTCAACTGCCTTGACGCATAAGCTATGACCTTCCCATTCTGAGATAACACACAACCAAAACCTTGACCCGAAGCATCAGTGTAAAAAAAACTTCTGGAAGAGTCAATATTGGTGTTGTGGTTAATCTCTTCTTAAGAATCTGAAACGCTTCTTCACACTCCTTAGTCTATTCATACTTTACTCCTTTTCGAGTGAGACTTGTAAGTGGCACTGCTATTCTTGATAAATCCTGTACAAAACGCCGGTAGTAGCCTGCCAAACCTAAGAAACTCCGAATCTCTGACACTGTAGTAGGTCTAGGCCACTTAACTACCGCTTCAATCTTAGCTGTATCCACTTTAATTCCTTCACCTGAGATGACATGACCTAAGAAACTCACTTGGTCTAACCAGAACTCGCATAAACTGAACTTGCCAAACAACTGCTCCTCTCTCAAAGTTTGAAGAATAATCCTCAAATGTGTCTCATGTTCTTCCTCGTCCTTAGAGTAAATCAGAATGTCATCGATAAACACTATAACAAACTAATCTAGATATGGCATAAAGACTCTTTGCATAAGATCCATAAATGCCGAAGGTGCATTTATGAGACCAAATGGCATAACTCTGAATTCGTAATGCCCATATCTAGTGCGGAACAGCTGTCTTAGGAATATCTGATTCCTTAACCTTCAACTGGTGATAACCCGACCTTAAATCAATCTTAGAGAATACCTTCTTCCCTTGTAATTGATTAAACAAGTCATCTATCCTCGGGAGTGTATACTTATTCTAAATAGTGAGATTGTTCAACTCTCTATAGTCTATACACATCCTCATGCACCCGTCTTTCTTCTTTACAAACAACACTGGAGCTCCCTACGGTGAAGTACTCGGCTGGATGATCTTCTTCTTCAACATATCTGCAAGCTGCTCTTTCAACTCTTTTAACTCAGTTGGTGCCATCCTATAAGGAGCTTTAAAAACTGGTCCTGCTCCTGGAATCAATTCTATGGTGAACTCGAAAGCTCTATTTGGCGTGTCTCCTCGTAACTCTTCTGGAAACACATCAAGGAACTCATTCACTATAGGGATATCTTTTAACTCTGGCATATTCTTCGATGTATCAACCGCGAAAAACAACAAAGCATCACATCCTACTTGAATTGTCTTGACTGCCTTAAGTGCATAAATTATTGGATAATTCCTAACACTTGAATTCTTGGCATTACCATGAAAAGTGATAGAAGATTTGCCTGGTTCTTTGAACATCACCTTCTAATCCTTGCAATCTAGATGTACATGATTCTTTGACAACCAATCCATTCCTAGAATGACGACAAAGCCTGAGAAATCCAACACAATCAGGTCATGTTCACATCTGTACTTACCAACTTGTATCTTGCATTGAGGAACCATTTGATCAACCATAGAAGACTTTCCTAAAGCGGTATTAATCTTTAAGGGCTTCCTTAACTTTCCAAAAGGCATCCTAAGTTGCTCGGCTACCTTAGTTGACACAAACGTGTTTGAAGCGCCAGTGTCAAACAAAGCAGACACAAGTAAACCTCCTACTTGTATAGAACCTAGTAGGAAAGGAAAACAACATGTATTCAAGCAACGAAATTGCACACTCAAAACACATACTGAAAGGAACCAAAACTTTTAAAAGTACCTGTGACGACTGCCTCATCTGACTCGTATGCTTCTGCATCCAGTGCAAAAACTTTGGTAGGTCCTGACGGCCTAACTTTCCCTGAGGGTGGTCTAGAAGCTGTAGATGCCGGAATCTGAGTGTTCCTCCTTATTGGGCAATCTCTAACCATGTGACCTGTATCACCACAGTGAAAACAAGCTCATGTGCCAACACGGCACTCTCCAACATGAGATTTGCCACACTTAGGGCAAGGCGGTGTCGCTGCTGCTGGTGGGGCTGATGGTCTAGTTGGAGCCCTCCTGTAGTTCTGCTGCAGTGCTGGCCTGCGGTTCTGACTCGCATCAAAAGGCCTCTTCTGACCTACCGTGATGCTCGGTTTCACATTATGAATCTCAATTCTCAAACATGTGTCCATCAACTTCTTCATAGTATCTGGCTTGTTGCTAATCAACTTATCCATTATGTCCTTGTTTAGCCCTTCCATGAACTTATCAATCTTAGCTTCCTCCGTTGCAATAGTGTTAGGGGAATACTTTCCCAACTCATAGAACTTCATTTGGTACTCCATTACCGACATAGCTCTCTGACATAAGAAAAGAAACTCCCTAGCCTTAGCATTTCTCAATGCGGTAGGGAAAAACTGATCGATGAAGGCTCCCTTAAATTCTTCCCAATCTTCAATCTTTCCTCTCGTATCCTCTATCATATCTGCCCATTCTTGGGCTGCTCCAATCAGCAGAGAACTGGCCAAATTGGCCCACTTATTCACCGGTAACCTCATCTGCTTAAAGCTTCTTTCAACCATCCTCAACCAACTATCCGCCTCAGTAGTAGCCGTCTTACCATCAAACTGCTTAACTCCTGATTTTTGAACGTTTAAAAACCTCTGTGCCTCTTCTTGTTCCTCCTTATTCGGGGGTACTGGTGCATACTGCAAGGGTCTAGGTGCGGTGGGGTAAGCAGTAGGGTACCCGGTAGTTGGTGGTGGAGGAGGTGGTATATGTGTGTCAACTGGTGGTCTATAAGGATGGTATCTTTGGTTAGGTGGTGGTGGAGGAGCTGAGTAGTAGGGCTAATAGTTTGTTGTGGTTTGAGCGGTGGTGTTAATAGGTGTGATGTTAATAGGTGGTGGCTGAGGTAGAGTGCTATACGAAGTATAGGCTGCCTGGTCGGGGTAAGCTGAATACATATACGTAGTGGGAAGAGGAGCATAGTCATACTGAGGATGTAGGGTTGGCTGTGATGAGTAGGTCATTAGAAGTTGAGGGTGGAAAGTGGCAGATGGATATGCAGTGGGGTGAACTTGGTTATTGGTGGTGGCTCTGTAATGAGGGATGGATCGGGCTGTGTAATTAATGGTCAAAGGGGTGGTATAGGTAGTATTAGGAACATCAGTAGTACCTCCAAATTGGGGCAAAGAAACATTAACATGTGAAGTTGGCACTCCAGAAGTCTGTACAACCTGCTCCTGAATGAAAACAACTTCCTGATTCTGATTCTGCAACCCCTGAGTCTGATTCTGAACCAATCCATGTTCTTGACCATGTTCCACACCCTGATTCTGAGGCTGCAACCCTTGAGAAACCACAACTCCCTGAGTCCAACTGGACTCACTACTGGCCGTATCTCCATCCTGAGGTGCACGAGATGGCCCTGGGGCACTAGGATGAGCTCTGGTGGGAAGATAGGATTAGCTATCATATATGTAAGCTGAATACATATACGTAGTGGGAAGAGGAGCATAGTCATACTGAGGATGTAGGGTTGGCTGTGATGAGTAGGTCATTAGAAGTTGAGGGTGGAAAGTGGCAGATGGATATGCAGTGGGGTGAACTTGGTTATTGGTGGTGGCTCTGTAATGAGGGATGGATCGGGCTGTGTAATTAATGGTCAAAGGGGTGGTATAGGTAGTATTAGGAACAACAATAGTACCTCCAAATTGGGGCAAAGAAACATTAACCTGTGAAGTTGGCACTCCAGAAGTCTGTACAACCTGCTCCTGAATGAAAACAACTTCTTGATTCTGATCCTGCAATCCCTGAGACTGATTCTGAACCAACCCATGTTCTTGACCATGTTCCACACCCTGATTCTGATGCTGCAACCCTTGAGAAACCGTAACTCCCTGAGTCCAACTGGACTCACTACTAGCCGTATCTCCATCCTGAGGTGCACGAGATGGCCCTAGGACACTAGGATGAGCTCTGGTGCCGTATCTAACCATCTTCTGTAATAAAAGGCAAGATAGGATTAGCTAGCTGCTAAAGAAAACTATACATTAAAGCTTAATTACGAACTTAGACTTAAGAAAGGAAACTTTGCTTTGATACCAACCGTGACGCCCCGTTCCGGACACCGAGTCCTTATCCGGAAATGACGCCCGGCACGCATTTTTTTTTTCTTTAATAAATCAAAGAAGTATATATACGTAAGCCTACGTCATCATACTTTAATATCAATTGCAAAACGGAAGACATAAAATAACAACTCGGGAATGTCAAACGACAAACAAAACAGATCGATCAAAGTTCCAAATCAAGTCTAAGAACATCTTCAAAAGAAACAACAGAATTAAATGTTGTTTAAACTATTACAATCCCAAATAGAAAAATAACACGGGAAGCTAAAAGTTTAGTGGCATCTCAAACGTTAGACCAATTCCAAGGTATTATTGAAACAAAGAAAAGTAAAATAAACTTCATCTCGAACTCCAAGCTCAAACGTCTGCATCTTGATTATCGTGATAGCCAAACTCATCTACCTGCCAATCTTCTCGGGGTGGGGTACAATAAGGAAAAGGGGTAAGTACATTTTGTACTCAGTAAGGGGTAGAAGATCGGTAACACATATTGATCTACACATCTACCACATATGTTGCATTAAAATACACTTCCCTCTGCTAAGTTTGTTAGCACCATCACGAGAAATAATCTATGTTACATTGTAATTCAAGGACACAATGCCCGAATGATGGGTATGCACCGGGACATATTCAGCACCTCATATGGCATGGATGGTTTCGTGTGGAACATTTCCCAAAACCCGAATATTGTCCGTTACGTATGAGAAATGATTCCATGCTGCGAATCATAAATGTGACTCACCAAGAATTACAACGTTTTAGCTTTTAGACTCATCACATATGTTTATTACGTAGTTAATCTAACCACCTAAGTTCATTCCACTTAAAAAGGCTTTCTAAGGACATATAGTCCTAGACAATCTAGATTAACTACCTAGCACGTTGTAAAATGACATCAATGACTACTAAACCAATGACCCCGCAAGGTCTAAACAACCGCCTTCTGGGCTACCACATTCTCCCCGCGAGAGGGTTTCGGTTGTGGCGATTGATCTTAAAGCGCACCGAAGTCGGAAGTTAGACTTTGCAAATTAACATATAATGTTCCACATGAACATACAATGACGTTGTATCGTATAATACACGTAAAAGTACAAAAGTAACGTAATAAACTTTTTCTATAACCATTAAATATATACTGCTCTTTGTTTTACATACCCTTTTAGTCTATTTTTTAAATAAAATCATTTACCGTATATATTATCTATTAAATCAACTATATCAATAATTCTTTTTTTCCCTCTTCTTTTCTTTTCTTTACGTTCTCATCATTCTTCCTTTTGCTACTTTATTTTTTTAAATTATGTTCCACTGCTACTATTACTATTCGTTCTTTCTCCTTCAATTTATATATTTACTTATCTACCGTGAAAACACAACTTGCAAACATATTAAAGAATACATTTCCCTTTCCCTTTATCTTTTCTTTTCTTTTCTTTTTCTACAGCACCCAAGTACAGGCATCATTGTACATCAAAGTCCCCCCTTTTTTTTTTCCTGCATTCATTCGACTATTCCCAGCATCAATGATATACTACTATAATTTTATTTTATTTTTTTCCTTAAAGAATCAGCCGTATAACATATAAAATAGCAACAACAAGAATAAATAAACACATACTAAAATACCGTAGAACACCCCCTTATCTTGATAATAGTTAGGAAATGATCCAAAACCAAACACAACAAGAACATATGTGAATCCTCGCCTTCTACGCAATCTATACAAACCAAAACGACGACTACGATTAACAACACAACCTATATACTACCTCCATTCAAAAAGTCATCCTACAATTTTCTACTTCGTCCCATAATATAAGTCATTCTACATTACCAACGCAACATTTATTTCTCTATCTTACCCTTAATTTATTATGAATTCAACAACTTTTCATTGCTTAACAACTATTGCATTAATGATAGTCAAGGGTATTTTAGACATTAACCTTCAAATTAATGACATTCAACCAATTCCTTAATCGTGCGAAAACTCCAGGATGACTTATATTTGGAGGTATATCATCCTAAACACAAGAATTGCCCAAAAACGAATACGATTCTAAAAGAACCTAAAAGATGGATACTTACGAAATACGAAATTATTGATGTCAAAATAACGCTTGCAACGAGACGATTACTTTTCTTTACTGCGATCTGCACAAACGATGAAAGGATTGAGCAAATTGTTGAAGATTCCTTCTTCTTCTTTCTTCTTTTTTTTTTTTACGCAGAGCTTCTCCTCTCTTTTTTTTTTTTTTTTTTTTTTTCTGATGAACCGTCTCAATTAAAGGGGAATTAAGGGGTGGGGGTTTCAGTTTAGGAAATTATGTTGTCATTTATTAATTTAATTTCCAAATTAATAATCCTTAAAAAAATAAGTTAGGATATATATAATATAAATCCGTATTCTTACTATTATACCTTTACTCGTATTATCGGGGTATTACTCCGCATGCGTATATTAAATAATTGCTTCATTCTTTCATCAAAAAATCTTTAGCTGAGTTGCTTTGTTGATGTTATTCTAATATTAAATAAATACAACACGTCCTGCGAAATTTAAATAATTCTAATTTCTAGAAAATTAAATTACCACAAGTAAATTACATAATTTCCTATACCCAACAAAACGGGTTTACAATAGATCTAACAATAAACAAGTATCAACCCCAATCAATCTCGTCACCCATAAACATTCAACCACGCATATATATTATAAAAAGATGCAATATTTATTCAATTTCACTCCTTATTAATTAATTATGCAATATTGATCGCAAAAATCGCTTTAACTTAGCTCTGCTACCACATGCTAGATATACATAAACCCGAATCCGGATCCGATCCACAATTGGATCGTCAGATTTGATTCTCAGCACCGATCGAGACACTCGATCATACACAGCGGAAGCTACGAATAAATTCGCATGTGATTTTACCACGATTCGATTTGCATGATTAATTAATAACTACAAAAAGTTAGTAGATTTACCCAAACCGGAGAGAGACGAGAAATAACCGACCAATGGAGAAGTCGTAGTCTTCCGGATTGTATCTCCTAGCGACGACTGGTGGACATCGATCCTCGCCGTAGAACCTCTTCGAATATGCACGAAAAACCCTAGGTTTTTCTTCTCTTAATGACTAAGGCAAGAAACTAATTTTTCTTCCTTTTTATTTCATTGTGGCGCCAATTAATGTTGTCTATTGTGCTAAGAGGAACTCTCTTTATATAGGAAAATAACTAGTCAAAAGAGTTAACATTTTCACACAACTA
This sequence comes from Gentiana straminea, assembly GCA_036785695.1. Lineage (NCBI taxonomy): Eukaryota > Viridiplantae > Streptophyta > Magnoliopsida > Gentianales > Gentianaceae > Gentiana > Gentiana straminea. The sequence continues at coordinate 6,913,131 of JAVUPR010000243.1, forward strand.
TTACATATTCCCATAAGGAAAAGATATTTTTGCCATAAAAATAAGAGATAATTCCCAAAAAATCAATTCTTATTTTTCCATTAATTATCCAACAAATAGATAATTAATTAATTACACATGTGACATAATCTAGGAAAATTTATTTTCCCAACTTTATCACAAAAGTGGCGCCATTATAGTCATTAAATTTAATAGAAAATGTCTTTTCTATTTTACATATTATTTACCAAATAAATAATATTTACATATTCATTAAATAGACCAACTATTTAATTTAATCTCGAGGTTCCATTAAACGAGAAAACACTCGCGGTTAGGAGCCAGATGGGCCCTATGGTTGAGGGGACCCGGGGCCATGTGTACCTATGGGAACTACACGAAACGGTAAATGTTACCGTCTTTGGATCGATCAATGTTACGGTATGATGTGGATGAATGATACGCTTGTTTAGTCCGATCGTGTGCTACGATAAATTAAATAAAATATTCATCGAACAAAATATTTCTACTTAATTCATTAATTCCGGAATTATGCCACTATAAATATGAAACTGAATTCTATCGATTATAGATATAACTTATTCTAAAAACGTCGAGTCGAGTCGATAAGTGTCTATTGATATAATCATTACATATAAACTAACCCTCCATGGACTATCCGTAATGAAGCAGGATTATTTCCGTAAACATTCTTCAATACATCTTATCATTATTTACTATTAACTCACTGGTGATCAATTAGTTCATAACCAATACGAACTCCATGGATCGATCAGTTTCTAGGATTAATAAATAAGGGGATTGTCTTTCTACTTCCCGCATGAAGGAATGGATTCCATATCTGTAAGACGCACACTTCTCACTCATTCCAGAATAGTGCCAACGTGAAATGATTCAGACCGCGCCTCTTAGTGATCCTTAACGAACACATCAAAACCTATCCAGAAACAAGTAGGAGTCTGTAATCACTTCAGGATTAAGGTTAATCCATATTTGATCATCTTGTGATTTAATAAGATTTCTCAATCACGGAATTATATGAGAAACTCAGATTAAATCGGTCCAGTCTTATATTACTCTTATCATATATAAATGCCCCACTTAAACAACCAATGTCGACGGTCGGGATAAGACGGTCACACCATAAAGTGTTCTGGGCGCATTAATGGTGGTTTAATCAATAGACCCCATACTTTGATTAAGTTCACCACGGACTAACAGTTCAAGTGTATCACCATAAACTTAATCCTCGCGTGTGACACACACTAAGTTATATGGCAACATATGATACGACTTAGGGTTTTCGGTAGTGTATTACTTATAAGCACGAAGCAAATAATAAGATGAGAATAAATCTGTCATTTATTAATTATAAAAACAATTACATAAATTGTCTTTCGGGCGTTACTTCCAACAGTATAGGCTACAATAGTTTGTTCCTGTAAGAGCTACTGATCTGTTTGTGATCAGTTCTGCAATTCATTTCTTAAAATCTACACAGATAGCACTCCAATCTGATTATCAATTTTGTATTGCAACTGATTGATCAATTAGTTTTTGGGTTTGCAGCTTTGTGTGTACTTTTAGTACCTGAACCAACTATTTGTAACTTGGACATTTCGTCTGAGCCGTTTTGATCCAACTTTATGATTTGAACTTATCATTTTCTCTGTAACTTGTGTTTGCTGTCTGAATCTGTCTAGTGTTTTATACAAAGTTAATTTCAGCAACTACTCTCAATATACAAAACCTATATCAGATTTTGTGTGACGCTTAACTTATCGTTGCCTTAAGTAGAAAGTGTGAATAATTAATATGTTTTTTACAACAAGAAAACATGTTTGATTAATTTGTTGTCAAACGTCTTGTAACCCCTTTAAATGTTTCCATAAGCCTAAAACTATATTCTATCTAAAAACTGAGTTAACCCCTTTAAATGTTGCCATAAGCCTAAAACTATATTCTATCTAAAAACCGAGTTGACAATATAAGTGTTTGATCACACATGTTTAAACAACAAGTAATCACATTTACAATTCTTGTACCATAGACAAAGTTGTATCTATCTTACTATTTGATCACTAAGGTTATAACACACAAGTTGAAAAAAATTAGTTATCTTCCGCAACTCATTTTTTTAGTACTTGTGTTGTCTAGGTGAAGTTTTGAAAAAGTTTGAAAATTCCCACTCACTTTATTCACCCCCTCTATAGTGTATTTGTGCATATATCAATCCAACACTTAAGGGATCTAATTGCCTATGTCCAATTTAACACTTAAACATGGTTCCTTAATGTTAAACTACAAAGACGAGTACCATATTGGATAGACCTCACAAACATAGGTTAAACACGGTAATCAGACGTAACTGGTGCCAAACCCTTAAAATTAGGGTTTCTAGTTGTCCAGCTGTGGACGTCGATCCCGCATTCGAACCTCCTCGAATATGCTAAGAAAAAAAACTCCAGTTTTTCTTCTCTCGATGGCTAGGACAAGAAACCAATTTTTCTCTCATTTTTCTCAAAAATGGCGCAGAAGAATAGGAGTCAATTGTGTTGGGAGGAACTCTCTTTATATAGGAAATAACCGAGCAACTGAGAGTTATCATTTTCAAAAGACAATTATCTTTTTTCCCAAAGAAAATACTTTCCATAAATAATAGATAATCACCATAAATGAGATAATCATTAGAAAATCAATCTCTTAATTTATCCATTAATTATTTAACAAATAAGTAATTATATCTTCAGAAAATTTCTTTTCCCAAAATCATAAAAGTATGACGCCATTTTTTATGTCATTTGGGATAATAGAAAATGTCTTTTCTATATTACATATTATTTACCGAATAAATAATATCCGCATATTCATTAAATAGACCAACTATTTAATTTATTCTCGAAGTTCCAAAATACGAAAATTCACTCATGTGTTAGCCAACCCGGGGACCATGGATTTATAACCAGTAGCTACAATAAATTGAATAAAATATTCATCGAACAGAACATTTCTATTCAACTTATTAATTTTGGAATTACGCCACTATAAATCCGAAACTGAACTCTATCGATTATAGATTTAACTTATCCCAAAGTGTCGAGTTAATAAGTGTCCATTGATATAATCATTACATATAGACTAACCCTCCATAGACTATCCGTAATGAAGCGGGAATGTTTCCGTAAACCTTCTTCATTACATCTTATCTTTATTTACCATTAACCCACTAGTGATCAATTAGCTCATAACAAATATGAACTCCGTGGATCGATCAGTTTCTAGGATCAACAAATAAGGGGATTGTATTTCTACTTCCCGCAGGAAGGAATGGATTCCATATCCGTGAGACACATTCCCAACTACTCATTTCCGATAGTGCCAACGTGAAAGTGATTCGGACCGCGCCTCTTACCAATCCTTAACGAACACATCAAACCCTATCTTGAAACAAGCAGGAGTCTGCAATCATTTCAGGATTAATGTTAATCCATATATGATCATCTTGTGATTTAATAAGATTTCTCAATCACGGAATTATATGAGAAATGCATATTAAATCGGTCCAGTCCTATATGACTACATCATATATAAATACCCCACTTAGATAACCAATATCGACGGTCACACCATAAAGTGTTCTGGACGCATTAATGGTGGTTTAATCAATAAACCTCATACTTTGATTAAGATCACCAAGGACCATCAATTCAAGTGTATCACCATAAACTTAATCCTCGCGTGTGACACACACTAAGTTATATGGCTACATATGATACAACTTGGGGTTTTCAGTAGTGTATTAATTATGAGCACGAAGCACATAATAAGATGAGAATAAATCTGTCATTTATTAATTATAAAAATAATTACATAAATTGTCTTTCGGGTACTACTTCCAACAGCTACATGGGGCACATGTACCACTATTTAAGTAGTGGGTGCCAAGCTTTTTTGTATCAACACAATTAGAAGAGTTCTAATTTACTAGAAAAATTGAGAGCTTCTTAGAGAGAGTTTTGAGAGAGTGAAAAGTTCGGTCTAGCAACCTATTTTTTCTAGTAGCAATCCATGACGAGATTCCGGCGGGCTGTTCGTGTGGACTAGCGGTAGAGGTTGAACACTTGGGTGGTTTCGTGCAGAAACTACAACCTTAGACAAAGTGATGATCTATTTAGATCATCCAAGGTATTCTCTCAGTCTACTTCAATTATGCTTGTTGCTTAAACGAAGTCGATTTTGGTGAAAAGGAAAATTTTAAATTTTAAATTCTGCTGCGTTTTCGCGTAGATTTCCTGATATAATGGACCCTTAAATCATGCAACTCTTAGGCTAATTCACCTTAATCAATCACATTCTCGGGGTAAAAGTTGAATGTCGTCACCCACGTGTTGTTGTTCGGACATTTGGTATTCATGTTCAGATTCTTTTATAAAAGTGGTAGCTATTGTAGGTTTCTTCAAAGTTTTAATGCCACCATTTTTAAAAGATTCCTTAGACGCACAGATAATCTCTAACCACTAACCGTTTTCATTTTGTCGTTGTATGATTTAAATGGAAGTTTTGTTGAACACCTTGTGGGCATGGACCTATTAGCTATTTCCTTTGAAGGTTCATTCGCTTTTTTGCTACCACCGGTGTCCTTTTTCTTTTGTTTGGATTTGATTGATCGTAAGGGAGAATTTTCATATACTTGGTGGCCAAACAATATTTGGATAAGAGGCGATCCATTCTTGGCCATGAAAAAACATTTCCCTTCTCATTCCCAACTCGTTCACTATGTAATTGCTGCAACCAAGATTTGGTCTCCTCTTCAAGAGCACAAGAAGCCAATTTACATTTGAGTATTTCGAGTGGTTGCGTCTCTTACAAAAATCTATCAAACGTGTCAATCCACTCAAGGAACTCGTTGATGTTTGCACCGCCATTGCAAGAAAACAACTGCGACCTCACACAACTCCTGTTAACCTCATGCATGTGCTTCTCCGATCTTCCCCAACTATAGAAGAACAAGGAAACACTTGCCCACACTAGTAAGAATTGTACAAGTTGTAATTTATCCCAAGCACACCATGATTCAATTCAGATGTAAAAGAGCTGAGGTTTTGACGTGAATTCCATGTAATAACTTACCGAATTTTCAAATCCCCAACACCGTTGCAAATCTGGCCATCCTTCCTGCTCATTTTTTAACCATCTAATCTACCGGTAAAGGACAAAACTAAACTATGTTATCAAGTAATGTAAATCATCTACTATGCAAATAATAAATAATAACTAGATCCAAACTCTTGGAAATTTGTAGTAATGAATTGATGGATGCGATTGCATAATAATAATCTAACAACTAAATAACTTCGACTATTTATAGCTTAAAAAATCATTTAGGTGAAAGCATTGGCGGATCCAGAAATATTATTCAGCGGGGTCCGTAACTTTTTTCAGAGTAAATTTTATTTTTCACGAGGTCCGAAATATTTTTCTACACATAAAATATAGAGTTTTCTTATATTTAACGGGGTCCACAGACCCCCTTTAGCAAATGGTAGATCCGCCTATGGGTGAAAGCCTATACTAAAAAGAAAACTCACATGACCATCTACTAATTAAAGCAAGATTGAAAGACTAGTGTAAATTAGATTCAAATCAATGCAATTATAGTAAATGACACATCATATTTTACATCATTTACAATTAGTGTAGTGTTAATGTCACAATAAAAACGCCACAACATTATACACATTTTGGAAACATTGATTATTAAATGGAACATATTGAACCATACCATAAAAATCAATAGTTTAAAAGTGAGTTGTAGTATTTGTTTTGCATATTTTATTAAGACACAAATATTTTTCTTATAATTATGTGATACGTAACGATCATTCACTCGAAATGCATAATCGTTATGTTAATAATAAGATCACCCTTATAAATCTAGTTCAAATAATATAACTAAATATTATCTCCACGTTAAAAATAAATAAACAATTTTAGACTGTGTTACAATGAAAATGGTTAGTAATTAATCAGTATTGATGATAGTACAGTTTGGACCACATACCAGACTACCAGTTCCGTGTATGTACCTATTAGTCTACCCCTCCTGCATCTCATCACCTTTTCTTTCTTTTCCCATGCAAACAAACAACCCATCAAACCTTCCCCCTACCCCCCCCCCTATCCCCCATCCCCCACTCCCCCACTACACCCATTCCATAAACCAAAACCAAAACCTGCAAAAACTTCTCACCTAACCTTTCATCTACCCGTTCTTCTTCATCTAAGCTTTCATTAATGGAGGTTTCACCCCTCCACTAGGGTTTTGTTTTACCTTCATCTTTCGTTTTTAGCTTCATCTTTTGTTTTTCTTAAATCTGTCCTCAAATAATGACAATGCCATCATTTCGCTCAACCCGTCCCGCCCAATCAACTTACCTTCCACCTCATCTCCGTGAATACCACGAAAATCCCCCTATCTCCCCTCGATCCACTACTCCCTCTCGAGGAGGAGGACGCCGCCGTCGTGGTGGTGGTGGTGGCGGAGCTAGAGGAGGAGGAGGAAGTTCGAGTCCGAACCAGCCTCGATCATGGCCCCGACCCGTAAGGAACTTCCCCGGCGATCATAATGGCTACGACAACACTCCTGAAGGTTTTTCCATCTCGGAGAAATTCTGTGAGCTAGGCCTCGCTGAAAAAGATTCTTCAGGTGAAGTTAACCCCAATGCGTACGATGACACGCCTGTGGAGACTAGTGGCCTTGACGTACCGCCGCCGGTGACGTCTTTCTCTGAGATACGGTTTACTAAGGCGTTGAGTGATAATATCAAGAGGTGTAAGTACATGAAGCCTACTCCGATTCAGCGTTATGCTATTCCGGTGGCGATGGCCGGACGTGATGTCATGGCTTGTGCTCAGACTGGGTCTGGCAAAACGGCTGCGTTTTGTTTTCCGATTATCAGTGGGATTTTGAGTGGCCATTTGGAGAGGCCTTCTGCTGCCTTGAGGGAAGCCTGTCCTCTCGCTCTCATTTTAGCTCCAACAAGAGAGCTGTCTCTTCAGGTGCTATTTCTGACCTAAGCATTTCTTTAACACACAATAGCATGCACCTGATCGACACCCTTTAGAATAATCAAACTTGAATACATATATACTACTGTAGTCTGTAGGGTGGTGACTTTGATCTATAGATCTGTTGTGTTTTTGTTTCATTTCCTGAGTCAATTCATGATTCTGTTATCTACGCATGTCTTACTGAAACTTTTGGACGATTGATGAATGTATTAGATAAACGAGGAAGTGAAGAAATTCTCATATCAAACTGGGGTTAAAGTTGCTGTAGCATATGGAGGCGCCCCAATAGTTGAACAGGTAAGTTATGGTTTTTATCGAACAGACATGGTGAAATTCTTACCTAGACACAGTTTAGCCCAGGTGACGTGCTCTGCGTTTGTCCTCTTGTGCACATGCTATATATAAACATAAACCACAGTCTTAGTCTTATTCCTCTGGAGAATGATATTGTACAATCTAGTAAGTTGTAACCACCATGATTAACAATCACTTGTGCACTCTATGGACATGATATTGTGAAAATGGTCATCACCAAGAGAGCTAACACAATAATTATGTGGTTGTATCTGTTGTATCATGATTGAACCGAGTGTTGGTTGATTAGTTTGTCACATAAAACCGATAGAAGGGCGCATAAAGATCTATTTTCTTTTTCGGCATCAGATTGCTTATTTAGAGCATTGATATTCAATTTTTCTAATAATATTTTCATACAAACTGTACTTCGTCAGCTTCGCAATCTGGAAAAAGGTGTGGACATCTTAGTTGCTACCCCTGGAAGACTAGTTGATATGATTGAAAGAAGTAGAGTGTCCTTGAAGAATGTAAAGTATTTGACTCTGGATGAAGCTGATCGGATGCTGGATATGGGCTTCGAGCCTCAAATTAGGAAGTTGGTGCAGCATATGGGGATGCCGCCTCCCGGTGTCCGTCAGTCGTTGCTTTTTAGCGCAACATTTCCTACTGAAATTCAAGTTGGTCCATTTCATTCCTTGACTTCTTCTTATTTTGTCTGAGTTTGAAGTTTTCTGAATGCTTTCAAGTGATTATGGCATAAGAACACTAGCACTGAAACATAAAAGTACATGCATGTGTTTTTGCGTAAAATGAGTGGACTTCAGAGCCTTTGAAGGATTCTTCACGTGAGAAGAAGAGTCCGTAATTGTGTTTGTTTACTATTAGGGACCTATGAAATCACCACTTGTAGTTTTCAGCTTGGAATCACCTATTGCTAATGGTGCTGTAAAACCTATTATATTCACCGTCTTATACCATGTGTCAAAACTTTTGTGGGTAGACTTTAAACATTTGTAAATAATATGATGACGCATAACAAACATCACATGGTGAATGCAACAGGTGTTACTACACCATGTGTAGTAGGTAAATCCATATAAAACGTTTATGATGCTGTATATGGAAATCTTTGATTTCAAGATGCTGAAGAGAAGAAAAAAAAAACATCCCTTCATTTAATTCAGGTGTCTTGAAACAGAACATTAAAAGCTATAGTCGTTTCTTAGCTTAAGCCTCCAAAATGCATAACATTGAGAAATCGTACATCCTAGTTCAGTACTTGACAAGTCTTTACCTCTTCTTCTGTTCTGCTTTCTTGTTAACATTTCCATCTATGAATGTGGAATGATCTTGCATACACATGCCTAATTTGGATGAGGCATAGTTATTGGACTGTTTATTGCACATAGTCATATTCATTATTGTGCTCTGTGTAGAAGCTGGCATCAGATTTTCTCTCAAACTACGTTTTCTTAGCTGCTGGAAAAGTTGGTTCCAGCACCAATTTGATCATTCAGAAAGTTGAACATGTCCATGACAAGGACAAGAGAAAGCATTTAATGGACCTACTTAGAACCCAAAGAGCAATTGGGAATCAAGGAAAGGTAAATTTGATTCGTAATGACTGTAAATTTCTTTCAGTGAATATGTTGTCCTTTTCCGGAAGTTATTGTGCATGCCATCCCTACCTTTTCATTTTTCCTTACATTCCCAATATTTCTTATGTGTAAGTCTCACAATGCAACATACTTTCGTTAAAACTGGAATTTCTTAATGGACATGAAATTTGGTCACTTTGCAGCTTGCTTTGACTTTGATTTTTGTGGAGACAAAGAGAGGTGCTGATGCTTTACAGCAGTGGTTGTCAATGAAAGATTTTCCATCTATTGCCATACACGGGGACAAAGTACAAGTGGTTAGTCAATAGTTGATTTGTGTATGTCCATATCTTCAAAATTTGATGTTGCCTATGATCTGCTTTAAGCTAGTGAGATTTGGGGGGGGGGGGGGGGGGGTTGTGGTTCATTTGTTTTATTGGCATCCCTGTCAGATGGAGTAACATACTTACGCTTTGGCCGAGGTAGCGTGTATGAAAATATATATGGATTTCCACTCAAAGTGGGTGATAGTCGTCACTAGATTTCACTCCGAGGGTCGCGTTTTGTTTACTTTAACAATTATATGACTGTTTGCATTGTCTCCCCTTTCTCTTGGGTTGCATTACATGAACTCTCATACAGAAAATCCATTTTGCTTCTAAACTTTAGTTAATTTGTTCTTTTGATGTTGTTGAAGGAAAGAGAACGGGCATTGCGATTGTTTAAAAGTGGTCAAACTCCAATATTGGTGGCAACAGATGTAGCAGCAAGAGGATTAGATATTCCTCATGTGGCACACGTGATAAATTTCGACTTACCTAGGGACATAGATGACTATGTTCACAGGATAGGGAGAACTGGCCGAGCTGGTAAATCTGGTCTAGCAACAGCTTTCTTCAGCCATAGGAACGCGCCTCTTGCAAGAGCTCTTGTTGAACTAATGCAGGAAGCAAATCAAGAAGTTCCTACCTGGCTTAGTGAATACGCTGCTGAGGCATCGTCCTACAACAGCAGCAGCTATAGTAGTAGTACTCGTTCAAGCCGCCATGGTGGGGTCAAGTTTGGTGGGCATGATTACAGGAGAGAATCTGAAAGCTACAATGGCTCAAATATGTTTGCTGATGATGCCAATGTTCCCAACTCTTATGCTTCTAATTCCCGTGCAATCACATATGCTTCTGCTGGCTCTGAATACAGGGGAGATGCTGAAAGATACTACGACTCAAATATGTTTGCTGATAATGCCGGTGTTTCCCACTCTTATGATTCTCCTCCTGCATTTGCATATCACAACTCATCTAATGCTGGGCCTAATTCTTTTGTGGAGGACAAGTATAATCAATCGCGTGGTGCAGCAGTTGTTGCCACTGGCTGGTGGTGATCACTCTTTACTTAGGTTGTCTTCACAAACCTTTTAACTTAGGTGGGGTATATAATGCTTTTGCTAATTGTTTTGTGTGCATGGGTGAATCAAGGTGAGGAGACCACCTTGTAGATTTCTTAAAAGTAATAGGTTGGTATTGAATGCTACCTTTTTGTTTTGGGAATATGGCTGCTGTTTGACCTTTTAAATTCTGGGCAAATCTCTACTGAAACCGCCTGCTTATGTAACAGTGTTTTGAAGCAACTTGATATGGTTGGTGTCAGGATCTATGAAACTGGGTTGTTATTAGACTGGCAATGTTTACATTTCATTTAGCCCTCCTTGTGGCATAATAGCCCTGTTTTGTATTTTAAATCAAGTACCTTGATGGCTGAAATTCAAATCTTTTAGCTACTAGAGTATAACCGTTGGCCTTTGAGAGAGATATTCACATTCTTTCACAGACACCCGGCTCCTCCTCACCTCCCCTCCTCTCCTTTCATGGCGGTGGGAGCGGTTGGAAGTTCCGTAAAGCCACATAACTCGGGTCTGGTGTTGCTACTTTAGTCATAATGGATACGAGGGGTCGGAAGGTAGGTTTTGTAAAGCCACAAAACCTAAGTAGCGATACTTTTTTTTTCCTTTTTTTTTATGCAAAGTATCTTTAGATAATTGTCTGAGATTAATCATTCAATTTTCTGCCGGGCATCAAAGGTAGGTGTCTCTCCCAATAAGATTTGCTGCATTCACAAGGGCTCTAACTCGAGACCTCTTGTTTAAGACACCAGCTAATTTTTTTTTTCAGAAACAAAATTACCTTATCTAGAGGATAATAAACCCACACACACATCGGGACTCAAACCCACGACCTCAAGGTCATGAAATTTCTGTTTAACCACTTAAGCTAAGCCTAATTGGCGTAATACAATGAGTTTAAGTGTAACAAATATATATATTTGCTGAAATGATCATTACAATGATCATTTTATTAACTTTCCTCCAAAAGAGTGGCGGAACAAATTACAATGGTTTTAATAACCAAAAAAACGACTAATCTATGGCCCATGCAAGTCTTTGCTCGTTCAACAATATCTGACAAAAAAATAAACTTTGCGGACTTTTTTTCGCCGGTTCCATGCTTGATCTTATTTCTCCACATCCATATACCGTATACTGTTGAAGTTGTGATTTTTTAAGAACACAACGAAACACTAAAGAAAAATGCGTAAGTATTATTATTCAAAAAATAATCAAAGTGTTAAGTTACAATGCTGCTGATAATGAGGTATTTATAGTATCATACACATAATGCATCAGTTAAAGGCAGTTACATAGCAGTTATAACAGAATAACCGTCCTAACTACAAATTGTATAAGATGATTCTGCTGAGTCTTCAACACTCTGTTGAGTCTTCACCAGACAGTTGAGCAGTTGTTTCATCAACCAACCGGGTATATTCAGCTATTTAGTATGTTGAGCTGATCACCTTGCACTCAGCACTGCTTTACCCATATAATGTAGCACCCCTCAAGATGAGAGTGATACGTGAATCAAATTGCACTCAGCACTCATTTAGCCACTAGAATTTGGTTGAAATATCTTTGAAATCCCCAACTTGTCCAATAGGTAACAAAAAAGTGGTGCATCCAAAGCCTTTGTGAGAATGTCAGTAATCTACTCTTTGGTGTTCACATGTAGCAATTTAATAAGGCCAGATTTGACTTTGTCCTTTACAACATGACAACCAATTTCAATGTGCTTGGTCCTTTCATGGAACACAAGATTATGAGCAATATGCATATCACTGGCATTGTCACAGAACAATAGAACAAGCAGCTGAACAGGGATCTGTATATCTTGTAAGATGTAAACCAGCCACTGAATTTCATATACAGCATTGGCCATAACCCCATACTCAGCTTCTGAAGAAGTTCTTGCAATGGTTGTCTACTTCTTTGCTTTCCAAAAAATATGAGCATCTCCCAAAAACATCACGTATCTTGAGACAGATCTTCTGGTTTCAAGACAACAAGCCCAGTCACTGTCAGTAAAGTCTTTCAAAACAAAGTTGTTCTCCGCTGGAAATAATATCCCTTGTCCTGGATAGGCTTTCAAATACCTCAGTAATCAGTGAGCAGCTTTCATGTGATTTTCAGTGGGTGTGTCTAAGAATTGACTCAGCTGCTAAACCACAAAAGCTATATTTGGTCTAGTAAAAGGTAAATTAACTTTCCAACCAGAGATCCATATGCAGTACTATAATCTAATAAAGCTGGATCTCCATGTTGTAGGGTCTGCTTAGACTTCATATATGTCTTGGCAGGTTTGACCCCAAAAAAACTCATGCTCTTGTAGAAGATTGAGAGTGTACTTCCTTTGAGAAATAAAAATACCCTCTGGAGTTCTTGCAACCTCAATGCCCAAATAATATCTTAATTTGCTAAGATCTTTGATGGTAAACTGCTTATGTAGGCTATCTTTGACTTGCTGAATCAACTGGATGTCAGGACTAGCTGCTATGATGTCATCAACATAGACTAGTAGTGCAATGAAGGATTGTCTTGATTTCTTGATGGACAAAATGTGATCTTTCTTGGATTTAACAAAGCCTTGTTTCTCCAATGACTTAGTTGACTTACAATTCCATTGTCTCCTGGCTTGTTTCAAACCATACTTATATTGCAAGAATATCACAATTATGTGAGAATTAAACAAGAAGTAAATGAGAGCTAATAGCCTATCATTTCTGTTAACCCTGTTGTAGCCCCGCCATGCTTCTTGTATTTATCCAAATTGCCTTTTTTGATCATCTTATCAATTATCCTTCTTAAAGTGATGCATTCATCTGTTATATGACCATGATTCTCGTGAAAATCGCAGTACTTTGTTTGATCGCAAAGCTCAGGGTCGGCTCTCATAGACCTCGGCTTTTCTATCCGTCGTGAATTTCAAACAGGATCTGTGAGGGTTTCGCATTCAAAGGAATGAAGTCTTTCTCGTCGAACTTGATAGGTTTTTTGACCTCGCGGTCCTCCTTCTTACCACGATCCTCGGCCTCTCTGCCGTTTCAAACTCCGCTAAGAATTTGCTTTTCAAATCATTCCAGTTCTGAATCGATCCTTGAGCCAGACCACGGATCCTCGATGCGGCTCGCTCTTGCATACTGCCTACTAGGGCTATGCACCAAATGGATTTGTTAGATGTCGCAAGTATAATCCGGCTTTCGAATGAGGTTATCCAATCATATGGGCATGTCCTCCTTGATAGTAATGATATTGTGGATAAGTGACCTTCTCTGTGGGTAGCGAGCTCAAAATATGATCGGAGAGTACGTTGATTCATGAGGTCGGTTTGGCCTCGTCTGATGTCCTTGACCTCTTTAGCTCCTCGATCTCCTTTTGCATCCTTTCAAGTCTGTCATTCGCAGGAGGTATGACGGCTCGCCTCACTACATCCTCAGAATTAGTATAGTACACTGATTCAACTTCCTGTTCGACTCGCCTATCCTTTAAGATTTGGCGGGCATCGCGGTCGTCCCGGCCCTCTCGGCACGGTGTGACGTTCCTTTCGGAGTGGGGGGGGGGGGCCTAACCGCTGATGTATTGTTCTTTTTTCAGCATTGCCCAAACGTTCAAGGACAGATCTCCTCTCAATACTTTTTTTGGGGGTATGCTTGTGGCCCTTAGCACCTGAAGAACGCATGCTTTCCTCTATTTCGATGTGCTGAGCTCTTCCTTGTTGATTTTGTTGCGGCGCCTCAATGTTCAGGCCGGCACCTGCCTTAGGTGGCGGCATAATTGGCTTAGGAGGCAGACCTTTGGATATGAGGACAACATTGGCCAAGTACAGGTTTTCAATATAGTTGGCATAGTTCTGAGTAGCAATCACCTCGGGATCGTTAATGTCGGGTATCTTTTCCGGAATTGCGTCATGACTCCATTATGGCCTCGAGGTGCCGATAGCTGCCTTCTCGGGAGCATGTCCGGTGCGGACTGGCTCTGAGGTCACAGCGGCCTCCCTAGACTTGGTCCTCTGATCCATGATGTGTCTAGCATCATTGGCTCTCGGCCTCTCTTCTTGTTGGGATGGATCCCAATTCGCAGTTGGATTTTCAAGTGTGTCCTCCACGTTCCTTCCACGTGGTGGACCTTGAGTGGTTGTTTTCCCTGGTGTGATGGGTAATAACCGTGAGTCCTTGCTTCCTGCCATGTGTCACAACCTGATTCGCTCTCTGTGCTAAAATCCAAAAAGTACTCTGGGAAATAACCAACTGTCCTCCGACACTCACCAACCTTGTACTATTTGACTTTTAGGCGGCGATATCAGGTAATTGTCGAAAGTGACCTTTCCGGCGAGCTGAATGGCGGTCCAACGTACGTAATATCGGAAATTCAAGGACATCTGGGACGAATCAACCGGGTAGTCCAAGAATATACCAAATTTTGATGATTCCGACGTACTATAACCCAAAACTCGACTAAATGTACATAATATAAACAACAAACCCATAATATGCAAGTATGATTCTCACTTTGCCGTAAGCCCAGAAGTCACAGCCGAAACACGTAAGCTATATCAGCATGACAAATAGTGCCGAAAGTCTCGTTTTTAACACGAAAATGTTGAAAGTGATGGTTTTTCGAATGCAAACTCAACAAACCGTGTGTTCTTGCTTGTTTTAACAGATGTAAAGCTCGAGACGACAAGTACTAGCTACAAAATGAGCTTTTGTTGGAAAAAAGCGTACTTAGGATCTGACGGATTATGAATAACTCCAAGGCACGTAAGAACGCGGTCTTTTAAAGATGTTTCGTCCCACACGATATGTCACTTTGGGATCAAACAAAAATATCTCTCAGGATACAATGGAGGATGTTTGATCCAAACAGTGACTTGTTTGAATCAAACCCGAGGACACTCAGGATGTTTTTCGATGATGCTGTAAAACGTGAGACTTATTTCGTCTGCATACTTGTGCCTTTTATAGGCTGAAGGTACCCCATAAACGAATGGAGGTACTCTTTACACGAAAGGGTAGAGTTCATATCAGTTCAGCCCAAACATTGCTGTTGAAAATGATCGAAAAACTGCAAAATTATGAAGAATGTTCTTCGAAGAAGACGAAGAAAATTGAAAACAGAAAAAGGCGGGAAAAAGAAGTGAAAACAACTTTCATTGATTTTGATCAAATTAACAAGACTTGAACTTTCTGGATTACAATTGGAAGTATATATAGACTACCTAACTATCCAACTAACAGGCAAGTTGGTTACAACCGCCTAATTGATTGCTAACAAACTCAATCGGGACTTTTGTTGATTTACATACAAGTCCTTTCATGAAAGGTATGGGTTTTGCCATCGAACTTGTGACCTTACATTGCTTTATGAATCATTTAACCCTTTCAAGAACACGATGATTTTGTCGGTCTCATCCTCGATTGTAGCTCTTTATAGATCGGTTTGGCGGCACAAGTACGGGGTGGAGCATGCCTTAAAACTATTAGTTGATCCCATAAACTCTTCAATACGGTGAAATATTTGAACTACGATAATGCACCTTGCTTTGTTGCATATATATCTCTTCTTAGAGATTAAACAAACGGTAAGCATTACCAACTCCAAATATGTGATCAAGATCAACCCAAATGTCCCTTCGGTATCGAACTACGATAATGCACCTTGCTTTGTTGCATATATCTCTTCTTGGAGATTAGACAAACGGTAAGCATTACCAACTCCAAATATGTGATCAAGATCAACCCAAATGTCCTTGCTAACCAAAAAATACTTTGCTGAATAGAAACATCTACAGAATTAACAAGCCAATTTGACACCATGTCATTACACTGGCACCAGATTTCATAATGCCTGTGATTTTCTGGTGGTTTAAGTAATGAGCCATCAACGAACTTCAATTTTCCTTTCATGGATAGAACCATAGAAATTGCTCTCTTCTAGCAGTGATAATTCTCTGCTCCCTTTAATACCGGCTGAACAATCACAGCTGAGGGATTCTCCCCAAGATGAATATGGTAGGGATTAACAGCCACAACATCTCCTTCTTCAGCCATTGCCAAGAAACGAGTGACAGAATGCAAGAAAAATATGATAAAAGATGAAGATTGTAGTTCCACACTACAATTCAGAATTCAGAAATTGAATTACGATTCCACACCGCAATCAAACAAGAAATGTACAGCTGAAGCTTTTCTCTGATACCATGTTGAAAATGATCAAAAAACTGCAAAATTATGAAGAATGTTCTTGCGAAGAAGGCGAAGAAAATTGAAAACAGAAAAGGCGGGAAAAAGAAGTGAAAACTGCTTTCATTGATTTTGATCAAATTAACAAGACTTGAACTTTCTGGATTACAATTGGAAGTATATATAGACTACCTAACTATCCAACTAACAGGCAAGTTGGTTACAACCGCCTAATTGATTGCTAACAAACTCAACTGCTATTTACATACAAGTGTTTGACTAAAGTCCTAAGAGAAACCGAACATATGTTCTGATATCCATCAGTCTGTTAACTACACTCTTACTTGAACTTCAACATCCCCCCTCAAGCTGTAGTTAGGATAAATACAGCTTGCCATCAGTCTGTTAACTACACTCTTACTTGTCTTGTTGGGTTGTTGATGGAGCATAGATGTCTTTTGTAGGATATCTAGGCCATAGTCGAGTAAGAACTGCTTTTTCAACAGCCTTAGTAAGAATGTCAGCTAGATTATCCTCTGTTCTGACTGGCATAGGAATCAGGACTTTCTGTTGATACTTCTCCCTCACAAAATGACAATCAATATCAATGTGTTTAGTCCTTTCATGAAAGACAGGATTCTCTACAATATAGGTTGCACTTTGATTGTCATAAAACAAAGGAACTGGCTGAGAATGTTGTATCTGGAAATCAGAAAGAAGATACAGTAACCACTGAATTTCACATGCTGTTAGAGCCATTGCCCTATATTCAGCTTCTGAGCTACTTCTACTAACTGTTGTCTATTTCTTGCTCTTCCATGAAATCAAAGACTCACCAAGAAAAACAGTATAACCACTGATTGACCTCCTGGTCTTAGTACAATCAGCCCAATCTGAGTCACTATAGGCTCTTAAGAGAGGTGCACCACTGGAAGGAAAGAACAAACCTTGCCCTGGTGCTGCTTTAAGGAATCTTAAAAGCTTATGAGCAGTAGCTAAATGATTCTCTGTAGGTTTATCCAAAAACTGACTCAACTGCTGCACATAATATGCAATGTCAGGCCTGGTGTTGCTAAGGTACAAAAGTTTGCCAACCAAACTTCTGTAATAGGTGTTGTCTCTATGATGTGGTGAATCTGCCGCTTCTAGTTTGATCTTGGAATCCATAGGTGTACTTGAAGGCTTAGCTCCCAGGTATCCAAATTATTGAAGTAGATCCAGACAGTATTTCTTTTGATTAATTAGAATGCCGGTTTCTGATCTTGCAATCTCATAGCCTAGAAAGTATCTGAGTTGTCCCAAATCTTTGATTGTGAATGCCTGATGCAGCAAGTCTTTAAGAATCTGAATCTGTTGCAAATCAGGACTAGCCACCACTATATCATCCACATAGACAAGGAAAGCAATGAAAGTAGATCCTTGTCCTCTTGTATATAGACAAGTATCATGCTTGGATTGGATATATCCTGCTTGTGTAAGAGCTTCAGTTAACTTGGCATTCTATTGTCTACTTGCTTGTCTCAATCCATATAGAGATTTGACCAATCTACATACTTGATTTCTGCCTGAAATAGGAAGACCTGGTGGTGGTCTCATATAGACCTCCTCACCTAAGTCTCCATGTAAAAAAGCTGTGTTGACATCCATTTGATGCAAATGCCATTTGTTCAAAGAGGCTAAACTGAGAAACAATCTGATTGTAGATAACTTTGCAACTGGAGAAAAGGTGTCTAAAAAATCTATTCCTTCAGTTTGTGTGTATCCTTTGGCTACCAATCTTGCTTTATATCTATCAATGCTGCCATCTGCTTTTCTTTTGATCTTGTATACCCACTTGCAGCCAATTGGCTTTTTGCCTGGAGGTAAATCAACTAATTGCCAGGTGTTAGTCTTGTGTAGTGCTGATAACTCTTCCTGCATTGCTTTCTGTCAATTTTCATGTTTGGCAGCTTCTGTATAAGTTGTAGGTTCTTGTTCAGCATCTAGGTTGCAAGAGAAAACTTTATATGAATTAGAGAGGTTGTCAAAGGACATCACTTTGTCAAGTGTATGAGGTGTAGTGGTAGTTGTTCCTATAACAGTGTGATAATCCTGCAAATGTGCAGGTAATATCCTTGGCCTCATAGACCTCCTTAGATTTTGACTGGGGTTTTGTGATGGTAAATGCTGTGAGGCATCATAATCTGCATCACCTGCATCTCCTGTGTGTAGGAAGCCCTCAGCACTAGAATCCTCACCATTTTGATTATCAAAGCCTATGTTTTCATTCACATGACCATCATAAAAATGTCAGAATTAATATTTTGGAAATTTGGCACAGACAATACAGACTCAGTGTTGGTAGATATTGTGTTAGTTAGAAGAGGAAAAGAATGCTCATGAAAAACCACATCTCTGGAAGTAAGAAACTCCCTGGTTTGAAGATCCAACAGATTGAAACCCTTGGTGTGTGGAGGATTTCCAATGTAAACACACTTTCGCTCCTACTATCAAACTTGCTCCTTCCTTGAGAAATTGTACTTGCATATGCTAAACAACCAAAGACTTTTAGATCAGTGTAATTAGGTTGCTTCCCATACATGATAAAATAAGGTGTTTGATCTTTTAACAAAGGAGCAGGTGTAATGTTAATAAGCATAGCAGCATGTTTAACACACAGACCCCAGTAGGACATGGGAAATCCAGCTTGAAATCAAAGTGCCCTAGCCACATTTAGTAGGTGTTGATGTTTTCTTTCCACCACACCATTTTGCTGTGGTGTATGAACACAAGATGTTTCATGTATGATGCCCTTTTGTGCATAATAATCATCCATATTAAATTCTAGGCCATTATCGGACCGATTTTCTTTACTTGTTTACTGAATTGTGTAAAAACAGTGTTACAAAAGGTTTGTAATAGATTTCTTGTCTCAGATTTGTTTTTCATTAAATGAATCCAAAGAAATCTAGAGTGATCATCAACAACAGTTAAAATGTAATATTCTCCATTATAGGTACATAATCTATTTGGACCCCGTATGTCTACATGCAATAGATCAAAAATGTCATCAGAAACAAAATCACTATGAGGAAAGCTATGTTTCTTTTGTTTTGCTAAAGGACATACAGGACATTCAGTATCTATACATGACTTAATATCAGAATTAGACTTGTGTAAAACACTTAATCTCTGTTTTGAAGGGTGACCAAGTCTATAATGCCATAGTAAAGAATCTGGTAACATGACTGATTGACAGGTGATTGGCTGTGTGGAAAGCATAACAGTAGGATCAGCTTTTAATATGTATAGGCCCTTGACCAATTCAGTTGAACCAATCATTCTCTTCAATGCATTGTCATGCATAGTGTTAAGGGTGAATTTATACGATTTATCACGCTATATTCTATGGTATTTTCCCCCGTATTTGTATTAATTTGCATAAGAAACGAGTGTTTAATGGAAATATTGCGCAAATGATATTTTAATTGAGTTAATCGCAAAATAGGTTAATTTATGTGTTTTAATTGTGATTTTATGTTTATTTGGATGATATTACACTTTGCGATGTTTTTATGTGTTGTAGATACATGATTGAGGCTTAAAAGATGGTCAAAAGTTGATTAAGTTCGAGCTAATTGATGATAAAAGAGATAATGAAGGAATGAGATAGAGAAAAAGAGATAAAGATCAAGAAATCAGAATTTGATCATATTGAACTGGCGTCCAGAATCTGCGTCCAGTGGACGGGCGTCTGCTGAAGTGAACGAGCGTCCAGGATGATATTCTAGATTCAGGAAGTTTGGACGCTGGAGTGGACGCTGGCAGGACGGGTGTCTGGTCATGACTCGGCCCGATTCGAAGTTTACATTGAAGAGTGGACGGGCGTTCAACCCAGTGGACGGGCGTCCGTCGACCGACTTTGGCAAACCGACTTCAAACTCTATATATAGCAAATTTGTTTTCTCCACATATGATATACCATATACACATTACTCGAAACCCTAAACCTAGGGGCGGCTTTAGGCTGCGTTTTTCTTCCTTTTATTCCAGTTTTATGCACTTTAGATCTAGATTAAACTAGTTACTTTTTATACCTTGTTTACGCAATTTTGAGTTGCGAGGATGTTCGAAGCTAAGAGCTTCATCAAACGAGTATTGTGAAGCCATCCAACAATTGTTGATTTCGTTTTCGTCGATTATCTTGTGAGTTTTTATTAAAGGTTGTTTCTTTATTCATGTTTACTATGTTTAATTGCTCTTATATCGGAAGATATGCATGTGTTGATTGTTTATTGTTGATGGAAATCTCTATAAACCTTAGATCACCATGAATAGGAATAGTATCTTGAATCTAACTTAACGGAAGTTAATAGGTTTAATTGCTAGATTATAAACATAAAGTTTACACCTTTGGTTAGAAAACGCGTTAATCTTGCATTGGAAGATAATGGATTAATAGATGAACTATCTAAGGAATTAGGGTTCATATTTAGATAAGGTGAATCACAACTTAGATAAAAACCACAATATAATCGAGATAGGAAATCAATGCTTGTTGGATAGGTGGATCAATCCTCGTTTGTTCGTTACACATTAAATTTAAATCCTTAAAAACTTGAATTCGTTTAGTTAGTTTACTTTTATCTGCATCTTAGATTAGTTTAGTTAAAGGTTCGCAACCCGTATTCTTCCTAGCTTTGGACTATATCCTCTGTCTAGTTTTACTTTCGGTTTTGTTCTGTTTTATTCGCTGTTTAGATTAGTTTCGTGACGTAGTTTAGGTTAGACAAAAACTAGGAATCACAATTGTTCAGTTCCCCGTAAGATCGACCCGGCATTAACCACTATTACTACGATCCTTTTACTTGAGGTTAACCGGATTATTACTTGTTTGTTTTGTGTTAATAAAATCCGTGACAAGTTTTTGGCGCCGTTGCCGGGGAACCGGACGGTTGCCTAGTTTTTGTTTTTCGTTTTTCTGTTTTCTGTGTTTTAAATCCCTGTTTTAGATAGGTTTTTAGTTAGAATTTTAGGTCTTTAGGTTTAGTTTACTAATGGTTAGGGTTTAAGGTTTTGTCCCTTCTTTTGTGATTAGTTCTCCCCTCTATCTCTTCTCTCTGTTCCTGTTTCTATAGTTTCGTTTCTGCTACTTTCCTGCAATTTTTTCTGTTCTGTTCTCGTTTTTCCTTTTCCAAACGGGCGTCTGGACCATTGGACGCCCATCTGTCTCAAAAATTTCAACTCTGAACCGTTTTTACCCAGTCGGACGAGGGTCCATATAATTTGGACGCCCGTCCAGTTCTACAATCCTTCAGACGAGCGTTTGGACCTCCAAACGCCCGTCCTGACCAAATTTTTATCAGACGCCCGTCCAAAACTTTGGACGTCCGTCTGGTCCCTCTTGTCTTCAATAACTCTGTCTCTTTTCTTTTATTTTCTCTTCATAGGCTTTTAATTCTAGTTTAGGCTTTTGAATTTTCTTTAGTTTTTAGGTTCAACATCTTGAGTTGGGTTTCGGTTTATGCAAACTCGAAGTCAGAAAGGACCACTACTCTTTTCACCTGACCTCGAGCGGACCATAGTCCGACCCAATAGGCGAAAACTTCGTTTTGCCGATCCTTCTGGCGGAGGAAGTTCAACCGATCAAGAAATTGAACAAAACCTAATAAAGGAAATCGAAGATCTCGTAATAATGGCCGCCGAGGGTAGACGGACGTTGGCAGACTACGCCATGCCTGGTGCAATAACTGTCAACCCGGCTATCGTCTTACCAGCCATTACCGCACAGACTTTCGAACTCAAGCCGGGACTTATCCAGATGATGCAGCATGCATCAATTTTTCATGGATATCAATCAGAGAATCCGCATACCCACTTACATACGTTCTTAGAGATATGCGGCACCACCCGCATCCAAGGAGTAAGTGAGGATGCAATTAAACTGAAACTTTTTCCATTTTCTCTTAAGGGAGAAGCGAAGGATTGGTACACTTCTCTTCCTCGAATCAATTACCACTTGGGCTGAACTCGAAAAGGAGTTCTTGAGTCAATACTTTCCACCTTCGAAAACAGCCCAGTGTTTGAACGAGATTTTCACTTTCTACCAGAAAGAGAATGAATCCTTTTTCGATTGCTGGAAAAGATTCAAATCTCTGCTTAGAAAGTGTCCCCACCATGGCTTGCCACTACAAAGGCAAGTCAACACGTTCTTCAGTGGACTGACCGAGCTTACAAAAGGCATGGTCAATAGTTCATCCGGTGGGGCATTTTGAAGAAAACACACGAAGAGGGATGGGCATTGTTCGAGGACATTGCTAAGTATAACTATGCTCCATCCTATCAAGCCATTCAAGCACCTCCTCCTCCTAAGGTAGAGGAGGTAAACATGCAGAGTTTGATCGCCATGCTGCAGAAGCAGATGGCAGCATCTCAAGTTTCAAATCCGGTAAATCAAACTCCTTCTTTTCCACAAAACCCTCGGGTTACGCGAAAATCAGCTTTGTCGGACGGCCATATGAATGACCGGTGTCAATTTAATCCCCCCGCACCTTATCAAGTGAATGTTGTTCATGATTATGGACGGTATAATCAAGTCACATGTCAAAGCTGTGACAATATGGGGCACACTTCCAAATTTCGTCCTATGAACGGGCGAGAATCGAAGTGAATGCATTCTATGGCCAGAACAACCAAAGGTCTAATCAAGTTTCTGGCCAGCAAAATTTCCAAAACCACGGGTTTAATCAATCGTCTAATTTCAATCCCAATTCGAATTTCAATTCGAATCAGAATTTCAATAGAAACCCCGGTTTTGCTCAGAACCAAAGCTCGAATTTTTCCAATTCTACTCAAAGGTTCAACCGAATTGGCCTCTAATTCCAATTCTAATTTTCAAAACCGGCCCCCGACAAGATACTCTCAAAATTTTCCAAACTCCCAAGGCCCTTCAAGCTCGGGAGACCTCAAATTTGAATGGAACTCATTCGAGAGAGGAGCAAAACAAGAATATTCAGCTCCTTATGAGTACAAATAAGAACCTTGAGAGGCAAATAGGGCACGGGCCGAGCGTTAGCTTCAAGACCCCCGGGGCATACGCCCGGTTTTCGAAAAGAATCCAAAGGGCGGTCATGTTGCTCGAGCCGATATAAGCAACAACCAATGTGCGACCTCGTGCCGGCAATGCAATATGGTAGAGAGGAGGCCGGTATGATGAATCTAAGAAGCGGTACTCAAGTTAGTGGTCCTTCCCACCGGGGAAACCACTAACCCCTCCCTGCCTTGTTAAGGGGAGGGAAGCCGAGCACCTACACTCCCCTCTGTTGCAAGAAAAGGCTCGGGTGGCCGATCCCCCGAGAGGTGAAAAAGTTGGAGACCCTCAAGTGGCTGATCCCGAGGACCGAAACACAAGCGAAAGTCGGGAGAGGTGATCCCCGACTACAAAAAAATACGAAAAAGCATTGTTAGGTGGAAGGATGCGGAAGACAAAGGTTTGTAAGTGCATCCTCAAAGAAAGTCTTTTCTGAGAGTGACCTTAAGAAGCTTCCATTTCCACCGAGAAAGAGCAACATTCCCTTGAGTGAGGACAAAAAGTACGAAAAGGTGCTGAACCTTTTGAAAAATACTCAGGTAAATCTTCCATTATCAGATGTCTTGGTTGAAATGCCTAAGTATACAAAATTTATCAAGGATGTTGTTTCTTCGAAAAGGAAGTTGTCAGACATGGAAAGGAAAATTGGTGAGGATTGCTCCATGATTAATTATGAAGACTTACCAATTAAAAGAGGTGACCCGGCAAGTTCGTACTTACGGTATTAATGGGAGGTCTAGTCTTCCCTAATTCTTTGTGTGATCTAGGTGCCTCTATAAGTCTTATGCCAATGTACGTATGCAAACGGCTCGGTTTACAAAGCCTTCTAGAACCCACTACTATGAGTTTACAATTCGCTGATAGATCTTCTAAGAAAGCTTCAGGGATCCTGAAAGACGTTTTGGTTCAGATTGATAGATTTACCTTTCCAGTAGATTGGTATGTTTTAGATATGGAGAAAGATGAGAACGTCCCCCTGATTCTTGGAAGACCTTTCTTATCTACAGCTAGAGCCCTCATCGATTGCGATGGTGGGCAAGTGACTATCCGAGTTGGTGATCAAGAGGTGAGTTACAATGTCTTAAAGTCCATTCAAGTACCCCTACGGCCCTCCAACCGGCTTTTCCATTGATTATATGACAGATGATTTCACCGATTATATGGATAAGCAAGTCATGGTTGTAGAAGTGAATATGAGCGATTGGTTGATAATCTAAATACTCATGGTGTGGTCAATCTAGATCGGTTAGCGGTGATTTTGAGGAAGAACTATTGAGAGGAGAAGTTGAGGCGGTGGGACCACCGAGTAAGCTCGGTGATGTTGAGTTGAAAGGTGGAGATCTTAAGTCAAGTTTGGAAGACCCCCCCCGTCGATTTGGTTACGAAGCCGTTGCCCAAACATCTAAAGTATGTGTTTTTAAGAGAAGGCGACAAGCTTCCGTTAATCATATCCGCCAAGCTATCTCGTATAGAGGAGATGAAATTGATCGACGTCTTGAAATGAAATGAAAGAGCCTTTGGATGGCAAGTAGGAGATATCAGAGGGATATCTCCCGACATCTGTATGCACAAGATCAAGACGAATGAGGGTGCAAAATATGTACGACAGCCGCAGAGGAGGCTCAACCCTCATATGCAAGAATTCGTAAAAAAGGAAATCATCAAGCTTCTGGACATGGGAATCATTTATGCCATTGCTGATAGTGAATGGGTTTCCCCAACTCAAGTAGTTCCCAAGAAAGGAGGAATTACGATTGAGAAGAATGAGAAGGGAGAGGAAATAGCCTTGAGGCTTGTCGCTGGTTACAGAGTCTGCATCGATTATCGAAAGCTCAACGAGGTAACCATGAAAGACCACTTTCCCCTTCCATTCATTGATCAGATGCTTGAGCGTCTGGCGGGGCACGCATTCTATTGCTTTCTGGATGGTTATTCAGGATATTTCCGGATACCCATTGATCCGGTGACCGGGGAGAAAACCACTTTTACTGTCCTTATGGTACATTCGCCTACGGGCGAATGCCATTTGGTCTCGCAATGCCCCAGCTACATTTCAGAGATGTATGCTGGCCATCTTTGACGGGCTGGTAGAAAAGTGTTTGGAAATCTTCATGGACGATTTTTCAGTTTTTGGTCAGTCTTTCGATGATTGCTTTGACAACCTTGACCAAGTGTTATCAAGATGTGTGGAAAAGAACTGAGTGCTCAATTGGGAGAAATGCCATTTCATGGTAGTGCCAAAGGAATAGAAGTTGACAGGGCAAAAGTAGAAGCTATCGAGAAGATGAGTTATCCTAAGAATGTGCGTGAAGTGAGAGGCTTTATTGGACATGTTGGTTTCTATAGAAGATTCATTCAGGACTTCTCCAAGATAGCCAAGCCCCTGTCTACTCTACTTGATGTGATTCTTACGAATCAAATCCTTTGTTTTGCCCAGGAAGAAATTGGTGATAACCAATGGGAGCTAAATCCGCGCCTTAGACCAAGACAACGGTGGGAACGCCACAACGTAATGCTCACTTACGTTGATAAGTTCTCCAAGGGGCGATCCGCAATCCAAGAGAACCTCACACACACAAGGTGCACAATTAAGACAATGCTTAATCAAATAATATTTCACTCAATGTAGGTATATTGATGTCTTCTAAAAGAACAAGTAGAATGCCTTTATATAGGCTACAAAATAAGAGACAAATAACTTCCTAAGCAATGTGGGACAAATTACTTAGTAATTTTCGCCACTTTATTTCCTAGTGGGCCTAACTTGCAACTAATAAGCCCAAATGACATTTATTTGCTAAAAATAAACACTTAACCCAATATACTAACATATGGGCAACTTTTGACACGGGCCTAAGGCCGTTTTATTCAATAAAACACCGAAACTAAAATAAACAAAATAAATCACTATGATTGTAATTTAACCAAGCCCATCTTCATTGTCTTCAAATAATGCTTGGGTGGATCACATCATTCCCTCCCGGTTGGGAAGGATCGTCCTCGGATCAAAGGGATACTTGAAACCACTGGATCAAATAGAAACCTTGGACCAACATACGCCAGTAGGTCCATATACTGAATACCACCAACAAAATAGAACAAAGTGAACAATGAATCTGTCCTCCTCTCGTATAATGAAATGGAAGCAACATAAAAATTAGCAATAACGAAATCCAACGAATTACAATTCAGGAGGAACGGATCAGAATAATCGTGTAAACACCGTAACGTTTTGAATAGCACCATCACGTCAACTGAGTTCACAGCTTCAACAGTTTCACCATCAAAATAAAGGGAATCATCTTGTACCTGAACGGAAAGATGAATACAATTGTGAATAGTTGGTAACTCCTCAAATTCCACAGTATCCTCTGTCAGCACTATATGAACATCTGTAACAGTAATCTCAGTGACAACCTCATTCATGCGAACTTCAACCTCAATCGGACTTACGTCAGCCTCAACGACCAATTCAGCCTCTGTAGTAACAACAACAACATCGGCAACAGGAAGGTCAACATGAGCCTCAGTCGTGAGAACTGTCTCATCAACACTCTGTACCAACTCTTCTAAAATTTCAGGTCTTTTCAAATCCACCACACCCTCACATTCTTTCTCTGTCAACTCCTCAGTATAATTGTTACACGCAAAGATCTGGTCTAGCTTACTCTCCCAATCAAGATATACCGAAGCACTACCGGAACCCGCAAAACTAGGAAGCTTCATCTTTACCTGTGTCATATTATTATCCGGGATGAGCACATCTTCGTCAACATTTCCAAGCTTGCATGATCACGGTTATTCGGAGCATGAAGTACACGGAGCGGTTGTCGAAGTCTAGGTACCGCAAAGCAATAGCAAATTTGGTTGTGCAACGGCGGAGTTGTGCACCACGATTAAGATTAGCCATTTGCTTGTTGTTAAAGTCTCAATAGAAGCCCTTATAGCGAGTCATATCCGCAAAAATCCTTTCAAACTTTGCATTATTTTCGGCATTAAATGCCTTGCTAAATTCTTTGACAAGGGAAGCCAATCTCACTTCAAGATACTCATTACTCAAATTTTTAGAATGTTTAGAGTCCTCCATAGGATAGACAATAAATCCTCACCAAACTCTCGTGTTTGCACTCACCCTCTCTCTTGTGGAAAGTAAAGCACCCTTTTATGAACAAAGCAAAATAACAAGCAAAACGAATCTAGGCTAAAGGTGGGCTAAGACTCTGGGTAGGACGGGTGTTTGGTTATGTCGGATTGGCGTCGCTGTGGACGTGCGTTTAATGATATGGACGGGCGTCCGGATAAAATTTGATGGTTACGAAAATTAGGTTAACGGTGGTGGCGGCTGGGAATTTAGGTCAAGTTTATGTTTGCTGTTGGCTGTACACGGCAACAAAGCTGATTTCAGGCATGATAAATTACGAATTTGAAGTTGCACAAAAGAGATAAAATTTAGATATGGAAGTGTACTATTCAATCGCAAAATATCAGAATTTTTGGACGTAAATGGAAGATTTTACGGATTTTAAGGTAAGCATTGGTTTTCCGGGCAGTTTGTAGATCTAAACTGCAGAATTTTCAACAATTTTTTTGAATAGACTCCGGGGAGAATTTCGAAAATCACAAAATAGAAAAGTTGTAAGAAATTTAATGATCTACAACTTTTATCTTAATTACTTTTCGATTTGAGAATGTATTAGGGGTCAAAACACAAGAATACGAAGCTGATCACAGGATTTGACGATTTTGACAAATTTATTTGTTGACACTTTTTGAACGATTTCCACTGAGAATTTAGAGAAACACAAAGAATGAAACTTGTAGATAACACAAAGAAATAAAACATATAATTTTTTTGGAATTTTTTTTGGAGTGGAAACTGACGACAAAAGAAGAACACGAAAACTGGAAAAACAAAAAAATTTCTGGGGATGTGGAGAACACAATTTGATGAACAACGAAGAACGAAAATAAAACGAAAAACGAAAAATGGATATTTGATTACCGTCAATTGCGAGCTCCGATACCAAGCTGATGTGATTCTTACGAATCAAATCCTTTGTTTTGCCCCGGGAAGAAATTGGTGATAACCAATGGGAGCTAAATCCGCGCCTTAGACCAAGACAACGGTGGGAACGCCACAACGTAATGCTCACTTACGTTGATAAGTTCTCCAAGAGGCGATCCTCCAATCCAAGAGAACCTCACACACACAAGGTGCACAATTAAGACAATGCTTAATCAAATAATATTTCACTCAATGTAGGTATATTGATGTCTTCTAAAAGAACAAGTAGAATGCCTTTATATAGGCTACAAAATAAGAGACAAATAACTTCCTAAGCAATGTGGGACAAATTACTTAGTAATTTTCGCCACTTTATTTCCTAGTGGGCCTAACTTGCAACTAATAAGCCCAAATGACATTTATTTGCTAAAAATAAACACTTAACCCAATATACTAACATATGGGCAACTTTTGACACGGGCCTAAGGCCGTTTTATTCAATAAAACACCGAAACTAAAATAAACAAAATAAATCACTATGATTGTAATTTAACCAAGCCCATCTTCATTGTCTTCAAATAATGCTTGGGCTGGATCACATCACTACTTAAGGACGACGTTGTATTCAATTTCGATGAAAACTGCAAGCAAGCGTTTGAGGAGCTCAAGAATCGTTTAATATCTGCTCCAATTCTTATATCGCCTGACCGGAACTTACCTTTTGAGCTTATGTGCGACGCATCAAACTATGCTTTGTTGGTGCGGTCTTAGGACAAAGGCTTAACGGGAAATTCCGGCCTATCTATTACGCTAGTCACACATTGAACCCTCTCAAGTTAACTACACGACCACCGAAAAGGAATTATTGGCCGTAGTCTTTGCTATGGACAAGTTTCGTAGCTACTTGTTAGGAGCTCAAGTAGTTGTGTGGGTCGATCACGCCGCTTTGCGGTATCGATGACTAAGAAAGAGGCTAAACCGCGCCTACTGCGTTGGATACTGACCCTACAAGAGTTTGATGTCCAAATTAAAGACAAAAAGGGTAGTGAAAACGTAGTAGCTGATCATGTTTCTAGAATGTTAAGTGAGGAAAAGGATGATCCAGATGATATAGATCTTTACTTTCCTCTGGAGAACATTATGTTGAGAGATGGTTGTCCTCCCGATGTTCCATGGTATTCTTCCATTGTCAATTACCTTCATGCCAGATATCTTGACCCGGAAATGTCCTATCAGAAGAAGAAAAAGTTCTTCTCTGATTTGAAATCTTTCGTTTGGGATGAACCTTATCTTTTTAAGATCTGTAAAGATGGTTTGGTCAGAAGATGCGTTCCAGAATCTGAGCAGCGCGATATTATTGAGCAGTGCCACAGTGGACCCACTGGAGGTCACTTTGGTCCCTGGAAAACCGTTGCTAAGATTTTCCAATCCGGTTTCTATTGGCCTACGATCTTTAAAGATACAGAAACTTTCTGTAAAGCGTGTGATAGATGCCAAAGAACCGGTACTCTGACAAGGCGTTTTGACATGCCTTTGACACCCATCTTAGAATGCGAAGTCTTTGATGTATGGGGTATCGATTTTATGGGACCATTCCCATCATCTTGCGGTAACAAATACATCTTAGTCTGCGTGGATTACGTGTCAAAATGGGTGGAGGCTCAAGCCACTCCTCACAATGATCATAAGACTGTCATGAAATTCTTAAAGAAGAATATCTTCGTGAGGTTTGGATGTCCACGTGCCTTGATCAGTGATGAAGGGACGCATTTCTGCAACCGACCCCTAGAGAAAGTTCTTGAAAAGTATGGTGTCCGGCACAAAATTGGCACACCATACCATCCTATGACTAGTGGTCAGGTTGAAAGGAGCAACCAAAGTATCAAGAAAATCCTGGAAAAGACGGTTAACGATCATAGGAAAGGCGGAGTTTGAAGTTGGATGACGTACTATGGGCATATAGAACTGCCTATAAGACTCCCATGGATACATCTCTATATCAAATGGTTTATGGTAAGCCATGTCATACGCGATCGAGTTAGAGCATAGAGCTTATTGGGCTACAAAGTTTCTGAACTTTGATTCCCAATCTTGTGGTAAGCACCGACTGCAGCAGTTGCATGAGTTGGACGAATTCAGACTCCAGGCCTACGAAAGCGCCAGGATTAGTAAAGATAAGATGAAGCTACTCCACGATGCTAAGATTAAGAAAAGAGAATTCCACGTCGGCGAACAAGTTCTTCTATACAATTCTAGGTTACATTTGTTTCCTGGAAAGTTGAGGACACGTTGGTCCGGTCCCTTCGAGATTCTCCAAATCATTCCTGGAGGCGTTCTAGAACTTCGTGGTTATAGCGGTAAACCGTTTCGAGTGAATGGTCAAAGGTGCAAGCACTATATTGGTGAACCTAAAGAGAACCCTTTGATTGTTCGTTTCCTCGATATCCGCGGGTGTGGTGCTGCACAAGTCGATGAATTTGACGAGTTTTCACCCGACCTGTTTTCAGAGGATGACGGTAGTGGTAGATCCGAAGAAGTTCTAGCAGGTAGTTGGGATATGGAAGAGTTTGAGAGGGAGCGTCAGTTGAAACGTCATCAGAAGATTCAGAAGAAGAAGTCAACCATGGGGAAGTTTAAGCGTGTTTGGAAAGCTATTAAAGGTTTTACCCCATGTGTTAGGTGCTGTTCTGCAGCCAAACTACCCACCAAAGTCTAGACGAGGTAGTGGCTGGCAGAAAGGTCAAATGGCCTGATCCAGGCTGAGCTTAAACGGTGTCGAGCTAACGACATTAAACAAAAGCGCCACTAGGAGGCATCCTAGATATCGTTAGTTTTAGTCGTTTTTGTTTTGTGCTTTTGTAGTTTGGTATTTAAGTTTTAGTATTTGAGTTTAGCTTACTAAGTTTTGTTTTTTTTTTATATATCTGTCAGTTAGTTGTGCTTTCTAGATATGGATTTCGGAGTTCTACCAGAGGAGTTGCCTTTCCTTAGGAGGATCCCACTTATCACTGTAGATGACGGACCGGGAGGGACTATAGTGTTGCACGTAGACTTTGACATTAGTACCCGCGTCAAGGCTTGTCACCTATGTTCTCATTGTTCCCCGCTGTTCGGGAGGTGGAGACTTCACTGCGAGGAGTTACATGAGGCTCTAAGACGTCCGTACACGATCCTCAATGATCCGATGCCGATGATTTAGCGCTAGTCGCAAGTGAACATTTTCGAGGTGTTGATGTAGCTAGTGAGGATTGGGGTTTGCAAGATGAGTATGACTTCCCTCCGGTGATTGACATGCTCCGTCGTCTTATTCGAGTGATAGATTGGTCGGCCGTTTACGATGACTAGCGTTCTTAAGTTGTTTCGTCGAGCGAACGACGTAAAACAAAAGCGCTTGGTGGGAGGCAACCCACTGTTTTCTATTTGCTTTTACCTATTTTCTAGTAATTTTAGGTACTTCGTTGATTTTTATTTGTAGTTTTTGAAGTTTTATTTAAGTTAATGAGAAAATGCAAGTTTGGATTTAAATTGTATGAAATTTTATGATTTTTGCATTTTTTCTGTATTGGACGCCCGTCCAGAATCCTGGACGCCCGTCCGCCATGCACAATTATTGAACGAGCGTCCAACATTCTTGGACGCCCGTCTGCGAGACTCACTCCAATCCTGTATGTGATTTGAATGTTTGGACGAGCGTCTGGAAGTCAGGACGCCCGTCCAGTTCATATCATTCCCAGTTGGACGCCCGTCCACTGAGTTGGACGAGCGTCCCATTTCTGTCTATATATACCCCCAACTTCGATGAACCCTCATTTTTCATAATTTCAAACGCGAAAACCGACTTTTGCCCTCCTCTCAACCTAAAATCTTCGATTCTACACCATTTCAGGCGATTCAAAGTGCTATAGGCCGCATTTGATCCCCTCTCTTCGATTTTCATAACCAAATTCCCCAACACACCATCTTTTTGGAGAATCAGCACCCATTGTAGTCCGACTTTTTGGAGGAAAAATTCGATTTTGGGAGTCACATTGGAGTTGTTTGGACCAATCTTCATCTCAATCAGCATCTACTCACCCTACTCGGTAAGTTAGTAACAACTTTTCTCGTTTTTGTTCACGTTTTTCTGAGTTCGATCTTTGGGTCGGCTCGTTCCATTGAATATCCCCTTATTTGTTTTCTTTCTTTCGTTTTGTTTCTTGATTCTTGCCGGTTGGTGCTGTGATGATGATGTGGATGATGAATGGGTTGTTTGGTGATGATTATGGTTGTGGTTGTGGTTTGGTTGTTTTGAAATCCCGATTTGGATGTTAAACGGGTACCCTGTTTTGTTTTGGGATTGTTGTGGTTTAGTCTAGGATTGCATAATGGAAGAGACATGGTAAGGAAGTGGCTAGGGAGGCCGGGAAGAAGCGTAAGGAGTTTGATCCTACCTTAGTTGATCCGAACCGGGGTGTTAGCATTCGAGAACAACCTCATAGAGCCACCCAAACTAGGACTACTTTGAGGGATGAGCCAACCTCGGGGTCTGAGACGGATGAAGATGTACCATTGGCAAGGATGCCTAGGGTTCCCCGAGGTGGAGGTTCGTCTAGGGATGAGGACACTGTAGATGCTACCCGGGAAGAGGAATCGGTTGAACCTAGGGCTGCGGAACCTAGAAAGAAAGCCAAAACCGTACCCCCTATGCCTATGCCTCGTAGATTCGTGAACCCTAGGGCCCACGACGGGTATACCAAGCACTATTTCTCGAGGACTATGTTGATAGAGAGGGCTACATTGGAAGCTAAGGTCGATCCAGGGTTCGTCAAACTATTGAAGGATCGGAAATGGGACGCCTTGATGACTATCCCGACTACCCCGGTAAATGGCTCCCTAGTTAGAGAATTTTACGCTAATTGCTCGGAAACCAACTTGGAGACGGGAGTAGTTATGGTTCGAGGGGTGCAAGTTCCTTTTTCGGCGGATGTGATTAATCAGAGGTATAAGTTGGCGGCTTTTGAAGACGAGATTATAAGGAGGAGATTGTGCATAGACAGAGTTTGGGGCAGGATCCTTTGGAGGAGTTACGGCTGAGAGTTTGCCCGGATGTGGCTTGGACATTGAGACCGGGTGGAGACCGGAAGGAGTTGGTTACCACGACCTGGACGGAGGACTGGAAGGTCCAGTGTCGATTCATTCAGAGTCGGTTGTTGCCTAAAAACAACTTGACACATTTTCATATTGGTGACTTAGGCATGCTTTATGCTTTGACATTTGGCCTAAATGTGGATGTGGGACAAGCTTTATACGACGAGATATCTATCAACCAGAAGGTTTATACGCGGAGCTTGATCGTCCCTCACCTGATTCACGGGTTGTGTATTGATGCCGGTGTGCCTGAGTATGGGGCCGATCATAAGCCGAAGAACCCAAGGCCTATACAGCGAGAGAAAGGTAAGCCTTCGGGTCGGTCGAGTCGGGGGCACCACAGGAGCCTGGTTCATCTTCGGCACCGCCTCGCCCATCCTCACTTCCACTTTTATCTCCTTCGGTCCGGATGAGGCTCAGTATGGGAAACAGTCTGCGAAACTGGATGGAGGATATCCGGACTTCTCAAAACAATATTCTGACGGTTTTGAAGTGTATGAGTGAGGGCCGGCCTATCCGAGACGACAGAATCTTCGCTCCGAGCGTTATTGATTTCACTTATTCAGATGCGATTGAGCAGGCCATTACGGATGTTCTTCAGGAGTCTGCGTCATCTTCAGATGAGGAGCAGTCTGATGATTCTGCGGCGCCGGGCCAGACTTGATCTTATTTTTCTGCTCTTAGCTTTTGTTTTTCTTTGATACGATGATTGTTTTGTCTTGATCCTTTTCCTTCTATGATTCGTTGAATTTTGATATTGATACTCTTTATTTTTCCGATGGATCATGTAAGCCATAAGGCATCAGTACTTTCATTTCTAGCTTGTTTCAACTTTTGGATGTATTGAATGTTTTATCTTTTGGTATTACTCGTTTTTGTATCTCTTTTCATTCTGGTATAATTCCCCGTTTTCCCCGAGATGTTTCCGTGTTTGTCAAGTCGTGCAGGTGTATTTCTAGCGGTTTTGTCGAGCTACATTGTAAGGTTACGAGCTCTAAGTGTCACTATGTAGGCT
Organism: Gentiana straminea; assembly: GCA_036785695.1. NCBI lineage: Eukaryota > Viridiplantae > Streptophyta > Magnoliopsida > Gentianales > Gentianaceae > Gentiana > Gentiana straminea. Next base: position 6,947,882 of record JAVUPR010000243.1, read on the forward strand.
CCGGCCTGACCGACGATTCGCGTAACGATTTAAATCAGCTAAGTCTTTTACCTTTTCTTTCGTTCTGCACAACATGAGGACATGTTGATCTTTAAGTGTGGGGGAGGGGAATGTTTGATATGTATCTGCACATTTGCTTATATCAATATGTTTCTATGCAAACTGAGCTAAAAATGAGCTAGAATTTTCAAAATTTTCAAAATTTTCCGACATTTCTGTTTTTGTTTTGTCCCGAGTAGGCAATTCAATTCAACGTTCGTTATTTTTATAGTCATTCAAGCTATATATCATATGTTTGATAAGTTAGTTGTTTCACCCGATATATATATTTCACGAGCCATAGTGAATGATGAGCTAATTTATAAAGTTATACCCCTTTTGATTAGTGATTTCTGATTTTCTTATAAGTCATGTGCTTAGTGCTACGTATATATCTTGAGATTTATGATAGTTTGTATTTAGATCCGGAGTATGTTATACTGTGAATATCTAAGGTTTGAATGTGATAAGTACCACGTAACTTATTGTCAAATGAAAAAGTTGAATTAAATGAAATAATTGGGTGTGTCGGAAGCTAGTCGATGATTTGAGTGCGATAGGGTATACCACGTATGTCCTATACCACTATGATGACTAAAAGCTCACGACAGTCAGAAGAAGCTGCCTTATGATTTGAGTAAGGTAGGGTGTTATCCCGAAACATCCTATTCTGCTATGACAGGGCAATAGCTCATTCTGATGTGTGTTTAAAGTGAAGTAATTAAATCAACTAATGAATTGTTAATGGATGAAAGACTACGTTATCGTCTATCTTATCCCCAGTAGAAACTGATAGATATGCTGTAGGGATTATCCTCTGAGTATTTCAGAAAGGCCCTAGATATATTCGATCATCCTTTTCGGGATATTTTACGTTTGTAGGGTACATCTTATAAGTGTCATTTATTGCTAGTCTACGAGGGGGTATTAGCTAGTTTTGCTTTGAGTTACTCAAGTTTGGATTTAGTGGAAGTTTTCTATGGCTTTGCACACACACAATGGTGAACTTCTGATTTATTGGATCTTTGATATATCGTTTGAGATGTCTATCTTTTTTTCGAGCCCTAATTTTCGTTTTGTTTTGCTCGGGACGAGCAAAAGCTTAAGTGTGGGGGAGTTGTTAAGGGTGAATTTATACGATTTATCACGCTATATTCTATGGTATTTTCCCCCGTATTTGTATTAATTTGCATAAGAAACGAGTGTTTAATGGAAATATTGCGCAAATGATATTTTAATTGAGTTAATCGCAAAATAGGTTAATTTATGTGTTTTAATTGTGATTTTATGTTTATTTGGATGATATTACACTTTGCGATGTTTTTATGTGTTGTAGATACATGATTGAGGCTTAAAAGATGGTCAAAAGTTGATTAAGTTCGAGCTAATTGATGATAAAAGAGATAATGAAGGAATGAGATAGAGAAAAAGAGATAAAGATCAAGAAATCGAATTTGATCATATTGAAGCTGGCGTCCGAGAACCGCGTCCGGTGGACGGGCGTCGCCGAAGTGAACGAGCGTCCGGGATGATATTCTAGATTCGGGAAGTTTGGACGCCGGAGTGGACGCCGGGGGACGGGTGTCCGGTCATGACTCGGCCCGATTCGAAGTTTACATTGAAGAGTGGACGGGCGTTCAACCCGGTGGACGGGCGTCCGTCGACCGACTTTGGCAAACCGACTTCAAACTCTATATATAGCAAATTTGTTTTCTCCACATATGATATACCATATACACATTACTCGAAACCCTAAACCTAGGGGCGGCTTTAGGCTGCGTTTTTCTTCCTTTTATTCCAGTTTTATGCACTTTAGATCTAGATTAAACTAGTTACTTTTTATGCACTGTTTCTGCAATTTTGAGTTGCTGAGGATGTTCAGAAGCTAAGAGCTTCATCAAACGAGTATTGTGAAGCCATCCAACAATTGTTGATTTCGTTTTCGTCGATTATACTGTGAGTTTTTATTAAAGGTTGTTTCTTTATTCATGTTTACTATGTTTAATTGCTCTTATATCGGAAGATATGCATGTGTTGATTGTTTATTGTTGATGGAAATCTCTATAAACCTTAGATCACCATGAATAGGAATAGTATCTTGAATCTAACTTAACGGAAGTTAATAGGTTTAATTGCTAGATTATAAACATAAAGTTTACACCTTTGGTTAGAAAACGCGTTAATCTTGCATTGGAAGATAATGGATTAATAGATGAACTATCTAAGGAATTAGGGTTCATATTTAGATAAGGTGAATCACAACTTAGATAAAAACCACAATATAATCGAGATAGGAAATCAATGCTTGTTGGATAGGTGGATCAATCCTCGTTTGTTCGTTACACATTAAATTTAAATCCTTAAAAACTTGAATTCGTTTAGTTAGTTTACTTTTATCGCATCTTAGATTAGTTTAGTTAAAGGTTCGCAACCCGTATTCTTCCTAGCTTTGGACTATATCCTCTGTCTAGTTTTACTTTCGGTTTTGTTCTGTTTTATTCGCTGTTTAGATTAGTTTCGTGACGTAGTTTAGGTTAGACAAAAACTAGGAATCACAATTGTTCAGTTCCCCGTAAGATCGACCCGGCATTAACCACTATTACTATGATCCTTATACTTGAGGTTAATCGGATTATTACTTGTTTGTTTTGTGTTAATAAAATCCGTGACACATAGTACAACCATTAGCTCCAAAAGATAAAGAATAAGTCTCATTAGTAGTTAGTCTTCTAACAGACATCAAGTTGTATGTGAAATGTGGCACACAAAGGACATGATCCAGTGTCAGATCTTTATTTATTTTAACCTGTCCTATATGTGTGACTGGTGTATGTGTTCCATTAGGTAATGTTACAGTGACACCAAAAACAGGTTTTGCATTAGTCATCAAGGATAGTGAGTAAATAACATGATCAGTGGCACCTGAATCTACTATCCATTCATAGATAGTACCTGATGAAGCTGCAGTAGTATGAACATTTGCAGTAAGAGCCACAGCTTGTCCAGGACCATCAGTGAGCTGTACATTTTTCAACATCTCCATGATAGTATCATACTGTGACCTGGTCATTGTGCCGGAGCTGGATGTCACTGTGTCTAACCTTTGTGAAACTGCATTTTGATAAACTTCTGTATTTGCATCTTCCATATTTGGTAAGAAACCTTGATCCAGACTGACATGATTGGCCTGTATCTGCCCCCTTCCTCTGCCTTTTGAGCCAATAGAGTATCCATATTTCTTGTAGCACTTTTTAATTGTGTGACATTCTTTGCCACAATATGTACACTATGGCCTCTTGCTATTTCCAGTATAACCCCTTCCAATACCTCTTCCTCCACCTCTTCCATAGGAAGCATTAGCATGAGAAACCAATGGCATAGAATCTTGATTATCTTGCTTGAATCCAGTTGCTTGTGTACTCAGTATTGTCTTATCAGCTCCTAGATCTGCATAATTGATCTGACTCTCATGTTGCAATGCCATGTTGAATACAGTGGAAGGATCTGGTATGGGTTTTTCCATCAGAACTTGTGACCTTACATTGCTTTATGAATCATTTAACCCTTTCAAGAACCTGATGATTTTGTCAGTCTCATCCTGCTCTTTATAGATCGGTTTGGCAGCACAAGTACAGGGTGGAGCATGCCTTAAAACTATTAGTTGATCCCATAAACTCTTCAATCTGGTGAAATACTGAACTACTGATAATGCACCTTGCTTTGTTGCATATATCTCTTCTTGGAGATTAGACAAACGGTAAGCATTACCAACTCCAAATATGTGATCAAGATCAACCCAAATGTCCCTTGCTGTATCTAACCAAAAAATACTTTGCTGAATAGAAACATCTACAGAATTAACAAGCCAATTTGACACCATGTCATTACACTGGCACCAGATTTCATAATGCCTGTGATTTTCTGGTGGTTTAGGTAATGATCTATCAACGAACTTCAATTTTCCTTTCATGGATAGAAGCATAGAAATTGCTCTCTTCCAGCAGTGATAATTCTCTGCTCCCTTTAATACCGGCTGAACAATCACAACTGAGGGATTCTCCCCAGGATGAATATGGTAGGGATTAACAGCCACAACATCTCCTTCTTCAGCCATTGCCAAGAAACGAGTGACAAAATGCAAGAAAAATATGATAAAAGATGAAGATTGTAGTTCCACACTACAATTCAGAATTCAGAAATTGAATTACGATTCCACACCGCAATCAAACAAGAAATGTACAGATGAAGCTTTTCTCTGATACCATGTTGAAAATGATCAAAAAACTGCAAAATTATGAAGAATGTTCTTGCGAAGAAGGCGAAGAAAATTGAAAACAGAAAAGGCGGGAAAAAGAAGTGAAAACTGCTTTCATTGATTTTGATCAAATTAAGAAGACTTGAACTTTCTGGATTACAATTGGAAGCATATATAGACTACCTAACTATCCAACTAACAGCCAAGTTGGTTACAACCGCCTAATTGATTGCTAACAAACTCAACTGCTATTTACATACAAGTGTTCGACTAAAGTCCTAAGAGAAACTGAACATATGTTCTGATATCCATCAGTCTGTTAACTACACTCTTACTTGAACTTCAACAATTGCAACTCTTGGATTTTTGAGTTGATCCATTCGTAGGTTCATGAACCTGCCTGAATTCTTTCACGAACTGATGCATGGATCCGAAAAAAATACATGAATCTCTTTCATGAACTGACGCATGTATCCGTTTAGGTTGAACCTCGTTTTGTTGCGATAACATTAATTCGTACGACAACTCGTATACAAACGAGTATAAAATATTTAGTTTACCATTTCGACTTTTCTATTATATAGTCGGATGAAGCTTGGATTCTTGTTTTGTGTTTTTTTGTTTGCAAGTGTGATATTTTATCCAATTATGATCATATATTAATGTATTGGATGTATTGTTCTCAACTGTACCTAAATAATGGGTGTAAAATGTATGGGAAAAAAAATCTGAAACTATTGTCTTTTCAAATTAGGCTTGTGCATATTATTTTTGATAGGTCATTATCACAGGTAATATATAAAGATTGTGGGTCAAAATAAATAATAGTGGATCATCGATTCATAAAAATAACGGGTTAATCAACTCAAAAAAAAAATTAAAAAATTAACGGGTTAAATAAATATATAACACTATATAATAAATTTTTTTTATCGATTGTAACTTTTTTTAGCGGCTTGCCCCGGGTAGGACTGTTATTTTTCTCGGGAGCATTTTTTTCACATAGCACTCATTATGATCCAATATAAGTCAGAATATGATTGATTATTCTGACTTAATTTTAGTCCGAACTTAAGTATTTTCTACTCCAATAATTGTCAGAAAGTCTATTTCATACATTCTGACGAGTATAAATCTATCTAAGTTTGAGTCAGAATAAATATGTATGAAAATTTGAAGAATAAAATTGGAAAATAAAAATATGTGTGAAGCCCCAAAAAAAAAAAAAAAAAATTTAAAGATATTTTGTTGAATGAAAAGGCATTCACTTTTTCGATCGGTGTGGGCCATTATTTTTAGGAAAAAACTTCTATTTTAAAATTTTTGATTGCCTAAAAATCGATATACGAGGCTTAAGGTCCAAGGCACACGTTTTGCTATTTCTCTATCGGCAAAAAGGTGTAGAAATCAATTATATTCCAGGTACATGACAAAATAATTTTCTCAATGGATCCAGGTATTGTTTTAAATTGATTTAACCTAAACTAGACCACCAGAAAAGTTCTAAGAATATGCATTTTTGTTAATATATATCAAATCATACACGATTAACATGTATCAAATCATAAAAGTCAAAGCTTTTCCGGTTATTTTCTTATTTGCCGCCATCGATTTATGTATTTAAATATCGACGGTGACAATAAAGAAAATAACCCGAAAAAACTTGACTTTGAATTCATCTGTTCCCTTTTATTGATTATATATTTGCTCGGAAAAAAAGATCACATAAACAAGAATCTTAATTTCTGTACTAGTTTCAGTTTTTTTCTGCTGGAAGAAATCTCCTTTTTATTATGGCAGGCCTTAAGGAATCAGGCTTTAAAACATTAAGTAATTAGGGTTTCTATCTATTTTTACAGTATAAAAAAAAAGTAATTGGGGTTTATTCTTTTTTTAAGGTCCTTTTACCTATTCGAAAAAAAAGGGAAAATAGCGGAAGCATGACAGTGCCTATTTTGTTAAATATTTGAGCCACTGATATTAATTGGATTATTGTTGCTCGATCACTGCATGCTTTGATTTATTTAATATCAATTTCTAATATTGCAGGGTTTTTAAGAGCAGATTCTGATACACCGCCAGTTCATTATACAGTAAAATTGGAAGGGTTTTCATCATTAATGGAAAATAACATAGAGAAATACAGCATCGGAGATTTTGGCAGGAAGTTGATCTTATATATATCCCAACGGGAACAAATCCAGAAATGGCAACGATAACATCTCTGTTTACCTAATTTTGGCAGAGTGCAGTTTGCCTAATTTATGGTCGGAGGTTCATGCAGCTTTTAGAGTGTTTCTACTCGACCAAAACAATGGCAACTACTACACTCTTCATGGTATATATGTGTTTACAGATTTAATTGTTCGATAACATTAGCATGATGCATGTCTTCGCGATCTTTATCAAATACAATTTTATCACACAACGATACTATTTTCTTTCGATCAAATCAAACTATTGATAAGTGGCAATTCCATTCTCTTTGTAACATTGGAAATATTCCTTTAATAATAATTAAGTTGATTGTCATGATCGAACACATGCAGATGCAAATGGAAGACGGTTTCATAAGATGAAGTTAGAATGGGGTTTCGATCAATTCATGCCTCTGGAGAAGTTCAATGATCCATCCAACGGCTATCTTGTTGATGATACATGTGTTTTTGGAGCTGAAGTATACGTCTGCAAGGAAAATAACAGCGGTAAAGGGGAACGTTTGGTAATGGCGAAGAATACTAATGGCGAAGAATACTGATCCTACCAGCCTTCCAAAATATTCCCAGATATGTGCAGAAGCAACTTTATCCTTGATTGACCAAGTTCATGCCAAAAATCACTCTGAAAAACGTATCATCCTCAATTTTGTTCTTTATACAGCTTACAACTATATATATATGGTCAATTTTGCTTGATTTTTATTTATTTATTACAGTAAATTACTGGTTCAACCCATCAAACTCTCCCTATGGCTGGCCACGTTTCGTTTCACTTACTAATTTCAATGCACCGAGCAAGGGCTATAAGGTAAATGACAAATGCATCATCGAAGCAGAAGTTACTGTCCATGGTGTCACTAAAGCACTGTAAGAGTGACTCCATTGGGCGCTCTATTTTTTTTTACTTAAAGCTTTAGCAAAAGCTTTGCACCGTTGGACTTATGCTGAGTGTGAAAAGCTTTTTTCAAAAGCTTTATCTGCATAAAGCTTTTCTAACATTGCCAACTTGCATTATTTTATTTGTTTTCTGCAAACATGTCAGTCTTTGCCTCTTTTTCAATTTATTTATTTCCTCATTTGAACGTTATATTTTGAACGTTGCATTTTTTTTTGAACGTTGTAAAAGGTTTATAAGATGATGAAGTGGCAGTATAAAAATGTTTATGATTGTGAGGAAAAGGTTTATAGAGAAAATGTTTATAAATGTATGACGTGACATAACAATAAATCTTTTAAAAAGTTTATTGTTGGAGATGCTCTAAAGGACATTGCAGCAGCGAGCACAAGTCAGCATATATATATATATATACCCGGCCAACATTATAATGTGCCAAATCATAGTGGAAGAAAATATATATAACGGAAGCTTCCAATTTGTCTTATTTGCATTGTTTACAAAATTGTATTAAATGCTGGATCTCGTTATTATACACTCATGATCCTTGGTTGAATGGTTGGTATGCTTAATTTTGTCCTAAGTTCATTATGCAATCATGTTCATCTTACTAATATGTTCCCTCTAGACTAACATGTTCATCGCAACAAAATATTAGCAAAAGGATATCATTATTACAAATACTACTTCCGTCGTTTTTTTTTTAACTGTCATTTTTCAGAATTTGTTTTATTTTTATTTAACGAATGGATAGGATCGACTTGGAAAATGGAAAAATTTGTATAAGTTATACGTTTCGTCACCACTTTGTGGAAAATCATTAGGTGTGAATATGTTAGATACATGTAACTAAATTGGTGAAATAATATCTCTCCCCCAAAAAGCATGTTTTTTTCTTACGACGCACAAAGAAAATATCTTGTTGCGAATGAACAAGATATCGAGAAATTGTCCATACGTAAAATCATAATTATCGATACGGGCCCTTTCCACAGAGTCAATTTACATTAACAATGCAGCAATATTATTTTTTTTCCTCCTTTACCCTTCATTTCAATAACTCAAATTTTGGTACAATTTTCCATGCACAAGATATGAAGGGTATTTTTGTTATTTTACACTCTATTTCATATCTGGTAAGAGAGTAGTGATGATGCCACAACAAAATGACCACAACATAGTACACAACACACTTTCGACACATTAATCAGTTTCTTAATCTGTGCAATTCTTCCTTGCCGGAATCCTCCTTGGATTGCTATCGGAAAAACTCCGGTTGCTAGACCGGCCTTTTCCTTCCCTCACAAACTCACTATGGTTTGCTCTCTATTTTACACAAGATTAACTATGATTGCACTTGATCAAGCTCAAAAACTCTTGCAATTGTGATGTAGATCCTTGTGAAAAGAGCTTGACACCCACTTCCTTTATATTGGCAAAGTGGCGCTCCATATGGTGTGGAGGAGAAGAAAACCATTTCCCAATAAAATAAGGAAAATCTTTTAGATTGATTTATCTCTTTTAGATTGAATATAATTATCTTATTACCATAAATCTATTTTTCCAAAATCAATTAATATATTATATTAATATTATGGCAATCTTATTAATTAAAGTGCACAATCCAAGTGTATCTTATACACATCAAATGTGGCGCCCCTTCAGTCAACTAATTGACTTCCGGAATATTCTTTAATTAATATAATTAATATCTTGTATATTATTTATTCATAATGAATAAATACCACCATATTAATTTACCACTATAACCTTTATAGTCTAGAGATAAACTTTCCTTATTTGGTTATCAACTATAACCGCATTTTAATCCGACTCGATGTTCATATGTGTGTGACCCGATAGGCTTCCGAATATGTTGGCCGTAGACACAAAGTGCAATTTACTAAAATGCCCTTCATACCTAACGATCACGGGATAGCGTCTAGCAACACACCGTGACCCCCAATTATCGGAAGAGTCAAAAGCAATGACTACTACCTTTCATGTGAAGCAGTTACCGTGTAACTTACAATCCTATCGCTGAAATAATATCCATACGATCGTATCTCGAGTGTCAATACATTAACGATCGTATCTTATAATCTGGATATCACGCTATCTCGGAATAACACATTTACTCCCACTTTGCAAAGATTCTCGAGAGCTAGACATTCCTTATAAGAAGGCCATTCCGGATATTCGATCCCAATCATTGGATACGCGATTCCCGGACGACCAATCATGTATACTCCGCATGCTTCAATATCATACCCAATCACTACCGCATGATCGCCCTGTGGTTAGGAGAAATCTCAATAGTGTCAAAGCATGACAATCCACACCGTGATGCCATGAAGACTCCGGTCAAAAGGATAATTACACAACCGCCACATAGTGTGACACTTAATGTAAGTGGGTCAGTCTAACGTACGCATTCTCTAATACACGTCCACGTACAGTCCAAGTGTCCCTACACTTCGATAGACGAGATCTATCCATATCTTCTAAAAGATAGAAGACATCCAATACGTGATAGTCTGATTATACTATCAATGTCCCATTTGATAATATGTAAGACTAGAGACATTTAAGCACCAACCTTGTTATAGTGATTAGAGATCTCATCAACAATAATCACTATCATGGTTTCTCTATCACAGATTGATACTAGGGACGTTACTATATATATACAACAAATAATATGTAGACAAACACTATATAATAACATAAGTGCTTTAATTAATCATAATAAAGTTATTACATGAACTAAAAATACTATAAATGACCCGACCCAGTCGGATCCGGTCCAACCCGATTGGGTTTAGGACACCTTTCCAACAATTTCCCACTTGGCCTAAAGCCAATCACCCATATGCCTAAGCCCGTGCAAGTGAACATGTTTCTCATGCTTAGCTTGAGACAATGCCTTGGTTAACGGATCAGCTATGTTATCATCCGTGTGGACTTTCTCTATCTTTACATCTCATCTATCTACTATCTCTCTAATCAAGTGATAGCGCCGTAGCACATGTTTGGACTTCTGATGAGACCTTGGTTCCTTTGACTGAGATATCGCTCCATTATTATCACAGGACAGAGGCACTAGACCTTCAATGGAGGGAACCACACCAAGTTCAGTAATGAACTTCTTCATCCAAACTGCTTTCTTTGCCGCCTCCGAGGCTGCTATGTATTCGGCTTCCATTGTAGAGTCTGTAGTCTCATGCTTGGAACTCTTCCAGCCCACTGCTCCGTTGTTAAGCGTAAAAACAAATCCAGATTGTGACTTAAAGTCATCCTTGTCAGTTTGGAAACTGGCATCTGTGTAACCTCGTAATACTAAATCATCATTCCCGAAAACCGGGAACATATCCCTAGTACGTCTCATGTACTTAAGGATATTCTTGACAAACAATCCGGTGACCATCACCTGGATTGACCGGTACTTACTAGTCATACTAAGAGGGTACGAGACATCTGGTCTTGTGCATAACATGGCATACATGATAGACCCGATTGCCGAAGCATAAGGGACTTTACTCATTTGTGCCCTTTCCTCCTATGTCTTAGGACTCATTCCCTTCGACAGGTAGACCCCACGTGACATGGGTAGCAATCCTTTCTTGGACTGCTCCATGCTGAATCTCTTCAGCATCTTGTCTATATAGGTGGATTGCGACAGACCAAGCAACCTCTTAGATATATCTCTATAGATCTTTATTCCTAGAATATAGGCTGCATCACCCAAGTCCTTCAATGAGAAGTTCTTGGACAACCAAGCTTTGACTGATTGTAACATAGGCACATCATTCCCTATGAGCAATATGTCATCTACATAAAGCACTAAGAACACAATGGCACTCCCACTAACCTTCTTGTAAACACAGGGCTCATCTTCGTTCTTGATGAAATCCAACTGTTTGATTATCTCATCAAAGCGAAGATTCCAACTCTGAGAAGCTTGCTTTAATCCATAAATGGACCTTTGCAGTTTGCACACCATCCTGGCGTCATTGGTTGTGAAACCCTCAGGCTGTGTCATATACACTTCCTCAGACAGGTTCCCGTTAAGGAAAGCTGTTTTCACATCCATCTGCCAGATTTCGTAATCATGGTATGCTGCAATAGCGAGCAAAATTCTAATGGATTTTAACATGGCAACAGGTGAAAAGGTTTCATCATAGTCAACTCCTTGTCTTTGCCTATATCCTTTTGCCACTAACCTAGCCTTGCAGGTAGTCACGTTACTGTCCATGTCGGTCATTCTTTTAAAGACCCATTTACACCCTATAGGAACTATTCCCTCAGGTGGATCAACTAAGTTCCAAACTTGGTTGTCTTTCATGGATTCCATTGCAGAATTCATGGCTTATAGCCATTTCTTTTTTTTCATGCCTTAATAGCACTTCCTCATAAGTTCTAGGGTCCTCATCTTCCATGAGATATACGCCTGTGTACCTTTCGGGTTCACGGCGTTCCCTGGTGGATCTACGAGGTGCTAGTGTGTCCACGGTAGAGGCTGGTGTCACATCTGTGTGTGGCAAGTCCTCTACTTCCATCAACTGACTGTTATCCATAAGCGGTTCTCGAATTTCTTCAAGATCAATTTTACTCCAACTGACCCTATCCAGAATAAACTCTTTCTCCAGAAAGTGGCCAGTCCTGGCAACAAACACCTTTTGTTCCTCAGGAAAGTAAAATTGGTACCCTTTGGTTTCCCTAGGATATCCTACAAATAGACATTTGTCAGACCTGTGCTCTAATTTATCAGGCATCATCCGCTTCACGTAAGTCGGACAACCCCAAGGTTTTAGATGACTTAGGCTCGGTTTTCTCTTGGTCCATACCTCGTATGGCGTAGAGTCAACCGTCTTTGATGGAACTCGGTTCAGTGTATAAGATGCGGTTTCTAGAGCATACCCCCAAAACGATTTTGGGAGAACTGCATAGCTCATCATGGATCGCACCATGTCTAACAAGGTACGGTTCCTCCTCTCAGACACGCCATTCATTTGTGGCGTCCCGGGAGGGGTCCATTCAGGTAGAATCCCATTCCCCTTTAAATAACTTTGAAAATCTCCATCTAGGTATTCTCCCCCTCGATCGGATCGAAGCGTTTTGATTTCTTTACCTAGTTGTTTCTCCACTTCACTTCTGAATTCTTTGAACTTTTCGAAGGCTTCAGACTTATACTTCATTAAGTATATATAACCATAGCGAGAATGGTCATCAGTGAAAGTGATAAAATAAGAGTATCCTCCTTTGGCTTAAATTGACATTGGGCCACATACATCAGTATGTACGAGCTCAAGCAATGCATTGGATCTTATCCCTTTGCCACTAAAAGGTGACTTTGTCATCTTGCCAAGCAAACAAGCTTCACATGTATCAAACGATTCGTAATCGAACTGATCCAACATTCCATCTTTATGGAGTTTGGAAATGCGATTCTTATTTATATAGCCAAGTCTACAATGCCATAAGTAGGATCCATTCAAGTCATTTGTTTTGGCTTTCTTGTTATTTATATTAAGTACGTCAACATTCATATCTAATATGTAGAGACCATTGCTAAGTATGCCAGTACCATAAAAGATTCCATCACGTGAAAAAGAACAACATTTATTCTCAAACGTAAAAGAAAATCCATCAACATCTAATGCAGAAATAGAAACAATTCACTTCGTAAGAGCGGGAACAAAATAACAGTTAGTAAGTTCTAGTACTAGCCCACTGGACAATGAAAGAAAATAAACTCCTACGGCCAGTGCAGCAACACTTGCTCCATTTCCAACGCATAGGTCGACCTCTCATTTCCTCAGTTCTCTAGTTTTTCTTAGTGCCTGCATTTTCATACAAATATGAGAACCACAACCAGTATCTAATACCGAGTGGTTAGACTTAGAAGAAGCAATATTGATCTCAATCATAAATATACCTGAAGTCGAAGCATCAGAATGCTTCTTCTTGGTACTCAAGAAGCCTTTGCAGTTTCTCCTCCAATGTCCGGTCTCACCGCAATGGAAGCAAGCATCCTTGGATTTGTCTTTCGCTATCTTAGGCATTGGCTTAGGTGCAGCCTTCGTCTTCTTGGACTTCTTCTGGGCTTTTGCTTTGCCCTTGTTTGAAGTGACCAGCAACACTTGTTTCCCTTCCCCACAGTGCCCTCAGCAGTTTTCAACATATTCAATAACTCCGCTAGGGAGCAATCTATCTTGTTCATGTGATAGTTCATCACGAACTGCGAGAATGAATCAGGTAGAGATTGCAGAATCAAGTCAATACTCAACTCTCGTTCCAACTTGTGGCCCAACTTCCCAAGCCTCTCTATGTACCCGATCATCTTAAGCACGTGTGACCCCACAGCAGTCCCGGATGCCATCTTACAACCAAACAGGGCCTTCGAGACCTCGTACCTCTCAGTGCGAGACTGAGAAGCATATAGTTCCTTCAGGTGGACCATGATTGAGTAGGCGTCCATAGACTCATGCTGTTTTTGCAGTTCAGGTGTCATAGAAGCAAGCATGATACATGTAGTATCAGTACTGTCAGAACAGTGATTGTTGTACTTCTCGACAGCATTTGCAGCCGAACCCTCAACGGGCTTTTCCGGTAGGGCCTCGTCCAAGACATAGCCAATCTTCTCGTGCCTCAAAACGATTTTGAGGTTTCTTTCCCAATCGAGAAAATTAGTCTCGTCAAGCTTGTTTTCGATGATAAAACGAAGGTTCAATTTGTTTGACATTTTCTACAACAATAAATAAAGATAGAATAAGTAAAAGCTCATGTATAAAAACCTTAAATTTGCACTTAAAATTTTTATAAGGTTTTACTCCTACTAGCCAACTATTCCCTATTGGCTTTCAAGAAAATAATTTCTTTAGTGGGCAAGATCCCATCTAACTACTTCGACCCCCAGCTTTGGCTGATGAGCCGAAAATAATTAAGCAGGTGGACAACGATTTGTCGATCGTATATTATACGACTCTTGTTGTTTGATCAGTCAACTCTTTGACAATATTTCATCTTATGAAAATAGTCAAACCCTTGCCTCTAAGATCCAAATGACCCCGCTTTGGCTGGTGGCCGAGAGAATTCTTAGTCGAGTCTTAACCCCAATATTCATGAGATCTCTTTCGATCATATCTCGATAACGACGATACACTCGAGGTAGGTCAACCCCCGCTTTGGCTGGTGAGTTGGGTCCGAACAAGGGCTCTTCACCGTCGTTATAATATGGGGAGGCAATTTCGACTTGATTTTTTTTATGTGGGAATAATTTTAAATTAATTCACTTAATTAATTCGGTTTAATTATGGTCTCATCTACTATGTGCATATTACTACTATATCATATAAAGTAAAACATACACAACATTCCACGCACAAAATAACCGGTATGATCATGGACTTTTCCTAGGTGCGGTTTCGAATACAAACTGACGAAACCGCGGGTCACAAACTAAGGGTATCTGCAACCGCCAATATGATCTTTATTGTTGTACGCCAATGGGTTCTTTATCTCTCATTGGTCTTCAACTTCTTGCTCAATTCTTGTTACATTATAATTTATCTAATAAATAATTATACCCGCCGCACACGGGGGGGGGGGGGGGGGGGGGAGCTAACGGGAATGGGATAAATGCAAAAAAAGTAAACTAGGTCACGTTCTTTATAACGGCCTAGGACAATTTTTCAAAACCAACATAAAGAAAACATTCTCATCTATCCTATTGGTCGAGTCCATGATCAATCGGGGTCCATATAATCACATTATATCTACACATCTAATCCATACAATTTTATCTTATGAAAAAGATTAAATTCTAATTTTAACTACTTATGCGTCTTTATTTTATCACATCAAATAATTAAATAACTTTTAATTAATTATATGACTTAATCGAAAATTAAAATTAACATTTAATTTTAAATCGATTTTAATTTCAATTAAATTTGAACTATTCAAAATAAAATTAAAATTATTTAGTCTCCTATTTGTTTCCTTTCCAAAACTAAATTTGGCTTAGGCCTTGCCACTTTCCAAAATCAAAATTTTGGAAGTGGTCTTGGCCTAGGCTTTTTACAAATCAAATATTTGAAAAGGGCCTAGGCCTACTCCAAATCAAATATTTGGAAAGGCCAAATAATTTTGATTTAGGCCGGGCCACTTTTCAAAATCAAAATTTTGGAAGTGGCCTAGGCCTAAGCCTTTTACAAATCAAATATTTGAAAAGGGTCTAGGCCTATTCCAAATCAAAATTTGGAAAGGCCAACATGTCATATGGTTTCCCAATGGCCCAAACTATTTGAACCATTGGTTAGTAATATGACACAACTAAACAAATGAGATATCTATGCACAATAAATATCACAAAACGAAAAGGGTCGATCTCCCCATTGGAAGAGGACAGCCGACGGACGGCAGCCCTAAGGCCACCGCCGCCGCCACAGAGGCCGCCGCCGCCGCCGCCGCAGAGGAGGGGGGCCGCCGCCAGTCGGCCGAGCCCCCCATAAACCCTTTTTTTTTGTTTCAACGTCTCGTGATTTAAATCTTGCATCTATTAATTAAATACTACACAATTAAATTATGCTTATTGCTTAAGCTCGAAGTCTGTCTCTGATACCATTGTTAGGAAATCACTAGTTTAACGCAGCGGAATTTAAAATTTGATTTCCTTTTTCTAGATCGTTCTTCGTTTAATGCAATAAACACGTTAAGTAGTTTGACGATTATAGCTTGATGATCTATAAGATCGTTGCTTTGACCGTCAACGGAGAGTAGTTCAGTGCGCAAGCCGTCCACGCGTCCGGCCTCTATCGCTAATCCACACGAACTTCTTGCCGGAATCCTCCTTGGATTGCTATCGGAAAAACTCCGGTTGCTAGACCGGCCTTTTCCTTCCCTCACAAACTCACTATGGTTTTCTCTCTATTTTACACAAGAACTATGAGCTCTTGCAATTGTGATGTACAAAAGAGCTTGACACCCACTTCCTTTATATAGGCAAAGTGGCACCCCATATGGTGTGGAGGAGAAGAAAACCATTTCCCAATAAAATAAAGAAAATCTTCTAGATTGATTTATCTATTTTATTATAATTAATTTTGCCAATATCTTATATTGAATATAATTATCTTATTACCATAAATCTATTTTTCCAAAATCAATTAATATCTTATATTAATATTATGGCAATGTTATTAATTAAAGTGCACAATCCAAGTGTATCTTATACACATCAAATGTGGCGCCCCTTCAGTCAACTAATTGACTTCCGGAATATTCTTTAATTAATATAATTAATATCTTGTATATTATTTATTCATAATGAATAAATACCATCATATTAATTTACCACTATAACATCTATAGTCTAGAGATAAACTTTCCTTATTTGGTTATCAACTATAACCGCATTTTAATCCGACTCGATGTTCATATGTGTGTGACCCGATAGGCTTCCGAATATGTTGGCCGTAGACACAAAGTGCAATTTACTAAAATGCCTGTTTAGGGTCAATTTGTAGTGTTTTTAAGGATATATTTTACATCAATTTTCCCCATATATAGATGTTTTTCATAGAAATCGAGCTTATAATCGATTAATTGAGTAAATGGTGTTTCTAATAGGTTAAATTGCAAAACGTAGCGATTTATGTGTTTAAATGATGATTTTATATTATTTTAGGATTGTGTTACGCTTTGGTATATTTTCCTATATTGTAGATACATATTTTGGCATGCAAGAGGATTAAATGATGAGGTTTTGCATGGAAGAGAAGTGAAATGGAAGGAAGATGGAGATAAAGCTTGGAATGAAGCTTTCAAGCAGCCGAACTTCCGATGCAGTTCTTGATATGATATACACTGATTTGACTCTCGACCTCAAGAGAAGATTTGTAGGGCTTGAAGAGAGGATTCTACAGGATTTTGAATCACTTCATTCCGACTTACGAGGCCCGAGATATGAGCGTTACAAGTTTGGATGCTGTTGCTGAAACTACTGGAAAATCCCGAAAACGACTCGTAATACGACGGTCTAGTCAAAAAGGCGTTTTCTGAAGAAGAGTCCTTAATGAAAGTTGTAGAGTTTTCCGAGAGCTTAATTATGACATTCGGATCATAATTTTTGAAGGTCTACAACTCAAGATATGAATTTTAGAAGTTTCATTCCTAAAAAAGAATTATTCAACCGACTTAAACACTGTAGCAACCGCCTTTGATGATTATAAATACAGCAGCCCGCATGAACCCTAAGGGGAACAAAAATTATTCAGCCGCATTATTGACAAGAAGCAATAGCGGCGGTCTTCGGGCAATCCAATGCCGGTCACCCGAGCCTTGTGCTCGGGTGATCCGGGTTAGATTAGATGTAGTTTTTTCTTCCGTTTTCGATTCATGAGTTCAATCATGTACCAAACTACGTGAGTTTATTTATTTAATTTATTCAGTCCTTATTCGTTTTTTATGATCTTTAATTTATTTTGTATCGTTCTATGATTTTGATGCTATGATGTGAATTAGATCGAGAGATCGTTTGCTATTGATGTTTACAACATACAGAAGTTGCGTAGACTAGATCACCATAGAAAGATAGGATTTTTAATCATTAATGATGACAAGTTAATGGATTAATTATCTAGGTTGTTAGATTCTAAAATACGAGAGTTAACTTGAATCTACACCTTTGTTTTGTATGGAAATTGGTCTCAACATTCGGAAGAGGAGAGATCGATAATTGAATTCACTAAGGAATTAGGAATTTATAGCTTGAGAAACGGATTCACTAAGAGATTAGGGATTTGTATCTCATGTAAAGGTGAAACCACAATTTGAATTAAAATCATGAGATGAACTAGGGTTGAAATCACTTGGTTTGTATTTTTGTTTGATCCCATGTATCTTTAGTTTAGGTCGTTTTTATTGTTTGTTAGAGGTTAGATTTATTTTAGTTGTTCTATCTTCGTTTATGTGTTTTTCTTTCGTTTATTTGTTTTCATGAGTAGCAATTGAGAGAGTTAATAAGATTAGATTCAACATCCCAATTCCCTGTGGATCGACCCCTTACTTATCTCGCTCTACTATCAACAACCCGGTATTCGGCCGGTTAGGAGTTGGTTTTGCATATAGGTTAGGGTTTATAAATTTTCTTTTTGTTTAATGATGCAAAATCTCTCCAACAAAAAGTGGCGCCGTTGCCGGGGAATAGGTGTCGTGTTGAATCTAGTTAAGTTAGTTCTCGATTTTGTTACGTTTATTTTTCGTTTTAATAAATGTAGCGTTTACCAAATCGAGAGTTTTTATTTTGCCGTGTTTCGATGACCATAAGGTTAAGAATGTGCAAAAGTTTTTTACTCGATTTGTTTAAACGTGAAGTATGTGTTTATGTGTTTTTCGATCTAACCTCTTTGTGCTTTAATTGAAAGTGGCCGCCGTGATCTCGTGTTAATATGTGTTTTAAGTTTTTAGGGTTTGTCCGCGTTTTCCGCTCTCTCGCCGTGTATTCGTTGTATGGACGAGCGTTCAAGTTAGTGAACGCCCGTCCGCTCTTTTTTTTTCTTTAGCCGCAGGTAAACGAGCGTTTGAAAGTATTGGACGCTCGTCCGTTCAAATATTTTCGACTCGTTCGGTTTAAAGGACCGGACGAGCGTCTATGCTTTCGAACGTCCGTCCGGTTGGTTTTCAAGTCAAACGAGCGTTTGTTTTGCCGATGGCTCGTCCAAAGCCGTATTTTGAGGTGAACGCCCGTTCGTTGTGCCGAACGCCGCCCGTAGTCCGGTTTTTCTTGATCTCATTCCTAATTCTTTTATTTAGTATGGATTGCTTACATTCGAGCATCTCGTGGCCTATTTATTTTTTTACATAGATGTCCCGAATATGAATGTTATACCTTTCCATCTATGAATTCATGCTAAGTAAATGATCTTATTCCTTATACATGATTCATCTATGCAAGTTATAGTTACCGTCGGTTCTCGTATGCTATAACTCGGTCTTCGTGTTAATTAGTAGCTAATGTCGGTTTCCGTATGCTACATACCGCCGTGATGAATCTTGTGAGCTTTGAGACTTATGTGCTTCCTTGTTATTTTTATAACTCATTTGGGTAGTAACTCGTCGGTTTTCCGTTGCTACGATGGAAACCTTATGAGTTATATCTCGTTTAGTATAGCTAACTCGTTGGTTTTCCATAATGCTATCACCTTTGACGAGTCTTAAAGCGCGTCTACACCGCATGTAATGAACGATGCGTCGTTTATCGTAACCCGTCATTATCTCGGTAGACGTTTATTATATACATGTCATGTTGCAAATGAGTGGGCTAGTTTTCTTTCTTTTATTTTCTTTTATTTTTGCATATCATTTAGTTGCATGTCATCTAGTTGCATTGTTTTTCTATTTTTCTTTTATTTTTCTTGAGCGTAGTTAACTGTCGGTTTCCGTAATACTACCTCGTTTTTTTTATTTTGTTTCTGCACGGGCCGTAGTCACTGTAGAGTTGTCAGGGGTCAACTTGCTCAGCCTGAGCCTGTCAGAATTTATTTTTTTATTTATTTTATTTTTAGGATTGCATATCATGTAGATTGCATTGTAGTATATTTTCATATAGTTGCACCTAGCCTACGACTTTGTAGTATTTCATGTATAGTATTCAATCTTTAGTTGAGCTTAAGTTGAAAAATCTCTATGATCCTTTTCTTCATGTGCTTTATATATGTAATCTTTTCTTTTTCCCCGTAGACTCTTTTTGCACTAATCAAGTACGCAGGATACTTTCTATAGCTATTGTGCACTTTAAAGATGTATTCGGTTGTCCCGTGATGCTCCACGCTTCATCGAGCTATGCAAGCAATCCCGGTTCTTGTTGGTTCCTCCGTAATTGCCGCATCCAATCAGCTAAGTTCTCTAATTTATTATTTCTGTATAACTTGAGGACAAGTTGCAATCTAAGTGTGGGGGAAGGGATAGATGATTTATGCGTCCACTTTCGTTTGCTCATATTTTTAGTATTTCTATGAAAAGTGCTTAATTTTCAAATTTTTTTGTTTTGTCCTGAGTAGACAAAGGCATATCTTTGCTTGAGTTTATATCATTTTTGCTATATTCTGTATATTTAGTAATTTTAGTTGTTTCACCCGACACTCTTTTTCACATGCCATAGTAAATGATGAGCTAAATGTTGAAAGCCTACCCCATTTTAGTTGGAGATTTTTGATGATTATAGCATGTTTCTTTGCTTATGTACAATTCTTGAAAAGTTTAGTAGTTTGTATTCTAGGATTAAAGTATGACATACCGTGAATATCCGTAAGTTTGAATGTGATAAGTGAAACGTGATTAAGTCTTTGCAATAGTAATAAATTGTTTACTTGAGGTGTTATGCTCGTGGTCCGTGCTACTAGAAAATAATCTTTTCTACTGCCAGCCAGAAATCTCTAAGTAAACATAATTGTAATTGGGTGTGTCGGAAGCTGGTTTATGATTTGGGTGAGGTAGGGTGTACCACGTATGTCCTATCCACTATGATGACCAAAAGCTCACGACAGTCAGTTTATAGCTGCCTTATGATTGGAGTAAGGTAGGGGATTATCTCAAAATGTCCTATTCTGCTATGAGGGCAAAAGCTTATTCTGATGTGCGTTTAAAAAGTGAAAATATTGAAATATATTATTATGAATAAGTAAGGACTTAGTTATCGTTAATCTTATACCCAGTATAAACTGAAGGATATGTTGTAGGGATTATCCTCTGAGTCGGTCAGAAATGTTTTAGATATTCTCTACTATTTCTTTTTGGGATATGTATGTTTTGTAAAGTGCCCGTTATAATTTTTGAATATTTCTAACTTAGATGGGAAACCGGGCTAGTTTTGGTTTGAATAACTTTCAAAGCTTGTGGAACTTAGTAGAAGTTTATTATGGCTATGCACACACTACACGGGTGAACTTCTAAGTTATTGAATATACTTCATATTTGTATGGATGTTTATTTGTCTCGAGCTTGACTTTGTTTTGTTTTGCTCGGGACGAGCAAAAGTTTAAGTGTGGGGGTGTTGTTCAGGGTCAATTTGTAGTGTTTTTAAGGATATATTTTACATCAATTTTCCCCATATATAGATGTTTTTCATAGAAATCGAGCTTATAATCGATTAATTGAGTAAATGGTGTTTCTAATAGGTTAAATTGCAAAACGTAGCGATTTATGTGTTTAAATGATGATTTTATATTATTTTAGGATTGTGTTACGCTTTGGTATATTTTCCTATATTGTAGATACATATTTTGGCATGCAAGAGGATTAAATGATGAGGTTTTGCATGGAAGAGAAGTGAAATGGAAGGAGGATGGAGATAAAGCTTGGAATGAAGCTTTCAAGCAGCCGAACTTCCGATGCAGTTCTTGATATGATATACACTGATTTGACTCTCTACCTCAAGAGAATATTTGTAGGGCTTGAAGAGAGGATTCTACAGGATTTTGAATCACTTCATTCCGACTTACGAGGCCCGAGATATGAGCGTTACAAGTTTGGATGCTGTTGCTGAAACTACTGGAAAATCCCGAAAACGACTCGTAATACGACGGTCTAGTCAAAAAGGCGTTTTCTGAAGAAGAGTCCTTAATGAAAGTTGTAGAGTTTTCCGAGAGCTTAATTATGACATTCGGATCATAATTTTTGAAGGTCTACAACTCAAGATATGAATTTTAGAAGTTTCATTCCTAAAAAAGAATTATTCAACCGACTTAAACACTGTAGCAACCGCCTTTGATGATTATAAATACAGCAGCCCGCATGAACCCTAAGGGGAACAAAAATTATTCAGCCGCATTATTGACAGCAGCAGCGGCAGTCTTCTGGGCAATCCAATGCCGGTCACCCGAGCCTTGTGCTCGGGTGATCCGGGTTAGATTAGATGTAGTTTTTTCTTCCGTTTTCGATTCATGAGTTCAATCATGTACCAAACTACGTGAGTTTATTTATTTAATTTATTCAGTCCTTATTCGTTTTTTATGATCTTTAATTTATTTTGTATCGTTCTATGATTTTGATGCTATGATGTGAATTAGATCGAGAGATCAGTTTGCTATTGATGTTTACAACATACGAAGTTGCGTAGACTAGATCACCATAGAAAGATAGGATTTTTAATCATTAATGATGACAAGTTAATGGATTAATTATCTAGGTTGTTAGATTCTAAAATACGAGAGTTAACTTGAATCTACACCTTTGTTTTGTATGGAAATTGGTCTCAACATTCGGAAGAGGAGAGATCGATAATTGAATTCACTAAGGAATTAGGAATTTATAGCTTGAGAAACGGATTCACTAAGAGATTAGGGATTTGTATCTCATGTAAAGGTGAAACCACAATTTGAATTAAAATCATGAGATGAACTAGGGTTGAAATCACTTGGTTTGTATTTTTGTTTGATCCCATGTATCTTTAGTTTAGGTCGTTTTTATTGTTTGTTAGAGGTTAGATTTATTTTAGTTGTTCTATCTTCGTTTATGTGTTTTTCTTTCGTTTATTTGTTTTCATGAGTAGCAATTGAGAGAGTTAATAAGATTAGATTCAACATCCCAATTCCCTGTGGATCGACCCCTTACTTATCTCGCTCTACTATCAACAACCCGGTATTCGGCCGGTTAGGAGTTGGTTTTGCATATAGGTTAGGGTTTATAAATTTTCTTTTTGTTTAATGATGCAAAATCTCTCCAACAATGCCCTTCATACCTAACGATCACGGGATAGCGTCTAGCAACACACCGTGACCCCCAATTATCGGAAGAGTCAAAAGCAATGACTACTACATTTCATGTGAAGCAGTTACCGTGTAACTTACAATCCTATCGCTGAAATAATATCCATACGATCGTATCTTATAATCCGGATATCACGCTCTCTCGGAATAACACATTTACTCCCACTTTGCAAAGATTCTCGAGTGCTAGACATTCCTTATAAGAAGGCCATTTTGGATATTCGATCCCAATCATAGGATACTCGATTCCCGGACGACCAATCATGTATACTCCGCATGCTTCAATATCATACCCAATCACTATCGCATGATCGCCCTGTGATTAGGAGAAATCTCAATAGTGTCAAAACATGGCAATCCACATCGTGATGCCATGAAGACTCTGGTCAAAAGGAAAATTACACAACCGCCACATAGTGTGACACTTAATGTAAGTGGGTCGCCTAACGTACGCATTCTCTAATACACGTCCACGTACAGTCCAAGTGTCCCTACACTTCGATAGACGAGATCTATCCCTATCTTCTAAAATATAGAAGACATCCAATACGTGCTAGTGTGATTATACTATCAATGTCCTATTTGATAATATGTAAGACTAGAGACATTTAAGCACCAACCTTGTTATAGTGATTAGAGATCTCATCAACCATAATCACTATCATGGTTTCTCTATCACAGATTGATACTAGGGACGTTACTATATATATACAACAAATAATATGAAGACAAACAATATATAACAACATAATTGCTTTTATTAATCATAATAAAGTTATTACATGAACTAAAAAGACTGTAAATGACCCGACCCAGTCGGATCCGGTCCAACCCGATTGGGTTTAGGACACCTTTCCAACAATGTCCCACTTGGCCTAAAGCTAATCACCCATATGCCTAA
This sequence comes from Gentiana straminea, assembly GCA_036785695.1. Classification (NCBI taxonomy): domain Eukaryota; kingdom Viridiplantae; phylum Streptophyta; class Magnoliopsida; order Gentianales; family Gentianaceae; genus Gentiana; species Gentiana straminea. Next base: position 6,971,961 of record JAVUPR010000243.1, read on the forward strand.
GCCCGTTGATCGGCTAAAACTGGGTGTCCAATCTTACCGGCAGTGTACCGGGTCTAATTGTAGTGTAGTCTGGTGAATCAAGTGTCGAATCCTCAGGGAAAAGAAAATGTAATTTAAAATGTGGTTAAACACCAATTAGCTATTATTATCTTGATCTAAGTCGCAATTCTTTTTAATTAGAGTTATTCATATGCTAAATAAGTAGATATTTATATAGATATGTATACCAATATAATAGATAATTAAGAAGAACTAACCAAGACAATGTTATTGAATTATGCTCTCTTTTAGTTTAATGGATGTGATCAAACTTCTTGTTTTAAAGTGTTATTGATTATGTGAAACGGTATACTCCTCGCCTAACAAATTCCCCTCATACGAGTGCACGAATTCGTTCTATGCCTCCTCCTTGGTAAAACCGTAATTAAACCTAATGATTTGACATGATAATCTCTCGAGTATAAATATTCTCGTCCCCGGATAAGAAAGAGGGTTCCGTTTGTCGACGGCCAATTTTACCTTCCGGTCTTTCTACCCTTTTCTCATACCCTAACGTCTCTCGGTCGGCTCATGATTAGGTTATGGTTCTCGTCCATACCGGTTAATTACGTCAATACAGACTATCAATAAGTTCAAGTAGAAAGAGATTCATCATATTCAATTTTTAATCATATTTTAACTTAGTCATCATCCATTTCCCTAAAAGAGAAACATATTTTAATTACATGTCTTGGCTAGTTGTATAATTAGCCTACATACATTATTACTAGTATATAAAATTGTACAAAAACAACAAAGATAATAACCATAGAATATTACCGATTACAATTGTTGAAGGGCTTCGTCCTCTGAATGCAACAACAGTGATGAAATCAACAATCTTCAATAATTTATTCTAGCTATTACATAAATACTACTACTACTTTTATGGCAGAATGCCTACTGAAATAATATTTACAGAGAGTAGATATATAATGACAGAGATATATATATCAGTATCTATCCTTCTTTTTTTTCACCTCATAAATGAGGTATTTATAGGCTGTGATTTCAGGTCCGGCGTGCGCCGAAACTGGTCCGGCGTGCGCCGAAACTGGTCCGGCGTGCGCCGGATTAACCGATTTCGAATATCATGTGTCAGACGCACATGGGTAACATGGGAGTAATTATCACATAATCCGGCGTGGACCGGTTTCTTCCGGTCTGCGCCGGGTTTGTCTGCCACTTGATGATTTTTATGATTTGATTCCGATTCTTCTACTTTGTATCACATAATACCTGTATAACAACAACAAAAACGACAAAAACACAGGTAAATCTGACAACAAAAGTTATAATTTGTATTATGTCGTCTTTTTGTATTTATTAGATTTTTATATGTTATTTTACTATCTTTTAATATTTTTAGATAAAATTAATCAATAATATATATAAAATGTGATAATATTTTGTTATAAATTTAACATATATCAACTATTCCCCACTTAGCTTTTGATCGTCCTCGAGCAAAATAAGCGATGATAAAAGTTCATAATGAAAATAATATAATTTATTTAGACTAAATTTCCAATTTAGTAACGTATACTGTAAATATTATAATTATATCAGTTTTATCTATCTAAGATTATTTAAGAAGATAAAAAGTGTGTATAACTCAACAAATTAGTTATAAAATATTATCTAAAATGAAATTCTTCATGAATTACTTAATAAAAATATTTAGAATAACTTTAAAATCGCCACTATATGAATTATCGGAATCAAGGACTAAGTCAAGTAGTTGGCAAAATGGCTTATAACGTTCAGGTTCAAGGTGTTTGGCTAATCGAAGGGATATGAAAGGAAATTCGAAAGAGATAGAAGCAAGTCGTACGTACTTACACCTTCAACTTTTGATCAAAAATATCTTGATTAGTAACATCCTGACACTGACTATTTATTATTATTATTATTATTATTTTTTTTTTTAACGTACTAATATATCCGAACTCATTGCCAGAATCAGCTATCTTTCAAGCGTCATGAGGTGAGAACAAATATATTAGTACCTAACTATTCCAACAATTGGTACAAGATTGCCTTCCAAATAATATTTATTCCAAACTCAGCATATACTACTTTTGAATTTCGATGTCGTCACCGCTATCCATAACACATACTAAACTTGCGGGATTTCAAGGAAATGTAGACCATTTTAAGTTAAGGGTCGGTTTTTCTTAGTTAATCATAATGGCTAATTTCGAGTGAGGTCTTGATCACTCTTCAAGGCTGAGGTGGGGACAAAAATTGGAAATTATATTCGGGTAGGCTATTTGGCTCTAGTTAGTCAAAGTAATGCCAAAAATCTCATCATTCCTAGTCCGATTCCAATTTCATACTTGTCTTGAAAATGAAAATTATTCTAAAATTTTATTATAAGTGATTCTTTGTCCAATTCCATAAAAAAAATATTTCATACTATTTATCTAGATATACATACTTAATTTCTTATTAAGATCTAAAATAGATATAAATAATATAGAAATAATATATCAAGCTTACTTTACTAAAAAAAAAATTTCTATCAAACTATATCATTTTTATTATAATAATTATATATTATTTCATTTATTTCCTTGAGGATAATTAAACTAAGTGTATAAGTATTTGATATATTAACTTCATTTTATTTACTAACCTAACTTCATTCCCCACTTACGAACTGTTATCGTCCCGATGATAAGTGAGTGAAAAAGATGGGTAGAAAATAAAAGGAATTATTTTAATTAAGGTGATACGAGTTTTTCTTCTGAATTATTCGCTTAGAAAAGAAAAAACATAACATTTTTATTAAAGGAAATATTAATATTACACAAAAATATAAAGACATAATTAAACAAACTTACGGAATAAAAACAACTGAAAATAACTTAAAAACTGAAAACATCTTATTCCAACTACTAAACCAACCACTTAAATTCCTCTCATCGTACACAGATGAAACTACTCCTCTAATCTTCTGCTGTAGATGAACCACTTGGTACATCTACCGGAAGCGACCTAGAAGAGGTTGACGAGAAGGAAAGATCTCATCCGATGCGCTCTCCGGAACTCCAAAGAAACGGATACGATTTTAGAGATCAAAGATGCAAACGGCATCGGTTGACGAAAATTTCGTCTACCAAGAGCAAAGTTGATGGCCGTCTTGTGGATCAGACTCCCCTACCAATAATAGCTCCAATCGTAATAGCATACAAGTAGCAACATCTCATCATCAGAAACCTCGGAAAAGTCCAAAGTTGGAAAAACTCGTGAATTTATAAAGTGTTTCCAGGTTCGAAGATGAGGAAGCAGAGCTGAAGTGGAGACAACATGATCACGGTTGTAATTCGGAAAGAGAATTTGGAAAGCTTCGGCACATTTATCAATAACACCATGAACTGTGTCCAAATTCCACTGCGATTCATAATGACTATTTGGGGTAGTTTGGACAGGAGGTATTTGAAAAGCTTGATTGATGATAAAAGGAGTGAATGGTACAATACAACCACGGACACGCACAAAACGTGTAGATGCGACAGAAACAGAGTCTGACAGTGCTGCATAAAATTCTCGAACTAGAGTGACATTGACCTTGCCTCTTGGTGTACGGACAAAACGATCCCATCCACCTCCTTCAATACGGAGAAATCCCCACTGGTTCATTTTTCGAAAGTTGAGACCCTTTTCTAGTAAAATAGGGGACTGACTGAAGTTAGATAGATAACGGTCTTGAGCTGTTTGGTGTGGATAATCATTAGGATTGAAAAATAAAGGTTGAATATCCGGGATTTCATCATTTGGGTACAATTGGGGAGAGTAACTGTTAACTGAAGGAGAAGAATGATTAGACATTTTGTACCGTTAATCAGTAGGTGAAAGAGAGGAAGGTGTATCCTTCTAAGATAGCAAAGGGTGCTATTTATAGGCAAAAATTCGAGTAGAAGAGGAAAAGAGTGTTTCAGTGACATAAATAGATTTTCCGGCGTTGACCGGTTTCTTCCGGCCTACGCCGGATTCTATTAATTTCTGGCGATATAAATACCCTAGTCGCTAGCTGTCAGGTTGGTGATAACCCGGCGTAAACCGGAAGTAACCCGGCGTACGCCGGTTTGCACTATTCATGGACAGAGACGAAAATGGTGTATCCTTTGCCCCAAAATTTTTAAAATATCTTACTAAAACAACCAACATTTTATAAAATTATTACAAACTCGGGAAATTATTTAAAAGTGCACTAACCCCTGAGTGCATCAACCAAATGTGGACGTTAAAATTTCTAGTTCCAAAACAACATAATAAAAGGAAATAGTCATCAAAGTACAAATGTTTTTCAAATGATAAAATTTTAACCAGTTTATTCGAAGTCTTCAAAATTCAAATCGTGCGGCGGCTGTGTCATGGATTGAGTCGAAACTGCTCCAAAGTCGGAAGTTGAAGTCGTGGTATAGAATGGATCTTGTGAACGCATGGTGGACATAGTAACCGAACTCTCGAATCCAAGCGATCCAAAACCGGTAAGTGACAAACCGAAACCGAAGCGTAATCTCCAAATCCCGAAGTAGCAAATCGTGACACCGGAAACATACCACCCGACATACTAAACCGACCCGAAGTAGCCCGAGTGTAAGATTGAGAGGTAGGAGGCGAAGGAATCGGTCGAACCCAGCCGGTAAGGTATGTGGATCCGCCCGGCACCGAGGCGGATCATCGACATCCGCTCATAAGGTGGTCTAGACCTCTCATGAAAGCTCGCTGACCTCTAACTCCCACTCTAATATCATTGGCCCACTGCCTGACTCGGTCGAATCCTAACATCATATTAGTCTGACTTCTATCAATTGCACTAAGAATGGCGTCAGACTGGTGATAACTCTGACTCTGCACAGGCTGCCTAGAAGAGGATCCAAATAGGGGTGGGATTCTAGTACGAGGGATTTGCTGACGCTGCTGTCGGTTAGGATCATTATAATCAAGTTTACCAACAGGTTGCGGGGCAAGTCTAGGACCTATGATTGGGGTATCAGCAGAAACAATTTTGTCAGCAGGTAAGGCTGGGACTCTCGCCATCAGACACAATGCAGAGATTAGATTTGGAAATGGCATGTTTCCATGCGGAATACGAGCATGAGCAAAATCCCAAACCTTATTGAAAATCAATTTTCCTAGATTGACCGGAACATCCTTAACTATTGCCCAGGCAGTAATGACATCATCTCTACCAAAAGCACTGACATGAGTAGATGGACTGACATTATAGCCCGTAAACATCTTAATAGCTCGACATCCTTAATACAACCCCCGTATGCAAACCTATTATCAATCCAAGTTGCAGATGGGTCGAAGGCTTGTTGAGCTTCATAAGCCTTAGCTTGCAAAACACTAGGCTGGGTTAAACCCCAAACAGAATAATAATCTTCCTCATCAAGAACCTCAGGAATGGCAAAAAATGCATTAATGACTGACTGAGTAAAAGGGACGGTAGCATTTCTAAGAGAAACAGAGGTCAAAGGGCCTTCATCTACAGGCTCATAGGCAGAAATGACAGAATAAAATTCAGCAACCATCGTGGCATTAACAGTGGTCAACACGCTCGACGGGCAATCTCCATCCATCCTCTATTCTCAAAAATTTCCTTCGATTCGGTCCTAAGGCGGTAAAATCTATGCCACGTTCTAGCAATACCGGACATTTTGAAAAATATCTATCATAAGCCGATACGGCAAACTCGGACCGGCGCTTTTGTAAAGGATATAGCCTCTTCTTCGCCGTGAGAGGCCTAGGTTCATGCACAGTATTGGTGTGGTAAATCAGATTTTCTTTTCTTATAACCCTTTTTACGAGAGGAAGACTCAGCCATCTACGATTGTGGTATCGACAACAACACCAAATAACAAAAATTAATATTAAAAACAAAATAAAAACATCAACAAAAATGATAAAATTGATACTTAAAATTATAAATTTGATAAATAATTATTTTAAATGGTTACCTGAAAATGTGAGGGATGTAGAAAAACGTGGGTGGCCGGAAAATATGTCACTTCGCCGGAATTGTGTGCTTAAGCCGAAAATCACCAACTTTGAGTGTAATGTATTAATTTGTTGTGTTTGTGGTAGGAGAGGTATTGGAATTAATAAAACTAGAGAAGAAAAGAGGTGGGTTATGGTGTAAAGGGGTGGGGGAGAAAGGGGGGGGGGGGCGGCGCCGTAAAAGAAATTGGGGAGAAGAGGAAGAAGAAAAGAGAGAACCCGTAGGTTAAGTTCATTTAATTCCGGCGTGGACCGGTCTAGTCCGGTTTACGCCGGGTTTTTAAAATCCGTTTTTTTTTTTTTTTTTTGTATCATAAAAATATTTTTATAAAATCACAAAATCATTTAATGATAAAATAAACTATTACGATTTTTTTTTTTTTTTTGGCATGATAATTCTAATTATATCATATAAACTATATATGATATAAAATAAGTTTATCATAACATTTTTATGAAATCTTTGAAAATAAAATTCAATCTAATTTTACTCCTATCATCCTTAAATCTTCGAGATTTCTATAATAGCGGTCCATCAACCTAATTCCTAGGAATGATGCGTTTGAATTCTCTCTTTGTTGTCCATCGGGACTTTCGGATAACCACCTAGTCGTTCCCATCTTAATTACATTCAAACATTCATCCCGGGATTTGGTTGTGCTTTCCCCACATTTTCCATCGTGCTCACTCTTTCCACAGCATTCTACACCTTAGTAGGAATCTTGCCCTTCTCTTTATAGCACTTCTCGATTTCCCATTACAAAGATCTCTTTCTCTCGATTTTACTTATCGCTCTTTATTCAATTTAAAAACTAAGGTTTCTATTTTAAAGGCAACATCTTTATCTAAACCTAATTTTAAAAGTAGAATAAAAACTTCTATTCTATCTATAAAAGGCATTCCAGTTCTTTAATGTCTATCCGGTAAAAGACTAAATTACCTAAAATGTAGTTTAAACGAAAAATAAGAAAGAGTGTACCCGGAATCGCCTCGGTTTGTGGCCGATAGCAAAACGTTTCTTTTTAATGTTGTCGAGGGTCGCTCGTGTACATAACTTCTCTTGTTAGAGGTATCCCTTCTTCTTTTACAAATAACTTCACTCTGTGACCATTGGCTATAAAAGTTGTGAATCCATCAGTTAATTCTATAGCTCCTGACTTATAGATTTTTGTTACCTCATATGGACCTGTCCATCTTGATTTAAGCTTACCTGGAAACCACTTCAAACGTGAATTATATAAAAGTACTCGATCACCTACATGAAACTCACGAAGATAGATCCTCTTATCATGGAAAGATTTCGTGCGTTCCTTGTAGATTCGAGCATTTTCGTAAGCGTCGAGACGAAACTCATCCAGTTCTGTTAACTGAAGTAATCTATAATCACCAACAGCCTTTGGATCAAAATTTAGAAATTTAATAGCCCAAAAGGCTCGATGTTCTAATTCAACAGGGAGATGACAAGATTTACCAAAAACTAATTTATAGGGAGAACAACCAATTGGCGTTTTGAAGGCTGTTCTATATGCCCATAATGCATCATCTAGTCTTTCTGCCCAGTTTCTTCGATTTGACTCTATAGTTTTTTCCACAATTCTTTTTATTTCTCTATTAGATACTTCTACCTGTCCACTAGTTTGTGGATGATATGGTGTGCCAAGTTTATGTTTTACACCATACTTCTCAATTAATTTTGTAAATGGACGGTTACAGAAATGTGATCCTTGGTCACTAATGATAGCTCTAGGAGTGCCAAATCTCGTGAATATATTCTTTTTAAGGAATTTTAACACTACTTTAGAATCATTCGTGGGAAGAGCTTCAGCTTCTACCCATTTGGATACATAATCGACCATCACTAAAATGAATTTCTTACCAAAAGATGGAGGAAAGGGGCCCATAAAATCAATACCCCAGACATCAAATAACTCACACTCCAAAATAGGTTGGAGAGGCATCTCGTGCTTCTTGGAAATATTTCCCCATTTCTGGCATGATTCACAAACCCTTGCATAGTGGTGTGCATCTTTATATAGAGTAGGCCAGTAAAATCCACTTTGCAAGACTTTGTAGGCGGTTTTCCATCCTCCATGGTGGCCTCCAGCCTCACGATCATGGCAAAAGGATAGTATACTTAAAATCTCATCATTGGGTACACATTTTCTAATTATACCATCTGAACATTTTCGAAAAAGATCCGGTTTTTCCCAATAGTAGAATTTTAGATCATAAAAGAACTTCTTTTTCTGTTGCCATGTCCAATGAGATGGAATATATTTACAGGTAAAGTAGTTAACAATATTACTGAACCATGGCGAGCTTTCTTTGGATAAATTACCAGCTTTAACCAGTTGCATTCTTGGAGGAGCATCTGTTAGATGTAATATCGTCGGATCAATCATAGATTGACCCGATTACGCAGCGGAAGACATCAGATCTAGATCTAAACGAAACAAAATACATAAATAAAAGATCTAATCCTACAAGGGGGTTTAGGAGCCTACCTTTTTATGGTGCTTAACTCCAAGAACAAAAAGGTCTCCAAGAACACGTGATTGAGAAGCCACAGCCTTCCAACGTGTGTCTCCCAGCAACACCAGGTGGATGGTGTTTCCCGCCGCCGGACCTCCTTGATATGCTACCGGAAAAATCCCGAAGATTTTTCCAACTCGAACCCTAAGAATAGAGGCCGAAATTTTCAGCCAATTTCTCTTGTGAATAGTGACGTGAATAGTGTGTTTCAAAAGGCTTGGAAGAACTCTCTTTATATAGGAAAGTAAAACTTAACCTCCAAGGATTAAATAATTAAGAGATAATTATTACATTAATCCTTTTTCCAAATAAAAGATAAATAAAATAATTATCCCAAACAAATTAGGATAAATCATATTATTATCCAATATTCCATGAATTATCAATTAACAAATAAAAAATAAATCACATATTAAATAATTATCCAAGAAAACTAATTTCCTAATAATTAAATAATATAACAAAAATGCGCCACCAACCTTAATCAAATAAGGTCACGCATCTTTTGATATTTGACCAATTGAGTCAAAAAGGTCAACACACTAATTTTGGGCCGAGTCCACGAAAAATGTCTTTTCCGTGTATTTAATTATTTAGTCCAACTAAACAATTAATCCACATATCAATTAAATAGTCCAATCCAACTATTTAATTATAATTGAGGTGCAACGACGAGAAACCTATATGCTATGTTAGGAGCCACGTCGGGGACCATGGACCCATATTCAGTAGCTACAATAAATTAGATAAAATTATTCGTCAGACGTAATAATTATATCCAACCTATTAATTCCGGGATTACACCACCATAAACCCGAAACTGAACTCTATCGAATATAGATAACTTACACTCAATTTATGAGTCGAAAGCGTCCACTGATATAATCATTACATACGGATAAATCCTCCATAGACTGTTCATTTCGATTCGGGATATTTCCGTAAACCCTTCTCGAAACATATTATCCTTATTTACCATTAACCCCCTAGTGATCAATTAGTTCATATCCAATATAATATGAACTCGGCCGATCGATCAGTTTCTAGGGTCAACAAATAAGGGAACTCGTCTCTCTACTTCCCGAGGAAGGAATGGATTCCATGTTCGTGATAGCACGACCACTCACTCATTCCGAATAGAGCCAACGAGAAGTTTTGGACCACATACTTCGAAGTGATCCTTACAAACACATCAAACTCTACCCTAGTCTAAGCAAATCGTCGTGATCACCTCGGGATTAAGATTAATCCATACATGATCATCTTGTGATTCGATAAGACTTCTCGATTACGGAATTATATCGAGAACTCAAATCAAATCGGTCCGCCCTATATGATTATCATCATATATAAATGCCCCACTAGGTACCCTATTACCGACAGTCCGGATAAGACTCGTCACACCTAAAGTGTTCGGGCGCATTAATAGCAAATTAATCATGAGACCCATACTCGATTAATAAACGCTACGGACTAAGTTAATTTTAAGTACATCTCACTAACTCAATCCTCTTGTGTATAGCCATACACCGAGTTATGTGATTACATAAACGAGGTACTTAGGGTTTTCGTAGTGTCTTAATTATAAGCATACATGCATATAATAAGATGAATTATTAATTTCGTCCTAAAACAATTATACAATTGTCTTTCGGGCACTACACCTTACAATCTCCCACTTGCACGAAAGGCAAGTGGATTAATTGTTTTAGAGCACACCCTTATTTATCTATATCTACAACATTCTCCCACTTGCTCAAAACAAGTGAGACGAATCCCTCAAATATGTACCCTCCAAGCGCATCTTAGTAATTCATCCTTCCAAGCACGACCGGAGTATGCCTCCGCAGGTAGGTCGCTGACCCGGCGCGTACTCGAATCCGAATACCATGTGACTTGGTACACCGATTAGGTAGGATGTCGGCTTGAGTCAATCTTTGGGATCGAAACGTCGCCTTTCCATCTAATCCGGTGGTACGATATCAATATGCCTTTGATTCAACACCGAGGACGAAATCGACTTAACGATCATCCTTCATCCGACCTAAAGTCGAATCGTGTCATCACTTATATTCTAGTTTGCACCGAATATACTAGCATATTATTCCTCATTCTCCCGAAGATACTTGAGGATTCACTAAACATCCTATTTCGTATTCATCCTCGGTTTAGATAACCATTCCCGAGAGGTAGGGTAGACTACATCGTTGAATGTTGCATAAATGCAAGAATATCTTAACCATGTGAATGGATGGGATTGCCAATGATCGATTCTTGCGGATTTGAGCGAATCAAATCCTTTAGAATGAATCCCGATGGCATGTCGACTCGACTTCGATAACACACCCATGTTGTTTCCAATTGTTTCGTTGTTACCGTTCACAAACACTAATCTACATACTACTTTACTAATATTGATGCCAAGTCTACAAAAGACTTATCAACATTCTCGGTCAAGTCCACATATTAAAATATATTACTTTGAAATGACCTAGAGGTTTGCTTTAATCCCCAAAGGATATAAGCTATGGCGAGCTTCCCGCCAAAGGTTCTTTCGAATAAATTAAGATACCGTTAGTCTCGCAAAAAGGTCTTAGGGAATCACCACTATTTTATGCTTTGTAATGAATCTGTTATTTGTTCTTAGATAAAACCCTTCTGTTCGAATGAATTCGATTCCGTTGTTCGGCAAGAAAGTCTTAGGGAATCACCCCCATTTCCCGCTCTCGACGAAATCAAGCAAGACCGAGTGATAAGAGAGATCACGGTCCGGTTAACTCTCTACCTTTTAGGGAATCACCCCTAAATTACTCGCCTTTGCTATTGAAAGTTAAACTTTCCTATTCATTCGACTCTTCTCCGTGTAGTTCCAATTACTCCCACCGGGCCCGAGATACTCGTGTGGTTCTACAAGAGTCTCAACGAATTGGAGTATCATACTCCATTCACGGGGTTATGGCTTTTAACCAACCTCTATGATCAGGATCCTACACAGCCCACAAAGGATTATAGGTCATCAATCTGCCCTATAGACCGTAAGGTCCTGCAATGGGTAATGGACAAACCATACTCCCACTGCATTTTGGGTGGATCGATATACTGATCTAGTTTAGTAGTTTTTATTAGTGTTGTCACCAACTGCCGGTGTTGGATGTGGACTGAACAAATCAGTTAGTAACATCTTGAGTACATATACTTCAAGATCCAAGGTTGTTATTTATAGACTCTATCAGACCGAGTTAGACAGTATAACCGTCATTCTCTGATTTTCCGAGTTTCATAACCAACCTTTACTCAATGCATTAAGATATTTCACGTCCTGAACGTGTACGCAAAATTTCCAATCCTACCTTCAAGCACTCGGTGCTAAATGCCTCTATTTACGGAAGTGGGGTGAACCGAATTCACTCCTTATCCACAAATGCGTAGGCATCTTTTAGGTAGACTTCTCGGTTTTTCAATACAACCGTTATTTTGCAACCAATATCTTAAATGAGTTCAAAGAGCCGTATCGTAGCACATCAATAACTATTTAAGGCAAATTTATGGTGTATCCCTTAGTGAAAACATTCCACCGGGAGGCAAAGCCGAGCATCGTCCCGAAGACTACGCGATAACCTATTTCGAGTATGGAATACTCTATCTCCGGTGAAATCGTAGATTTCCTCCAAATATTTTGGATAAACTTATTGGAGTTTCGAGTAGTTGTCGACTCGTATGTCACTACTTGAAAAACTCCCACTAGCTTGTACCTTTCATACGACCCCGAAGGTCAATATGAACAAGCTATGTAACTTCTTTGAATCTATTACCCTTTCCCGATTGAAAGGAAACTTAGGCATTGTTCCTTTGAGACAAATGGTTCCTTTGACTCGGGAGATAGGAATCACCCTAAGCCGGTCTCGCAGATCTTATCGTTGGGGAATATGCACTAATTAATAGTATATAAAGAAGTGTTTATCTAAATACGGAAACCATTTGCGTTTATATAGTTTTAAGATGCGTTACTAATACCTTTTCAAAGAATGCTTAGTGGTTCGACTTTATCAAACAAAAGTACGAGTCTTGGATTCGCGCTACGAATGTTATATTCATCGTCAATAAGACAAACAAATTACCCTATTGAAAATGAATACGCTCGTTCCAACGAATCCGAAAACAGAAAATTAATTTTCTGTGATACTCAAGAATTGAATCCAAGATTCATTTCCTTGTATCACTCCCACTAGTCTATCTGAAATAACTGCCCGTTGTCTATTTTATTTATCGTTTAATGCAAAGCTACCTAGTTCTTCCAAAGAACTTAGCTTTTGAGAAAATTTAAGGATGCATTGGTCAGTTGATCCGAAATCACTTTCCTTATCTCCTAATTTCCAATTAATTTTCCGGTTTAGCCTTAAAACTACTTAGTTTAGATGACTAACACGTATAAACATTCTTTCCCATTCTCGACTTTCCTTAGATGGAAACAGTCTTGAACTAGCAGTTCGTGTGAGTAGACACTACTCTTGAACTGTGGGACGTTCAGTGTTACTTGCTTGGACTATCGGTTTTTCTAATCGTCAAATTATAAGACCAAAGCTCCGACTAGTTTATCGGTTCCAAATATCGTCTAACTAGCAACACTTTGTATTTATGATTTTTCAAAGATCAGAAAATCCCCAGAACTAAGCTCCCACTAGTTTATCAGTTCCAAATACTGTCTAACTAGTAACGTGTATTCTTGTTTTTCCAATGAATGGAGAAACTCTTGTGCATTCCATTACACATTTCTAATTATTCAGAAAAACAACAAATCATAAGACTAAGGCTCCCACTAGTTTATCGGTTCCAAATACCGTCTAACTAGCAACGCCTTATGTATATGATTTTCCAATTTTTCAATTAGAAATTTGATGTGTAATTACACTTTTAAAATTCACTAAATGAATTTTATCTGATAGTCCTATGTCATCTTTTGTAAACTAAGTATGGTCGTCTCTCGTTCAACACGAGTGACACCCGTGACACACCTGTACTATGTCACTTAAGTTTTAAAGGCTCAAGAGAAAAATTTCTTCCAAAAAGTTAACTGCATTTATTGATAATTACAACGTACTTGTTACTTTCCACATTTTTATTGAAGTCCTATTACTAACAGTTTAGTAACCTAGAGGTTTAGTTGTAAATGAAATGACAGAAAGTTAAATTCAAAAATAAATTTTCACTACTAGATTTATATTTTAGGAATAATAAACTATAAAGTCTATCCTACCATTCCAAGGATTTAATCTCACACCTCAGTGCCGCCGTAGGGTCAGTCAAAGAGGCGATGATTAAACTGAGACAATCTCTCTCAATGATTAATCTTCGAGAATCAAACATCTCACGGGAATCAGACATCCTGGACCTTAATCACTGATTACCTTCCTTTTCTAGCCTAGATATTTCGAAAATATCCATAAAGAGTGTGACCTACTATATCAGATCTCAAAGTACGCCCCGAGTATGCCGCCACAGGGTTTGTCAGTGACTCAACGAGTACCCGAAATCCTATCCTTTCGGAAACCAAGCCTTGAATTTTGATCGACCTTAAATTTTTAGGGCTTGTTCATAACTCCATGGTAGTCGATCTGAACGGTCGGATCTTCGTTTCAACGGTCCAATCTCTTCCAGAAATTCGACGAACTCACAGCTAGGGTTTTAATGCCTGCGCCGTGCTTTTCTCGTCACAAAGCAGCAACTTTATAGCAGAGATCGGACATCGAGATCGACTCCGATCGTCACGAAATTTTGAGGGCATGTTCTTCAACTTTTATTCTTCATTCTGACCGGAGGGATTGTCGTTTCAACGGCTCAAACTCCGGGAACAAATAAAAAACGGAACAGCAATAAAACAGATCTACTTCTAGGAAATTAAAATTACAAAATTTCCTATACTCATATAAACGAATTTATATGAGTTTACAATAGATCTAACGAGTAAACAATACCAACCCCAATCCATCTCTTCAACCACAACAATCACAAGCATACAATCATGATTAAATTCGAATTTTACCAAAAAAACGAAATAAAACATCTAAAACATGCTTTTCCACTCCAAGATCTAAAATTCATATACTTTGATCGTTAGATCAAAGGCTCGCTACCACTTGTTAGATGTAATATCGTCGGATCAATCATAGATTGACCCGATTACGCAGCGGAAGACATCAGATCTAGATCTAAACGAAACAAAATACATAAATAAAAGATCTAATCCTACAAGGGGGTTAAGGAGCCTACCTTTTTATGGTGCTTAACTCCAAGAACACGTGATTGAGAAGCCACAGCCTTCCAACGTGTGTCTCCCAGCAACACCAGGTGGATGGTGTTTCCCGCCGCCGGACCTCCTTGATATGCTACCGGAAAAATCCCGAAGATTTTTCCAACTCGAACCCTAAGAATAGAGGCCGAAATTTTCAGCCAATTTCTCTTGTGAATAGTGACGTGAATAGTGTGTTTCAAAAGGCTTGGAAGAACTCTCTTTATATAGGAGAGTAAAACTTAACCTCCAAGGATTAAATAATTAAGAGATAATTATTACATTAATCCTTTTTCCAAATAAAAGATAAATAAAATAATTATCCCAAACAAATTAGGATAAATCATATTATTATCCAATATTCCATGAATTATCAATTAACAAATAAAAGATAAATCACATATTAAATAATTATCCAAGAAAACTAATTTCCTAATAATTAAATAATATAACAAAAATGCGCCACCAACCTTAATCAAATAAGGTCACGCATCTTTTGATATTTGACCAATTGAGTCAAAAAGGTCAACACACTAATTTGGGTCGAGTCCACGAAAAATGTCTTTTCCGTGTATTTAATTATTTAGTCCAACTAAACATTTAATCCACATATCAATTAAATAGTCCAATCCAACTATTTAATTATAATTGAGGTGCAACGACGAGAAACCTATATGCTATGTTAGGAGCCACGTCGGGGACCATGGACCCATATTCAGTAGCTACAATAAATTAGATAAAATTATTCGTCGACGTAATAATTATATCCAACCTATTAATTCCGGGATTACACCACCATAAACCCGAAACCGAACTCTATCGAATATAGATAACTTACACTCAATTTATGAGTCGAAAGCGTCCATCGATATAATCATTACATACGGATAAATCCTCCATAGATCGTTCATTTCGATTCGGGATATTTCCGTAAACCCTTCTCGAAACATATTATCCTTATTTACCATTAACCCCCTAGTGATCAATTAGTTCATATCCAATATAATATGAACTCGGCCGATCGATCGTTTAGGGTCAACAAATAAGGGAACTCGTCTCTCTACTTCCCGAGGAAGGAATGGATTCCATGTATGTGATAGCACGGACCACTCACTCATTCCGAATAGAGCCAACGAGAAGTGTTGGACCACATACTTCGAAGTGATCCTTACAAACACATCAAACTCTACCCTAGTCTAAGCGGTGTTCGTGATCACCTCGGGATTAAGATTAATCCATACATGATCATCTTGTGATTCGATAAGACTTCTCGATTACGGAATTATATCGAGAACTCAAATCAAATCGGTCCAGCCCCTATATGATTATCATCATATATAAATGCCCCACTAGGTACCCTATTACCGACAAGTCCGGATAAGACTGTCACACCTAAAGTGTTCGGGCGCATTAATAGCAAATTAATCATGAGACCCATACTCGATTAATAAACGCTACGGACTAAGTTAATTTTAAGTACATCTCACTAACTCAATCCTCTTGTGTATAGCCATACACCGAGTTATGTGATTACATAAACGATGTACTTAGGGTTTTCGTAGTGTCTTAATTATAAGCATACATGCATATAATAAGATGAATTATTAATTCTGTCCTAAAACAATTATACAATTGTATTTCGGGCACTACACCTTACAGCATCAACCATGAGGAGTTGTTCATCTGGAAATGAATCTTTGATCTCTTGTCTTCCTCCTTTTCTTTCTTCAAATTCCATACGACTCAAATGGTCTGCCACTACATTCTCACTACCCTTTTTATCTTTAATTTCAATGTCAAATTCTTGAAGTAACAGAATCCATCTAAGAAGACGAGGCTTCGCATCTTTCTTCTTTAGTAAGTATTTTAATGCTGAATGATCAGTATAAACAATTACTTTAGAACCAATGAGATATGATCGAAATTTGTCTAAAGCAAAGATCACAGCCAGCAGTTCCTTTTCTGTGGTGGCGTAGTTAAGTTGGGCTGTGTTCAAGGTATGTGATGCATAGTAGATTGCCTTAAGTACTTTGTCATGGCGTTGACCTAGGACAGCTCCGACTGCTAGATCACTTGCATCGCACATAAGTTCAAAGGGTAAGTTCCAGTCTGGTGCTACTAGAACTGGTGCAGTTACCAATCGTGCTTTCAAAGTTTCAAATGCTTCCATACATTTGTCATCAAACTTAAATGGTACTTCCTTTTCAAGCAAATGACTGAGAGGTTTCGCTATGCGTGAAAAATCTACAATAAATCTTCTATAGAAACCCGCATGTCCAAGAAATCCTCTCAGAGTTTTCAGGTTTACTGGTGGAGGTAATTTTTTAATTATTTCGACTTTAGCTTTATCCACCTCAACACCTTCTTCAGAAATTCGATGACCTAGAACAATACCATCTGATACCATTAGATGACATTTTTCCCAATTTAAAACTAGGTTTGTGTCTTCACAGCGTTTAAGTACACGTTCTAAGTGTAGAAGACATTCTTCAAAAGAATCTCCAAAAACGCTAAAGTCATCCATAAAGATTTCCAAAAACTTTTCTACCATATCTGAAAATATTGCCATCATGCATCTCTGAAACGTAGCTGGTGCGTTACATAATCCAAACGGCATTCTTTTATAGGCAAAAGTTCCATATGGACATGTGAAAGTCGTTTTTTCTCTATCTCCTGCTGCAATAAATATTTGTAAGTAACCTGAATAACCATCCAAGAAACAATAAAATTTATGTCCACTTAATCGTTCTAACATCCGTACGATAAATGGAAGTGGATGATGGTCTTTCTTGGTATGCTCATTCGTTTACGAAAATCGATACACATTCGATATCCCGTGACTTCCCTTGTTGGAATCCATTCGTGTTTATCATTCTCCTTTATCGTGAATCCGCCCTTTTTAGGCACTACTTGGGTAGGACTTACCCATTCATCGTCGGATACGGGAAAGATTATCCCCATTTCTAGTAACTTAATAACCTCTTTCTTGATTACTTGTTGCATATTCGGGTTGAGACGGCGTTGTGGTTGGATACATGGTTTAGCCTCTTCATTCAAGATGATCTTGTGTACACAAATCTCGGGACTTATTCCCCGAATATCCGCACTCGTCCATCCAAACGCTTTCTTATGTTGTCTTAACATTTTTAACAACCGATCTTCCTGTGACTTGGTCAACGATGATGAGACAATAACAGGAAGGAAATTATCATTTTCAAGAAAGGCATATTTGAGATTTGAAGGGAGAGGTTTCAATTCCAGATTCTTTGGTGGCTCTTCTACCGAAGGTTTCAATACTGGTCCATTCAGTTCTAAATCTAAATAACGGTGCCAAGGACGTTTCTCAAAAGAACTTCCGGTGTCGAGATAAAAAATGATTTCTTTCATTTCTTGGTCGTCTCCTTTATAGATAGATAAGGCTAAACATTCTTCGAGCTTATCTTCAAAATTCTTTGATTCAGCATCGTTCATATACATAGAAGATATGCTTTCTATGAATGAACATGATTCTAGCGATTTGTATGGATGCTTCATAGCCTTAAAGATATTAAAGGTGACTTCATCTTCATTGACTCTTAAAATTAATTCGCCCTTTTGGACATCGATAAGAGTTCTTCCTGTAGCTAGAAATGGTCGACCTAGAATAAGAGGTGCTGAAAATCCTTCTTCCATTTCCATTACTACAAAGTCAACTGGAAAGTAAAACTTATCTATCTTAACCAATACATCTTCGATGACTCCTTTAGGACGTTTTATAGACCTATCTCGCCATCCGGAGAGTCATTTCGGTGTTTTTAAGTTTTCCTATTCCGAGTTTCCTATAATCCTCATAAGACATAAGATTAATGCTAGCTCCGAGATCACAGAGTACCTTTTTAAACGTAAATCCCCCAATCTCACATGGGATGGTAAAACTACCGGGTCTTTTAGTTTAGGAGGAAGCTTATGCGTCGTAATACTGCGGAACATTCTTCATTAAGGCAGATATTCTCATATTCTTCTAAACGTTTTTTGTTCGAGAAAATATCCTTAAGAAACTTGCCATAAGTAGGCATATTGATTAGTGCTTCAATGACAGGAATGTTGACATTCAGGTGATGAAATGTATCAAGGAAACGTGCATACTTTTTATCCGTTTTCAACTTCTTAATTTGATCTCTGGGTGGGTAAGGTAAAGACTCAAGGTCAATAAATTCAGGTTTTGCGCTCATGTTCTCCTTACCTTTTTCCTTAGATTTTGATGCCTCCTTAAATGTTTGAGCGTCCGGTGGTCTCCATGTGTCATGATCCCGCACTATCTTCTTTGAAATTTGTTCAAAGTCCTTCTTTACTTGTTCGTTGGGGTATTGCTACTCCCTACTTGAATTGTACTATTAGTAACTTCATCCTTTCTAACATGTTCATTGAATAAGGTCCGTAGATCGCTAGCCCTTGGATTTTTCAGTATTCTCGGGACTTTGATCCATTCTTCTTCTTCTATTCCAGTTTCAACATGATCATTACGACTTAAGAAATCACCAATGATTTCTTCTTCTTCTTCACTGAATTCTGGTTCGTCCTTGCTTTCCTTTTCGAATTTATCATCCAAATCATCTTCTACTTCATTGTTTCCTGAGTTTTCTACTCCATTACTTCCACATATCTTTCTGCTTCGGGTAATAACAGCATTCACCTCTCTCGGGTTTCTTTCAGTATTACTAGGTAATCCTCCCGGAGGTCTACTGTTCTTTCGTTCTCCTTCTCTACTCAAGTGATCTTCCATATTACGCACTGATGCCTCTATAGTTCTCATTCTCGTGTCATGCCCACTCATGGATGTTTTCAAAGTACTCATATCCTTAGTGACAGTTCCTATAGAAGTCATCATGGTTTCCATATTCTGAGCTTGGGTAGACATCACACCCATCATATTTTCCATTAATTTTTCCCATTTGTCAACTCCTTCTACAGATCGAGTTGAACTTTGAGTAATGCTTGGTATACTTTGCGTGGTGTGTTGTGGGTATAATCGGGTGGTGATTGATGGTTTTGATTCGATGAATTTCCCCGGTAACTTTGGTTTTGATTATTGTACGAGGTTTTGTATTGAGTCGGGTAGGGTGGTTGTCCCTGCTTACTTGGGTTTTCCGCCCAGCGAAAGGTAGGATGGTCTCTTTTAATGGCATTGAATGAGTTTGAATAAGCATTATTCAAATTCCTATGCTGTTGCAGAAAACTTACTTCTTCCCTAGAATATTCCTCGGATTCTTCTATTCCATTATCATTATTTCTCATACCATCATTCGAATATTCATTTAATAACTTCCCTTCTGAGCCAGAATTCTTGTTTCCTTGTAAGCCATCAAACTTTCTACTAAGATTTTCCAGATGTGCTAAAACTTCTGAGTTTGATGTAGATTCACCTACAAATGCTACTTTTCTCGTACTAGAACCGGTTTCCCACATTCGGTTATTCTTAGAAATTTTTTCAATAGCATCGTAGACAACTTGAGCTTCACTCATCATTAAAGAGCCTCCACATGCGTGATCAACATCACTCGTGTGATCCTTTCTCAATTTACGACAAAAAAGTTGGATTTGCATGTCAAGAGAGTAACCATGATCTGGACAAGCTCTTAACAACTTTTTAAATCTTTCCCACGCATTTCCAAGTGTTTCCTCGGATCCTTGTCTAAAATTTGCAATTTCGACCTTCAATTCCAAATTCCTACCTGGAGTGAAATATTGTTTTAGAAACTCAGTTTGAATGTCCTGCCAGCTTGTCAACGAATGATGTGGGAGTGACATAAACCAGTCTCTAGCTCTTCCTTTTAATGAAAAAGGAAACATCGACATCCTTGTCAATTCACGATGAGCACCTTGGCTCTTGGCAGTGTTGCACAATTCTTCAAAAAGATATAGGTGATGATGCGGATCTTCGTCATCTTCACCAAGAAATTGAGCTCGTGTGTCAATCAAACCAAAAGGATGGGATTTAATTTCAAAGTTATTTGCTCCTTCGTTAGGTAAACGAATTGGATTGTTAGTTTCATTTCTTCTCAAAGTCTGATCACAAATTGATCTTGGGTTTGGTGGGTTATTATTATGATGATTATTCTGATTTCGGTTTTGGTTATTCCGATTATTGGGATTCTGGTTATTGAGATGTGGTGGTGGTGGTGGAAGATTTTGTAACGGTGGATTAAGATTGATGTTTTGTCCATGTCCTTGGGCATGAACAAGCCCTTGTTCAGGTGGTGTTTCTTCACTGGCTTCGGCCATTCCCGTACCTCGAATTGATGATTCCTGGGGAGATATTTCTCCAAGATGTCCTTGGCTGGTTTGGCCACGTCTATTTTCTCCTCTTAATTGTCTTTCGTAAGTATTTATATCTGGCTTATAAGGAGTAAGTGGGGCCTTACCGCTTCGGGTCATCAACTACAAAAATTAGAAAACAACACTAGAACAGTAAAAGTGGCTACTTACCAATGAGGTAAGTACCAAAGAAACGAAAAGTAGAAATGAGATTAAGAAAAGTGTTGACTTATTCTCAAGAGTTTTGAGCTAATATAAGTAGTAACCATAGACATAATAAATTAACGTTACTTATTCCCCGGCAACGGCGCCAAAAACTTGATCGGCTAAAACTGGGTGTCCAATCTTACCGGCAGTGTACCGGGTCTAATTGTAGTGTAGTACGGTGAATCAAGTGTCGAATCCTCGGGAAAAGAAAATGTAATTTAAAATGTGGTTAAACACCAATTAGCTATTATTATCTTGATCTAAGTCGCAATTCTTTTTAATTAGAGTTATTCATATGCTAAATAAGTAGATATTTATATAGATATAGATACCAATATAATAGATAATTAAGAAGAACTAACCAAGACAATGTTATTGAATTATGCTCTCTTTTAGTTTAATGGATGTGATCAAACTTCTTGTTTTAAAGTGTTATTGATTATGTGAAACGGTATACTCCTCGCCTAACAAATTCCCTCATACGAGTGCACGAATTCGTTCTATGCCTCCTCCTTGGTAAAACCGTAATTAAACCTAATGATTTGACATGATAATCTCTCGAGTATAAATATTACGTCCCCGGATAAGAAAGAGGGTTCCGTTTGTCGACGGCCAATTTTACCTTCCGGTCTTTCTACCCTTTTCTCATACCCTAACGTCTCCGGTCGGTTCATGATTAGGTTATGGTTCTGTCCATACTGGTTAATTACGTCAATACAGACTATCAATAAGTTCAAGTAGAAAGAGATTCATCATATTCAATTTTAATCATATTTTAACTTAGTCATCATCCATTTCCCTAAAAGAGAAACATATTTTAATTACATGTCTTGGCTAGTTGTATAATTAGCCTACATACATTATTACTAGTATATAAAATTGTACAAAAACAACAAAGATAATAACCATAGAATATTACCGATTACAATTGTTGAAGGGCTTCGTCCTCTGAATGCAACAACAGTGATGAAATCAACAATCTTCAATAATTTATTCTAGCTATTACATAAATACTACTACTACTTTTATGGCAGAATGCCTACTGAAATAATATTTACAGAGAGTAGATATATAATGACAGAGATATATATATCAGTATCTATCCTTCTTTTTTTTTCACCTCATAAATGAGGTATTTATAGGCTGTGATTTCAGGTCCGGCGTGCGCCGAAACTGGTCCGGCGTGCGCCGGATTAACCGATTTCGAATATCATGTGTCGACGCACATGGGTAACATGGGAGTAATTATCACATAATCCGGCGTGGACCGGTTTCTTCCGGTCTGCGCCGGGTTTGTCTGCCACTTGATGATTTTTATGATTTGATTCCGATTCTTCTACTTTGTATCACATAATACCTGTATAACAACAACAAAAACGACAAAAACACAGGTAAATCTGACAACAAAAGTTATAATTTGTATTATGTCGTCTTTTTGTATTTATTAGATTTTTAAATGTTATTTTACTATCTTTTAATATTTTTAGATAAAATTAATCAATAATATATATAAAATGTGATAATATTTTGTTATAAATTTAACATATATCACCCGTGCAAGTGAACATGTTTCTAATGCTTAGCTTGAGACAATGCCTTGGTTAACGGATCAGCTATGTTATCATCCATGTGGACTTTCTCTATCTTTACATCTCATCTATCTACTATCTCTCTAATCAAGTGATAGCGCCGTAGCACATGTTTGGACTTCGATGAGACATTGGTTCCTTTGATCGAGATATCGCTCCATTATTATCACGGTACGCAGGCACTTTGGACCTTCAATGGAGGGAACCACACCAAGTTCAGTAATGAACTTCTTCATCCAAACTGCTTCCTTTGCCTCCTCCGAGGCTGCTATGTATTCGGCTTCCGTTGTAGAGTCTGCAGTAGTCTCCTTCTTGGAACTCTTCCAACTCACTGCTACGCCGTTAAGCGTAAAAACAAATACAGATTGTGACTTAAAGTCATCCTTGTCAGTTCTGACACTGGCATCTGTGTAACCTCGTAATACTAAAACATCATTCCCGAAAACTAGGAACATATCCCTAGTACGTCTCATGTACTTAAGGATATTCTTGACAACAATCCAGTGACCATCACCTGGATTGGACTGGTACCTACTAGTCATACTAAGAGGGTACGAGACATCTGGTCTTGTGCATAACATGGCATACATGATAGACCCGATTGCCGAAGCATAACTTTACTTATTTGTGCCCTTTCCTCCTCTGTCTTAGGACTCATTCCCTTCGACAGGTAGACCCCATGTGACATGGGCAGCAATCCTTTCTTGGACTGCTCCATGCTGAATCTCTTCAGCATCTTGTCTATATAGGTGGATTGCGATAGACCAAGCTATATCTATAGATCTTTATTCCTAGAATATAGGCTGCATCACCCAAGTCCTTCATTGAGAAGTTCTTGGACAACCAAACATTGACTGATTGTAACATAGGCAAATCATTCCCTATGAGCAATATGTCATCTACATAAAGCACTAAGAACACAATGGCACTCCCACTAACCTTCTTGTAAACACAGGGCTCATCTTCGTTCTTGATGAAATCAAACTGTTTGATTATCTCATCAAAGCTAAGATTCCAACTCCGAGAAGCTTGCTTTAATCCATAAATGGACCTTTGCAGTTTGCACACCATCCTGGCGTCATTGGTTGTGAAACCCTCAGGCTGTGTCATATATACTTCCTCAGACAGGTTCCCGTTAAGGAAAGTTGTTTTCACATCCATCTGCCAGATTTCGTAATCATGGTATGTTGCAATAGCGAGCAAAATTCTAATGGATTTTAACCTGGAAACAGGCGAAAAGGTTTCATCATAGTCAACTCCTTGTCTTTGCTTATATCATTTTGCCACTAACCTAGCCTTGTAGGTAGTCACGTTACCGTCCATGTCTGTCTTTATTTTAAAGACCCATTTACATCCTATAGGAACTATTCCCTCAGGTGGATCAACTAAGTTCCAAACTTGGTTGTCTTTCATGGATTCCATTTCAGAATTCATGGCTTCCATCCATTTCTCTTTGTCATGTCTTAATAGCACTTCCTGATAAGTTCTAGGGTCCTCATCTTCTATGAGATATACGCCTGTGTACCTTTCGGGTTCACGGCGTTCCCTGGTGGATCTACGAGGTGCTAGTGTGTCCACGGTAGAGGCTGATGTCACATCTGTGTGTTGTGGCAAGTCCTCTACTTCCATCAACTGACTGTTATCCGTAAGCGGTTCTCGAATTTCTTCAAGATCAATTTTACTCCTACCGACCCTATCCAGAATAAACTCTTTCTCCAGAAAGTGGCCAGTCCTGGCAACAAACACCTTTTGTTCCTCAGGAAAGTAAAATTGGTACCCTTTGGTTTCCCTAGGATATCCTACAAATAGACATTTGTCAGACCTGGGCTCTAATTTGTCAGGCATCATCCGCTTCACGTAAGTCGGACAACCCCAAGGTTTTAGATGACCTAGGCTCGGTTTTCTCTTGGTCCATACCTCGTATGGCGTAGAGTCAACCCTCTTTGATGGAACTCGGTTCAGTGTATAAGATGCGGTTTCTAGAGCATACCCCCAAAACGATTTTGGGAGAACTACATAGCTCATCATGGATCGCACCATGTCTAACAAGGTACGGTTCCTCCTCTCAGACACGCCATTCATTTGTGGCGTCCCGGGAGGGGTCCATTCAGGTAGAATCCCATTCTCCTTTAAATAACTTTGAAAATCTCCATCTAGGTATTCTCCCCCTCGATCGGATTGAAGCGTTTTGATTTATTTACCTAGTTGTTTCTCCACTTCACTTCTGAATTCTTTGAACTTTTCAAAGGCTTCAGACTTATACTTCATTAAGTATATATAACCATAGCGAGAATGGTCATCAGTGAAAATGATAAAATAAGAGTATCCTCCTTTGGCTTGAATTGACATTGGGCCACATACATCAGTATGTACGAGCTCAAGCAATGCATTGGATCTTATCCCTTTGCCACTAAAAGGTGACTTTGTCATATTGCCAAGCAAACAAGCTTCACATGTATCAAACGATTCATAATCGAAGTGATCCAACATTCCATCTTTATGGAGTTTGGAAATGCGATTCTTATTTATATAGCCAAGTATACAATGCCATAAGTAGGATTCATTCAAGTCATTTGTTTTGGCATTCTTGTTATTTATATTAAGTACGTCAACATTCATATCTAATATGTAGAGACCATTGCTAAGTATGCCAGTACCATAAAAGATTCCATCACGTGAACAAGAACAACATTTATTCTCAAACGTAAAAGAAAATCCATCAACATCTAATGCAGAAATAGAAATAATGCTCTTCGTAAGAGCGGGAACAATTAACAGTAAAGAAAATAAACTCCTACGGCCAGTGCAGCAACACTTGCTCCATTTCCAACGCATAGGTCGACCTCTCATTTCCTCAGTTCTCTAGTTCTTCTTAGTGCCTGCATATTCGTACAAATATGAGAACCACAACCAGTATCTAATACCGAGTGGTTAGACTTAGAAGAAGCAATATTGATTTCAATCATAAATATACCTGAAGTCGAAGCATCAGAATGCTTCTTCTTGGTACTTAAGAAGCCTTTTGCAGTTTCTCCTCCAATGTCCGGTCTCACCGCAATGGAAGCAAGTATCCTTGGATTTGTCATTCGCTATCTTAGGCATTGGCTTAGGTGCAGCCTTCGCCTTCTTGGACTTCTTCTGGGCTTTTGCTTTGCCCTTGTTTGAAGTGACTAGCAACACTTGCTTTCCCTTCCCCACAGTGTCCTCAGCAGTTTTCAACATATTCAATAACACCGCTAGGGAGCAATCTATCTTGTTCATGTGATAGTTCATCACGAACTGCGAGAATGAATCGGTAGAGATTGCGAATCAAGTCAATACTCAACTCTCGTTCCAACTTGTGGCCCGGCTTCCCAAGCCTCTCTATGTACCCGATCATCTTAAGCACGTGTGACCCCACAACAGTCCCGGATGCCATCTTACAACCAAACAGGGCCTTCGAGACCTCGTACCTCTCAGTGCGAGACTGAGAAGCATAGAGTTCCTTCAGGTGGACCATGATTGAGTAGGCGTCCATAGACTCATGTTGTTTCTGCAGTTCAGGTGTCATAGAAGCAAGCATGATACATGTAGCATCAGTACTGTTAGAATAGTGCTTGTTGTACTTCTCGACAGCATCTGCAGCCGAACCCTCAGTGGGCTTTTCCGGTAGGGCCTCGTCCAAGACATAGCCAATCTTCTCGTGCCTCAAAACGATTTTGAGGTTTCTTTCCAAATCAAGAAAATTAGTCTCGTCAAGCTTGTTTTCGATGATAAAACGAAGGTTCAATTTGTTTGACATTTTCTACAACAATAAATAAATATAGAATAAGTAAAAGCTCATGTATAAAAACCCTAAATTTGCACTTAAAAATTTTATAAGGTTTTACTCCCACTAGCCAACTATTCCCTATTGGCTTTCAAGAAAATAATTTCTTTAGTGGGCAAAATCCCATCTAACTACTTCGACCCCCAGCTTTGGCTGATGGGCCAAAAATAATTAAGCAGGTGGACAACGATTTGTCGATCGTATCTTATACGACTCTTGTTGTTTGACCAGTCAACTCTTTGACAATATTTCATCTTATGAAAATAGTCAAACCCTTGTCTCTAAGATCCAAACGACCCCGCTTTGGCTGGTGGCCGAGAGAATTCTTAGTCGAGTCTTAACCCCAATATTCATGAGATCTCTTTCGATCATATCTCGATAACGATGATATACCCGAGGTAGGTCAACCCCGCTTTGGCTGGTGAGTTGGGTCCGAACCAGGGCTCTTCACCGTCGTTATAATATGGGGAGGCAATTTAGACTTGATTTTTTTTATGTGGGAATAATTTTAAATTAATTCACTTAATTAATTCGGTTTAATTATGGTCTCATCTACTATGTGCATATTACTACTATATCATATAAAGTAAAACATACACAACATTCCGCGCACAAAATAACCGGTATGATCATGGACTTTTCCTAGGTGCGGTTTCGAATACAAACTGACGAAACCACGGGTCACAAACTAAGGGTATCTGCAACCGCCAATAGGATCTTTATTGTTGTACGCCAATGAGTTCTTTATCTTTCCTTGGTCTTCAACTTCTTGCTCCATTCTTGTTACATTAAAATTTATCTAATAAATAATTATACCCGCCGCACACGGGGGGAGCTAACGGGAATGAGATAAATGCAAAAAAGTAAACTAGGTCACGTTCTTCATAACGTCCTAGGACAATTTTTCAAAACCAACATAAAGAAAACATTTCCATCTATCCTATTGGTCGAGTCCATGATCAATCGGGGTCCATATAATCACATTATATCTACACATCTAATCCAAACAATTTTATCTTATGAAAAATATTAAATTCTAATTTTAACAACTTATGCGTCTTTATTTTATCATATCAAATAATTAAATAACTTTTAATTAATTATATGACTTAATTAAAAATTAAAATTAAAATTTAATTTTTAATCGATTTTAATTTCAATTAAATTTGAACTATTCAAAATAAAATTAAAATTATTTAGTCTCATATTTGTTTCCTTTCCAAAACTAAATTTGGCTTAGGCCTCACTTCATTCCTCGTACCGGACCGCAGCAGCTAAAGGACGTGCCACTGGACGAGGATTTCTTTCATTTTGCCCACGGCTGAACTCGCCTGGCCACTTTCCAAAATCAAAATTTTGGAAGTGGCCTAGGCCTAGGCCTTTTACAAATCAAATATTTGAAAAGGGCCTAGGCCTACTCCAAATCAAAAATTTTTGGAAAAGCCAAATAATTTTGGTTTAGGCCTGGCCACTTTCCAAAATCAAAATTTTGGAAGTGGCCTTGGTCTAGGCCTTTTACAAATCAAATATTTGAAAAGAGCCTAGGCCTATTCCAAATCAAAATTTGGAAAGGCCAACATGCCATATGATTCCCAATGGCCCAAACTATTTGAACCATTGGATGGTCATATGACACAACTAAACAAACGAGATATCTATGCACAATAAATATCACAAAACGAAAAGGGTCGATCTCCCCATTGGAAGAGGACAGCCGACGGACGGCAGCCCTAAGGCCACCACCGCCGCCGCCGCCGCAGAGGAGGGGGGCCGCCTCCAGTCGGCCTAGCCCCCCATAACCCGTATTTTTTTTGGTTTCAACGTCTCGTGATTTAAATCTTGCATCAATTAATTAAATTACGCTTATTGCTTAAGCTCGAAGTCTGTCTCTGATACCACTATTAGGAAATCACTAGTTTAACGCAGCGGAATTTAAAATTTGATTTCCTTTTTTCTAGATCGTTCTTCGTTTAATGCAATAAACATGTTAAGTAGTTTGACGGTTATACCTTGATGATCTATAAGATCGTCGCTTTGACCGTCAACGGAGAGTAGTTCAGTGCGCAATCCGTCCAAGCGTCCGGCCTCTATCGCTAATCCATACGAACTCCTTACCGGAATCCTCCTTGGATTGCTATCGGAAAAACTCCGGTTGCTAGATCGGCCTTTTCCTTCCCTCACAAACTCACTATGGTTTGCTCTCTATTTTACACAAGAACTATGAGCTCTTGCAATTGTGATGTACAAAAGAGCTTGACACCCACTTCCTTTATATAGGCAAAGTGGCGCCCCATATGGTGTGGAGGAGAAGAAAACCTTTTTCCCAATAAATTAAGGAAAATCTTCTAGATTGATTTATCTATTTTATTATAATTAATTTTGCCAATATCTTATATTGAATATAATTATCTTATTACCATAAATCTATTTTTCCAAAATCAATTAATATCTTATATTAATATTATGGCAATCTTATTAATTAAAGTGCACAATCCAAGTGTATCTTATACACATCAAATGTGGCGCCCCTTCAGTCAACTAATTGACTTCCGGAATATTCTTTAATTAATATAATTAATATCTTGTATATTATTTATACATAATAAATAAATACCACCATATTAATTTACCACTATAACCTTTATAGTCTAGAGATAAACTTTCCTTATTTGGTTATCAACTATAACCGCATTTTAATCCGACTCGATGTTCATATGTGTGTGACCCGATAGGCTTCCGAATATGTTGGCCGTAGACACAAAGTGTAATTTAATAAAATGCCCTTCATACCTAACGATCACGGGATAGCGTCTAGCAACACACCGTGACCCCCAATTATCGGAAGAGTCAAAAGCAATGACTACTACCTTTCATGTGAAGCAGTTACCGTGTAACTTACAATCCTATCGCTGAAATAATATCCATACGATCGTATCTCGAGTGTCAATACATTAACGATCGTATCTTATAATCTGGATATCACGCTATCTCGGAATAACACATTTACTCCCACTTTGCAAAGATTCTCGAGAGCTAGACATTCCTTATATGAAGGCCATTTCGGATATTCGATCCCAATCATAGGATACGCGATTCCCGGACGACCAATCATGTATACTCCGCATGCTTCAATATCATACCCAATCACTACCGCATGATCGCCCCGTGGTTAGGAGAAATCTCAATAGTGTCAAAGCATGACAATCCACACCGTGATGCCATGAAGACTCCGGTCAAAAGGATAATTACACAACCGCCACATAGTGTGACACTTAATGTAAGTGGGTTAGTCTAACGTACGCATTCTCTAATACACGTCCACGTACGGTCCAAGTGTCCCTACACTTCGATAGACGAGATCTATCATATCTTCTAAAAGATAGAAGACATCCAATACGTGCTAGTCTGATTATACTATCAATGTCCCATTTGATAATATGTAAGACTAGAGACATTTAAGCACCAACCTTGTTATAGTGATTAGAGATCTCATCAACCATAATCACTATCATGGTTTCTCTATCACAGATTGATACTAGGGATGTTACTATATATATACAACAAATAATATGAAGACAAACAATATATAATAACATAAGTGCTTTTATTAATCATAATAAAGTTATTACATGAACTAAAAAGACTGTAAATGACCCGACCCAGTCGGATCCGGTCCAACCCGATTGGGTTTAGACATCTTTCCAACATAGGTGGCCCCCCACCGTCTCTCACATTGTGGCACTTTGGTCCGTCTGATAGTCGGCTCTGAATACCATTCTGTAACGCACCAGAACTTGGGCCTGGCGGCGTTAAATAAGTAATAAATTATCCGGTCAACTGCTTAGACCGTCGTCTTCGTTTGGTCTAGAAAGGCTAACCCGAGTTGATAAGACTTTTATGTCTCACACTTATTTGGGGGTGAGCATTCTTTTACTTTACATATGTGACACTCTACATCACTCCTTACTTAACATTTTCAGATAAAAATGTTGAGATCGAGGAGATAGAAGAAGACCTTATATAAGACAATTGTTAAACTTCTTAGTTTATCATACTTAAGTTGTTCCCGTTACTATTAATATCAATTGTATTTATTTCTGTTCTTGGGATGCGCACTCACAGTTAACACTCAGACATTCATTTCTTCTCAGTTTATTACCTTTGAAACAATAGATAGTGAATTAGTTGTATCCTTTTTATTTTTGTGGGATTGAAGTATGTAGTATTTCGGAAATCTTTGTGGCAGTTTGGACTGCCTTTTTTTTAATTGGAGTTGTAGATACGTATGAATCAGAAAGTATGAATATCTACGAATTGGACCCACTGAAGCAGCGAAAGGCGCCCTGCATCGGAGGCATGGTTGATTTATGGTTTTATGTTTTTTGTTCCATTCATTCAGTTTTGTAATTTAATGCTTGATTCATTTTAAGCTCATTCTGAGTAATGTATTCTTATAAACTTCCACTATTTCGTATTATCCGACTGTTTCCTAAGACTTACGTGTGAATTTAATCACAAATAATTACGTACCAAACGATCTATAACAATTTTCGTCTTACCTATAGTTTATCCGTTACAACTCATTTTCAAAATTATCATTATCCCGTGCATTACTCATATTTTTATACTAGTAATACTACCCCATTCCCAAAATATAAGTCATCCTACATTTTTAGTTATATCCCACAATATAAGTCATTCTGCATTACCAATTGATTGGAG
Organism: Gentiana straminea; assembly: GCA_036785695.1. Classification (NCBI taxonomy): domain Eukaryota; kingdom Viridiplantae; phylum Streptophyta; class Magnoliopsida; order Gentianales; family Gentianaceae; genus Gentiana; species Gentiana straminea. Next base: position 7,003,450 of record JAVUPR010000243.1, read on the forward strand.
GTGACCCGAACAGGTCCACGTGTCAAGCGTATACAGAATGGACCAACAGAACATGATAGAGCCATATCTGACCAGGAGGTCAGTACGACCAGATAGACCAGGCGACCGGAAAAGATCCCTGATCAAGCCAGGGCAGGTCCCTGACCAGAGAAAATAGACAGACCAGGCCAGGGCAGGTCCCTGACCAGAAGAAGCAGATCGGAGACATACGCATCTGGGATAAAGAGCAGTTAAGTGTAAACGTGAGACGTGGGTGGGTTACCTAACCGCCCATTAACTCCATTATCACGGATAACCGCCTGAACTATGGTTGGACTTGATTCCAAAGATATATTTGGATACGTAGGCAGCTTATTCTTTAAGTTCAGTCCATTGATAACAAAACTACTCTTTGTTTGATCCTAGAGCAAAAAAAGACCAAACAGTTTACCCGTTTCATTCTGAGTTCGATCATTGGCGCTAGAAGGAGGGTATTTTTTGTTTCTAGTGGCAGATTAACAGAGTAGTGAACATGAAATTTAAAAAGAATCAACAAGGGAAGGACCTAGCAGATTCCTCACACGATCCGGAAAATTTGGATCAATACCAAGAACGAAATCAAGAAAAACAACCAGAAAATCAGCCAAATCCTAAAGATTTGGCGAAACAACTCTTAGTAGACGCTTTAAAGAGAATGGGAGACCAGGACTTCCAAATTCTATTTGAAAGTGTAAGAAAGGGAAAGGAGAAGGTAGAGAACCTTGGAGAAGAAAGGCAGCCGTCATCAGAAAACAAGGATGGTCACAAGGAGGTTGCTGAATCCAGTTGTCGAGTTATGAAGAGCAAAACTCGTCAAGCGGATGAGGCTGCAAGGGCCGAATTTGACGCTATGCTAGAGGATGAGGAAGACGAGTTCCATCTAGCGTCACCTTTTGCAGAGCATATCGAAGCATATCCATGTCCCAAAGGATTCAAGATACCTAAAATCAGTCCGTATGATGGAACAAAAGACCCGTATGATCATATGCATCAGTATATAGCGCATATGCAGTTATACAATGCCCCAGATGAAATGAAGTGCAAAGCTTTTCCCGTACTTCTATCTGTAAGGGCTAGGGACTTGTTTAACAAGTTGCCATCCAGATCTATCACCAGCTTTACAGTTTTAACAAAGAAGTTCATGAGCATGTTTATCGCTGCAAGACCGTTTCAAAGAAACATCACTCATTTGCTCACCATCAAGCAAAAGTCCGACGAAACAGTGCTACAATTCATCAAAAGGTTTAATGCAGAATCAACCCAGGTGGCTGATGTGGACGATCAATTTCTGGTAGCCTCGTTCGTAGCAGGACTACGAGAGGGGAGGTTACATGCCAAATTAAATGGGAAAAATCCCATAACTATGGAAGGGTGCTTGGCAGTTGCTTTCAAGCATTGTCGGGGCGAAGAAGCTAATCGTGCCAAGCGCGAGTTGGAAAAAGGAGATCATAGGAAAGGAAAAGCAGAAGAGAAATCTCATAAAAAGCATAAATCGGTTTGGGATAGGGTGCAGGCACCTATAACCAACAGATTGGGCAAGAGAGGTGCTCTACAGGACAGAGACCTAATCCCGTTGAACAGATCACGGGAACAAGTTCTGGCTATCATGGAACGCAAGGGGATAGCAAGAACCCCGTTTCCCATGAAAGGACCCAGGGAAAAGAGAGATCAGACCAAATTCTGTAAATTCCACCAGGATATTGGTCATGATACAGAGTCGTGAAGGGAATTGATCAGGGACATCGACGCAGCAGTTATGGAAGGAAGACTTGACGAGGTAGTTGACAGATCTCGTAATGAAGAGCCTAGAGGGAGCAGAGAGTTCAGGAGAGGAATACCACAAAATGACAGAAATAGGAACAACGAACAAAGAAGGCCAAGAAATCCATCCTCAGATCAGGACGGTCAGATTGATAACCGTCCGGTGAATACCATCAACACGATTATGGGAGGTCCCAGGCGGACAGATCAGGAAAAGGGAGTGAAAATGGCAGATCAGGTGGATCAGGATCAAAATCCTGGTAAGCGACAGAAGGTATCATGAGAAGTAAGGTACGGACCAGATGACCCACTACCACTGGTCATCAACAATGAAGGGCTGGTTATTGAGGCCGTAATCAACAAGAACTGGGTAAAAAGGATCTGTGTCGATACAGGAAGCGCTGTTAACAACCTGTATTACAGGGAATTCCAGGCCATGAAATTGAAGGACTCGAGCTTAACTCCGGTATCCACCCCTCTATTCGGATTCGCAGGCCCGCCTATCCATCCTATGGGCATGATCACATTACCTACAACTTATGGTAAATTACCTAAGGGCAGGACCCTCATGGTAAATTACATTGTGGTTAAAGCACCCTCGGCTTATAACGTTATCATGGGAAGACCAGCAATCATTGATCTGCAAGCGATTATCTCGCCAGCCCATAACAGTATGAAGTTTCCGGTCAATTCTGGATCGGTTGAAATTAAAGGAGATATGGAAATAGCCAGGAGCTGTTACACATCTGTAGTTGGTGAAAAACAATTTGTTCAGCAGGTGACACTTGAGGAATTATTACCATAGGAGGAAAAGACTTGGGTATCTGCAGATCAGACCGAGTCTGTTCAGATCGGGGAACAGGGAGCAGAGTCAGTGGTTAGTATAGGGTCGTGGATTCCAGATCCCGATAAAAATGCTCTAACAGATCTGCTCAGAGAATACAAAGACGTTTTTGCATGGAAAACAGATGATATGCCAGGTTTATCACCAGAATTTATAGTCCACAGCTTAAACGTGGATCCGAGCAGGCCCCCAGTTCGTCAGAAGAAGCGACATTTCGCACCAGAACGGATCTCAGTTATAGAACAAGAGGTTGTAAAACTTAAACAGGCAGGAATTGTCAAGGAGGTGATTTATCCAGAGTGGTTGGCCAATCCGGTGTTAGTGAAGAAATCGGATGGCTCCTGAAGAATGTGTGTGGATTTTATGGATCTGAACAAGGCCTGCCCCAAGGATAGTTACACCTCACCCAGAATTGACAGGTTGGTGGATTCGACCGTGGGGTTCGAAATCTTTGGGTTCCTGGACGCATATAAAGGTTATCATCAAATCTTTATGGACCCTACAGATGCAGAAAAAACGGCCTTCATAACCGAATTTGGTACATACTATTATGTGACCATGCCGTTTGGGCTGAAAAATACAGGTGCCACCTACCAGAGGGCAGTTAATCGAATCTTCCACGATCAGATAGGCAGATCCATGGAAGTCTATGTTGACGATTTACTGATCAAAAGCAGGTCTTTAGATCAATATTTACAAGATGTGAAAGAAGTTTGCAAGATACTTGACGGACCTTTTCTATGCTATCAATCCTCACCGGCAGTGTACCGGGTCAAATTGTAGTGATAGAGTGATGAGTCAGGTGTCGATCCTCAGGGAAAACTTGGTAATTCACCGTGTGATTAAACACCGAGAAACTATTATTATCTCAATCTAAGTCGCAATTTTATCATCCAACCAAACTCTAAACTAACAAAGCATAAAACTAAAACGAGATATATATAAGTATATAAATATATATATATATCAATACATATATATATAGATATAAATATATATAGGTACCAAAACAATATCTAGGGGAGGAGATAGATATTATAATTTAGAGACTAGCCAAGAATATGTTATTGAATCATTATATCTTTTTAGTGGAAATTAGATGTGCTCGATCATTATTTTAAGTTAAATCAATTATACGGAACGGTGCACTCCTAAACTAAACAATTCATCCTCACACGAGCATACGAAATTGTCATATGTCCAATCATTTGTCCAAGGTCATCCTCAAGCATGGGTCACTCCCGTTTTGTCATTCGGCCAATTTTAAGGGATGTCAATTAAACAAACGAATTAAACGTAATAATCTCTCGAGTACATATTTCAATAAGAGTTTGTTTCTCCCGAAACAAATCTACCCCCGGTTTAGGAAATCGGATTACGTTGTCACGTTTTCACTCGGCCAATTTTACCCTCCGGTCTTTCTATTAACGAGTTCATAACCTAACTACGAGGCGTCAATTCATAATCAGATTATGAATTCTTTCATATCAAGTAGCTAATTCAATACGAATATAGAAAGAGATTCATTATAACCGATTTTTATCCAATTTTAGTATAGTCATCATCCATTTCCCTAAAAAGATAATACTAATCCAATTTCATATCTTGGCTAGATACTAAGTTTAGCCTAACAACATAATAACTAAAATATAGATACTATAATTAATACATAAACATAAATACATTAGAAAAGTTACCAGGTTACAATTGAAGCATTCGAGTTGTATCATCCGGAAATAGCAACTCCTTGACATCAATGAGCCTTGATACATCCTCTAAGCATTATAACGAGACTTTATACTACAGCATTATTCCGGCAGAGTGCCGTTTACAGCTTTTATTTAACGAAAAACAACAAAACGAAACTATAGAGATATATAGAAGAGAGATAATGCATTGGTACACTTCAAAATGGTTGCAATTGAGGGGTATTTATAGAGTGTACCATAAGGCCGGCGCGTGCCGGACCACCACCGGCGCGTGCCGGCTACACAGTATATATTCCTTGTCAGAGATTTTGTGGGCCCAGTTTCAGAGATTTTTCTGCAATATTCGGCCTTCTCCGGCGCGTGCCGGACATACAACATATCTGATGTTCGTAAAAACCTATCTCGAGCTGTAGACCTCAGATTGACATGATTTGATATTCGTTGGAAAGCTCTTTTGAAGGCCTACAACTTTCATCAAGGACTTTTTCTCTGAAAATGCCTCTAAGTTAGATCAAATGTCCGTTGAAGATGAGTTACGGTAGAAACATTAAGGACAGTTGATCTGTTCAAAGTTGTTAGATTTTGGCATAATCTTTTATCCCACAAAAACTCATGATTTATACTTCAAAGTATGTCATATTTTGGAATCTCGGTACACATTTGATTCTGCAACAAACTCAACGAAACACCAAACGTAAATCTGACAAAAAACCATCATTTTTATCGTTTTTATAACTTATGCATCTAATTATAACTAACTATGATTTTTATAAGTTTTCGATGCATTTATATGAAATTATACTAAAATATCATAAATATAATAATAAAAAGTCTTATAATATGATCATATATTTTTCATACATCACAACTCCCCACTTAGCTTTTGATCGTCCTCGAGCAAAATAAGCGATAATATAATTCTTCTAGATTAAATTCCTAACTTAGTAACGTATCTTGTCAATATTATAATTATATTAATTTCATCTATCTAAGATATTAAAAAGATAAAAAAATGTATATAACTTAATAAAATAATTATAAAATATTATTTAAATGAAATTTTTCATGAATTACTTTATAAGTATAAATAAAATATTTAGAACAACTTTTTAATCTCCACTGTATGATTTATCGGAATCAATGACTAAGTCAAGTAGTTGGCAAATTGGCTTGTAACGTTCAGGCTCAGGGTAGTTGGCTAATCGAAAAGGATAACAAAGGGAAATCAAAAGAGATAGAAGCAAGTCGTACGTACTTACACCTTCATCTTCTGATAAAAAAAATTTCTCAATCAGTAACACTCCTGACACTGTTTTCAATTTTCAACTTTAATAACTTCCAAAATATGGTTTTCTTTCTTTTTTTTTTTTTTTTTTTTTCGAGAATAACCATATTTGATAATAAACTGCCTTCCGAATAACATTCATTTCAATCTCAAAGATATACCAAATTTCGATGTTGTCACCGCTATCCATAAATACATACTAAACTTGCGGGATTTTCAAAGAAATGTAGACCATTATTAAGTTGGGTTAGTAATTTCTAGTTAATAATAATGGCTATTTCGAGTGAGGTCTTGATCACTCTACAAGGCTGAGGTGGGGACAAAAATTGGAAATTATGTTCGGGTAGGCTTATTTGGCTCGGTTTATCAAAGTTATGCCAAAAATCTCATCATCCCTAATCCGATTCCAATTTCATACTTTGTCTTGAAAAGAAAATTATTCTAAAATTTCATTATAATTATAAGTAACTTTTGTCTAATTTCATAAAAAAAATATTTCATAATATTTATCAAGATATATATACTTAAAATCTTATTAAAAATCTAAGATAAACATAATTAATATAAGAATAATATATCAAGATTACTTTACTTAATTAAAAATTTATTCTATCCAAATATATCATTTTTATCAAATAATTATATATTATTGCTTATTAAACTAAGTGTGTAAGTATTTGATGTATTAAATTCAATTTATTTACTAACCAATCTCTACTCCCCACTTACGAATTGGCATCGTCCCGATGGCTAATGAGTAGTAAAAATTTGGATTAGAAAATAAAATGAATTCTATCATGGTTAGATTATTTTAGGTGTCAAATAGACGAGCGTTTATATAATATAAAAGAAAAACATTTAAAAACATAAATTAAAAACATGCAAATATATTACAATACTAAAACACAACTTAAAACTACTAGGAGTGTTAAACTAGAAAACCATAAACTAATTTAAACTAATTTTTTTAATTAAGTTATTTTATTGTGACTTATACTAACGTACCGTACTACTCTTATTATTTTTTATTCCTTCTTTTCTACCAACATAGTTATCTAATTTTCACCACTTGACGATCCTCCCGGAATATCGACTGGTAAAAGCCCAATACGAGGAATACGAGCGGAAAATATTCATCCGTCGCTCTTTCCGGAACCCTTGCCAAACGAACACATAACCTAGAAATCAACCATCCAAATGGTAAAGGATGATAATTCGGTCTTCTCCCGAACGCAAAACTCACAGCTGATTTCTGAATCAGCACTCCCCAATCTATAACAGCTCCAGTAGTAATCGCATAAAGAAGCATCAATTCATCATCACTAACTTCCGAGAAATTAACGAGTTGGATAAACACGTGAATTGATGAATCGCTTCCACGTTCTAAGATGGGGAAGCAAAGCGATCGTAGAGACATTTTGATCAATATCATAATTGTAGAACAAGAGTGGACAAGCTTCCGAATATTTTGTAATAAAACCGTCGGCGGTATCCAATCTCCATTGGTACTCAAAATGATTTGGGTGAAGTTTGAATTTGGTGGAATCAAGAAAATTTGATTTATGTTGGTGGAGGTGAAAGGAACAACAACTCCTCTCACTGTAACAGATTGTGTTAATGACACAGTATGAGCTTCTGAAAGTACTGAATAGAATTCTCTTACTATAGTAACGTTAATCCTACCTCTCGGCATACGACAAAAATAGTCCCACCCATCTATATCCATCCTCGTAAATGCCCAGTTGTCAACCTTTCTGAAATTTAAACCTCTCTCAATCAATACCGGTGATTGATTGAAATTACTTATATAAGGGTTGTGAACCGAAGCATACATAGGCTCGTAAGGGATTTGATGAAAAAATGGATTTGGAATGACGAGAATTTGGTGTATGTGGAGGTGAATAACTTGTTTACGGACGAACGATCGGACATTTTAAACTTTTTATAGCAAGAGAATTTAAAGGCAAAGGAAGGGAATGAGCATTTTAGGAATGCGCATCTGTTTCCTTTTATAGACAAAGCTTGACCGAAATGGAAATATCCGAGAAGATCTGCGCGGCCCTACTACACCGGCGCGTGCCGGACACCAACCGGCGCGTGCCGGTCAAATAGTGCTCAGTCAGAGATATTTCAATTTCTAGCTTGATCCAGGATTTATTTTCTGACAATAGATTCTGCATATTTCTAAAACGTGGGGAAAAGATCTAAAAACATCCGAAAACTACGAAAAAGATAACAACGTGCACTACCCCGAGAGTGCATCAAACGTTTAACGTACAAAACAAACATAACAAAAACTAAGTCAAACCAAAAAGTAGATAGTTATACAACAAAGAAAATAAATCACTCGTCCTCATCATAGTTAAGATCAATGTCACCAGTAAGGTCGTACTGCGATGACGATGATCCAAATGTAGATAGTAACGAAGTAAAATCAGCTCCTTGCGACCGTGTCGTATGAATACCATAATCGAACCGCTGCTTGTGGATCCGATACGAAGTTCGAAATGATGTCTCGGTCCTCATCGTCGACATAGGCGATCCACGAAGACCAAATGAACCAAATCCCGCCGTCACATCGCTACGAAGTCACTCCTCCCATGCCCAAGGATGTCCCCTGGTGTACACCGTAAACATACCACCCCGTCCTATGGATGACGGCGTATAGTCCCGATAAATAATAGGTGGCGAAATCGGCGAGAATCCAATCGGCATAGTATATGGGTCGGGCGACTATAGGGGTGTCTAGCAGATATCTCGGCAAATCTAGGATCAAACTCACTCATAGCATCCCGAAATCCTCTCGACCAACTCTAATGTCCTCGGCCCAATATCTATTCTTCTCACAAGGCTAAAGCTATATTAGCATCGGTTCTAGCCCGAGCTTGAACTAAATCTTTGAAACATAGCCTCAACTTGGCTCTCGCCGTGGTGATGTGATTTGTCTAGGTGGTCTAGGTACTTGAGTGTGAATAGGAGGTGGAGGTTGTGGTTGCTGACGATTAGGATTATTGTAATTTATTACTCCATTAGGTAAGGCTCTCAGCTTAAGACCAATGGGAGGAATGTAGGGAGACACAGTTCTATCCGAGGGTAAGACAAGGACTTCTGCAAGCTCACATAAGGCAGAAATGAGACTAGGGAACGGGAGACGTCCCCCTCGATAACGAGTCCTTGCAAACTCACAAGCCTTAGAAAAGATCAATTTCCCCAGATTTATAGGAATATCATTAACCATGGCCCAAGCAATAACCACTTCCTCTCGACCAAATGCACAAACATGTGTGGAAGGACATACATTATGGCCTAAGAACTGTTTTATTGCCCGTATGTCCCTAATACAATTCCCATAAGCAAACCTATTTTCTATCCATTCAGCGGTGGGGTCAAAGGCTTGTTGGGCTTCATAAGCTTTGGTTTGTAGAGCCATAGGATGTTCTAAACCCCATACATTATGATAATCCTCCTCTTCGGTATATCGGTTAAGCCATAGAATACATTAATCATAGCGAGGGTAAAAAGTAACATTAACACTTCTTAGAGGGATATAGGTCATCTCCTCAACCGTATCGACATCATAAGTAGATAATACTTTGAATAAAACTCTGATACCATAGAAACGTTAATCTTATCTTTCCTATCCATAGCTACATCCAACCATCCTCTATCCTTGAAAATTTCTTTCACTTCTTTCCCAATCTTCGAAAAATCAATCCCTCGTTCTAACCAAACCTTACTTTTACTAAAGTACTCATCATGTGCCCGCTTAGCTTCTGCACTAGCGGTTTTCTCAAAGGTTAAACTTTTCTCCCTTTTAGTTAAAGGTCTAGTTTGAACTACCGGTACTACGATTGGTACTTCGGTCTTTTTCCTCTTAGGATTACTTCTAGATGATGACGCCATCTACGATAGTGGTATGACAAAACAACAACACAAACAAACAACACCAACAACAAGAACAAACAATTACTTAGGCTATAAAATCAAAATAAATTCAAAATAATTTCAGAAATTTAACTAAAATTTGAAATATATATATATTATTACCTTAAGAAGCTAGAATGAAAAGCTTAGGTCGCCGGAATTAATGGGGGTCGCCGGAATGAGAGAAAAGAGAGCCTTGAGCTTGCCAAGCTTCAACTTTTTCCAATGGGTATCTTCCTTTATGATTAAGTTGAAGAGAGGAAGAGAGATTAACACTTATGTGATGTTTGAGTGAAGAAAATTGATGGAAAATTGTTGATTTTTGAGGAGAAGAGAGGGAGAATTCGGGCTGTTCTTCAATTCGAAATGAGGGTGTGAGAAATGAGGAAAGGGGCGCATTTTTTAGGGTTAAGTGTGTACACACCGGCGCGTGCCGGTAGTGTACCGGCGCGTGCCGGTCACATGGCCCCCAAAAATCGGAATTTTTGTCATTTTTTGTGTAATGAGCTCTAATTATATCACATAAAAATCATTTGATGTTAATCCTATGATTTATGTTATATAATCTAAGTTCAATACTATTTTTCTATATAAAACTTGATAAAATATAAAAACTAATATAATATTGAAATCACATATTTTTGATATAATATACCTACTTTACATGATAAAATAGGTTTATTATAAATTTTTCATAAAAATATTTTCTTTTTAAGTTTAGAAAAATAACTTTAAAAAATACGAAATTTAATTAAAATTTGAAAAATTAAAACACACATTTGAAATTCTTAGGATTTTTTGCTAACTCCCTCAATCTCGGATTCTCAAGATTGTTATCATAACGGTCCCTTAACCTTTCTCCCGGGAGTGATGCGTTTGAATTATCTCTTTGTATTCCCTCGGGATTTTCGGATAACCACCTAATCGTTCCCTTCTTAATAACATTCAAACACTCATCCGGGATATGGTTGTATTTCTTCCACACTGTCCAGCATGTTCCATTTTTCCACAGATTCTACACTTCATTAAAAACCTTGCTCTTCTTTTTATTGCACTCCTTGAATTTCCATTACAAAGTTCTCTTTCTCTGACTTCGATTAGCAATTCCTTATTTAATTTAGAAACTAAGGCTTCTATCTTAAACGCGACATCCTTATTTAGACCTAATCTTAAAAGTAAAATAAAAACTCTTATTCTATCTATGAAAGGCATCCAGTTCTTTTACGTCTATCCGGTAAAAGACGAAACTACTTTAAAATGCATATTAAAAGGTGAAATTAGAAAGATAGTACCTGTAATCGACTGAGTTTAAAATTCTGCTTCCTCAATTCGTTGGAGGGTCGATGAGTAATAATACTTCTTCTGGTTGAGGTATCCCTTCAGTTTCCACGAACAATTTCACCCTGTGTCCATTGGCTATAAAAGTTGTTTTTCCATCAGTTAGTTCAACAGCTCCAGACTTATAGATTTTTGTTACGTCATATGGACCTGTCCATCTAGATTTAAGCTTTCCTGGAAACAACTTCAAACGTGAATTATATAAAAGTACTCGATCACCTACATGGAACTCACGACTATAGATTCTCTTATCGTGAAAAGCTTTCGTGCGTTCCTTGTAGATTCGAGCATTTTCATAAGAATCGAGTCGAAATTCTTCTAGTTACGTTAAGCGAAGTAATCTATGATTACCGACTTGACTTTAGGATCAAAGTTTAGAAATTTAATAGCCCATAAAGCTCGGTGTTCTAATTCAACGGGGAGATGACAAGATTTTCCAAATACTAATTTGTAAGGAGAACGACCAATCGGTGTTTTAAAGGTCGTTTCGTATGCCCATAATGCATCATCAAGTCTTTACGCAGCTTTTACGATTCGAGTCCCTTGTCTTCTCCACGATTCTTTTAATTTCTCTATTAGACACCTCTACACTGTCCACTAGTTTGTGGATGATAGGGTGTTCCAAGTTTATGAGTTACACCATATTTCTCAATTACCTTAGTAAATGGTCGGTTACAAAAATGTGAACCTCTATCACTAATGATAGCCCTCGGAATGCCATAGCGTGTGAATATATTCTTTTTAAGGAACCTTAGCACTACTCGGTATCATTAGTAGGGAGAGCTTGACTTCGACCCATTTAGAAACATAATCAACCATTACTAGAATAAATCTTTTTCCAAAAGATATAGGGAAAGGTCCCATGAAATCTATGCCCCATACATCAAATAGCTCACATTCTAAAATCGGTTGCATAGGCATTTCATGTTTTTTCGATATATTTCCCCATTTTTGACATGATTCACAAGATTTTGCATATTTATATGCATCTCTATATAGTGTAGGCCAATAGAAACCACATTGTAAAACTTTGAAAGCAGTTTTCCATCCTCCATGATGACCTCCTGCCTCACGATCATGACAAAATGATAATACACTTAATATTTCATTATCAGGAATACATTTCCTAATTATTCCATCTGAGCATCTTCGGAAAAGATCCGGTTTATCCCAATAATAAAACTTTAAGTCGTAAAAGAACTTCTTTTTCCGTTGCCAAGTCCAATGAGGTGGGATGTACTTACAGGTAATGTAGTTAACAATATCCCCAAACCATGGCGAATCTTCCTTTGATGGTATTCTAGTTTTTAATAATCGCATGGTTGAAGGAGTATCTATCTTAAACAGTTTCTCATCCGGAAACGAATCTGAATTTCTTTTCCTTTTCCTTCATCATTATCCATCCCGCTTAGATGATCTGCTACTACATTTTCACTTCCTTTTTTATCCTTAATTTCAATATCGAATTCCCGAAGTATGAGAATCCACCTAAGAAGACGCGGTTTGTCATCTTTCTTACTTAAAAGATACTTCGTAGTGAATGGTCCGTGTAGATTATTACCTTAGAACCAACAATATATGATCGAAACTTATCTAAGGCAAATATTACGACCAACAGTTCTTTCTCGGTAGTTGCATAATTAAGCCGAGAAATTTGCGTTTAATGTGTGAGAAGCATAGTAGATAGCTTTGAGAATTTTGTTATACCGTTGACCTAAAACAGCTCCTACGGCTAAATCACTTGCATCACACATAATTTCAAACGGCAAATCCCAATCCGGTGCTACTAGTATCTTGGTGCGGTAGTTAATTTCGCTTTTAGGGTCTTAAAGGCTTCCATACATTTATCATCAAAGTTAAAAGGTACTTCTTTTTCTAGCAAATGACTCAGGGGTTTTGCTATTTTTGAGAAATATGCAATAAACCTTCTATAAAATCCTGCATGTCCAAGAAATCCTCTTAACGTTTTCAAATTAATTGGTGGAGGTAATTTTTCAATTACTTCGACTTTAGCTTTATCAACTTCAATTCCTGCTTCAGAGATTCTATGACCTAGTACAATTCCTTCAGATACCATCAAATGACATTTTTCCCGAGTTTAGAACCAAGTTGGTATCTTCACGGCGTTGTAAAACACGTTCTAAGTGTGATAAGCATTTATCAAAAGAATCTCCATAAACACTAAAGTCATCCATAAAGATTTCTAAGAATTTCTCGACCATATCAGAAAATATTGCCATCATACATCGCTGAAATGTAGCAGGTGCATTACATAATCCAAACGGCATTCTTTTATAAGCAAAAGTTCCATAGGGACAAGTGAAAGTAGTTTTTTCTCTATCTCCCGCCGCAATGAATATCGTAAATAACCCGAATAACCATCTAAAAAGCAAGTAATACTTATGTCCACTCAATCATTCCAACATCCGCACGATGAATGGAAGTGGATGATGATCCTTTTTAGTATGATCATTCGTTTCCGAAAGTCAATACACATTCGATATCCCGTAATTTCCTTGTCGGAATCCATTCATTTTTATCATTTTCTTTTACCGTGAAACCTCCTTTCTTTGGAACTACTTGAGTTGGACTTACCCATTCACTATCTGATATGGGAAAGATTATTCCCATTTCTAATAGCTTAATGACCTCTTTCTTAACGATTGTTTGCAAATTTGGGTTGAGGCGGCGTTGTGGCTGAATACAAGGTTTAGCTTCTTCATTCAAAATAATCTTGTGAACACAAATCTCAGGGCTAATACCTTTGATATCTGCCACTGTCCATCCAAAAGCTTTCTTATGTTCTCTTAACATTCTTAGTAATTGATCCTCTTGTTCTTTTGTTAAGGTTTATGAAATGATAATAGGTAACAGATTATCATTTTCAAGAAAAGCATATTTCAAATTCGAAGGAAGTGGTTTCAACTCCAGATTCCTTGGTGGATCTTCTACTGATGGTTTTAAAACTGGTCCTTCCATTTCCAATTTCAAATTTTGATGCCATGGATGTTTAACAAACCCTCCTTTATCTAAATAAAGGATTACTTCTTTCATTTCAGTATCATTTTCATCTTCTTTATAGATAGAAAATGCCAAACATTCTTCTAATTTATTTTCATAATCTTTAAATTTGGCATCCCACATAGTAGAATATTCATCTATAAAAGAACATGATTCTGGTTCTTTATATGGATGGTTTATAGCTTTGAAGATATTGAATGAAACTTTATCCTCATTAACTCTCGGTATTAGTTCACCTTTTTGAACATCTATCAAAGTTCTTCCCGTAGCTAGAAATGGTCGACCTAGAATAATTGGCGCCGAATATCCTTCTTCCATTTCCATTATTACAAAGTCCATCGGGAAGTAAAATTTATCAATTTTAACCAACACGTCCTCGATTATTCCCTTAGGATGTTTAATTGATCTATCCGCCATCCGAAGGGTCATTTCGGTATTCGTAAGCTCTCCTATTCCTAGTTTCTTATAATCCTCATAAGACATGAGATTGATACTTGCTCCTAGATCACACAATACTTTCTTAAACGAAATCCTCCAATTTCACATGGGATAGTGAAACTACCGGGATCTTTAAGTTTAGGAGGTAGTCGATCCGAAGTATTGCGAACATTCTTCATTAAGGCATATATTCTCATATTCTTCTAATCGCTTTTTATTAGATAGGATATCTTTAAGAAACTTTCCATAGGCGGGCATGTTGACTAAAGCTTCTATAACGGGGATATTGACATGAATATGACGAAAAGTGTCAAGGAAACGAGCATATTTCTTATCGGTTTTTATCTTTTTAATTTGATCTTTCGGTGGATAAGGCAAAGATTCTAAATCTATAACCTTTGGTTCGAAGTCATTTTCTCTTTTCCTTTCTCCTTGAATCTTTGAGCATTACTTGATCGCCAAGTTTCATTATCTTGAGATTTTTCCTTTAAAACATCCCCCGTATCAACTTTATCCTTCTCGTTACTTTTAAATCTTCCCTGTTTTTCTCCCCGATTTTCTCTCGACATGTTCCTTAAATAGGGTTCTCGAGGTCCTTATCCATAGGATCTTTCGAATTCTAGGGACTTTTACCCATTCTTCACCTTCAATTTCGGGTTCAACATCATTCTCGTTTTAAGAATTCTTCGATAATTTCTTCCTCTTCATCAGTAAATTCAAGTTCGTCCTTTTCCTTTACGATATTACCATTTAAATCATTTTCTACCTCATTGTTTCCTGCGTTTTCTGCTCTAGTATCTTCACAATATTTCCTACTTCTTGTAATCACAGCATTTACCTCTCTCGGGTTTCTTTCAGTATTACTTGGTAATCCTCCTGGAGGTCTACTGTTGTTACGTTCTCCTTCTCTACTCAAATGATCTTCCATATTCCTTAATGATGCTTCTATAGTTCTCATTCTCGTATCATGTCCACCCATAGACGTTTTCAACATAGTCATATCCTTAGAGACTGAACCTATAGAAGTTATCATAGTTTCCATATTCTGAGCTTGAGTAGATACTACACCCATCATATTTTCCATTAATTTATCCCATTTATCAACTCCTTCAGGTTGGGTTGAACTTTGGGTGACTGGTATAGTTTGAGTAGTATGTTGTGGATAAGATTTAGGTAACGATTGTAGGTTCTGATTTGATGTATTTCCTTGATGAACTTGATTACTATATGGATTCTTATACTGAACTGGATATGGCGGTTGTCCTGGCTTATTAGGGTTTTCAGACCATCTAAAAGTCGGGTGCTCTCTTCTAATAGCATTAAAGGAGTTTGAATACGCGTTGTTCAAATTCCTATGCTGTTGTAAAAAACTCACCTCTTCCCTTGAGTATCCTTCTGGTTCTTCTATCCCTAATGACACATTATCATGACTTGAGTAGTCATTTGGTATGATAGTTTCTGGTTTTACAGTCCTACTAGCCTGTAGGTTGTCAAACTTTCTACTCGATTCTCCAAGTGTGCTAGAACTTCCGTATTCGATGTGCATTCTCCCGCAAATGCTACTTTCCTGGTGCTAGAACCGGTTTCCCACATTCTCGTTATTTTTGGAAATCTTTTCTATAGCATCGTAAACTATTTGGGCTTCACTCATCATTAATGAACCACCACATGCATGATCTACATCCGCACGTGAATCTTTCCTTAATTTACGACGAGAAAAGTTGGATTTGCATATCTAAGGAATAACCATGATCGGGACAAGATCTTAGCAACTTTTTAAATCTCTCCCACGCATTCCCAAGCATTTCTTCGGATCCTTGTCTAAAGTTGGCAATTTCGACCTTTAATTCCAAATTTCTACCCGGAGTAAAATATCGCTTTAAAAACTCGGTTTGAATTTCCTCCCAACTAGTCAATGAATGATGTGGGAGTGACATAAACCAATCTCGTGCTCTTCCTTTTAAAGAAAAAGGAAACATAGACATCCTTGTTAATTCACGATGAGCACCTTGACTTTTGGCTGTATTGCACAATTCTTCGAAAAGATAGAGATGGTGATGTGGATCCTCATCATCCTCTCCTAGAAATTGGGCTCTAGCGTCAATTAGACCAAAAAGATGAGATTTTATTTCAAAATTATTTGCTCCTTCATTGGGTAAACGAACTGGATTATTAGTCTGGTTTATTCTTAAGGTCTGATCACAAATAGGTCTCGGATTTGGTGGGTTATTATTACGATTGTTCTGGTTCCGATTTTGATTATTTCTATTCTGGTTATTTGGTATTGGTAGATCCTGATTAAGATTTTGGCCATGCCCTTGAGCATGATCTAGCTCTTGTTCAGGTGTTTCATCTTGTTTTCACCATTTTCGTATTTTGATTTGATGATGATTCTCCGTCGGGATTTCACGACGGTATGACCTTGTTTCCTTTCTCGCTCTTAACTCGCCTTTCGTAAGTATCTATGTCGGGCTTATAAGGAGTAAGTGGGGCCTTACTCTTTACGGTCATCAATTAACGAAAACCGAAAATAGTTGAAATCGATAAAAGTAAAGATTGGTAACTTACTTATTAGGTAAGTACCAACGAAAAAGAAAATAGAAATAGGGTAAGAAGAGTGTTGACTTATCCTCGAGACTTTTGAGTTAATATAAGTAGAAATCATTCGAACACAATGAATTAGCGTCGTTCCCCGGCAACGGCGCCAAAAAGCTGACGGACCTTTTCTATGCTATCAATCCTCACCGGCAGTGTACCGGGTCAAATTGTAGTGATAGAGTGATGAGTCGGTGTGTCGATCCTCGGGAAAACTTGGTAATTCACCGTGTGATTAAACACCGAGAAACTATTATTATCTCAATCTAAGTCGCAATTTTATCATCCAACCAAACTCTAAACTAACAAAGCATAAAACTAAAACAGAGATATATATAAGTATATAAATATATATATATATCAATACATATATATATAGATATAAATATATATAGGTACCAAAACAATATCTAGGGAGGGAGATAGATATTATAATTTAGAGACTAGCCAAGAATATGTTATTGAATCATTATATCTTTTTAGTGGAAATTAGATGTGCTCGATCATTATTTTAAGTTAAATCAATTATACGGAACGGTGCACTCCTAAACTAAACAATTCATCCTCACACGAGCATCTGAAATTGTCATATGTCCAATCATTTGTCCAAGGTCATCCTCAAGCATGGGTCACTCCCGTTTTGTCATTCGGCCAATTTTAAGGGATGTCAATTAAACAAACGAATTAAACGTAATAATCTCTCGAGTACATATTTCAATAAGAGTTTGTTTCTCCCGAAACAAATCTACCCCCGGTTTAGGAAATCGGATTCCGTTGTCACGTTTTCACTCGGCCAATTTTACCCTCCGGTCTTTCTATTAACGAGTTCATAACCTAACTACGAGGCGTCAATTCATAATCGATTATGAATTCTTTCATATCAAGTAGCTAATTCAATACGAATATAGAAAGAGATTCATTATAACCGATTTTTATCCAATTTTAGTATAGTCATCATCCATTTCCCTAAAAAGATAATACTAATCCAATTTCATATCTTGGCTAGATACTAAGTTTAGCCTAACAACATAATAACTAAAATATAGATACTATAATTAATACATAAACATAAATACATTAGAAAAGTTACCAGGTTACAATTGAAGCATTCGAGTTGTATCATCCGGAAATAGCAACTCCTTGACATCAATGAGCCTTGATACATCCTCTAAGCATTATAACGAGACTTTATACTACAAAGCATTATTCCGGCGAGTGCCGTTTACGGCTTTTATTTAACGAAAAACAACAAAACGAAACTATAGAGATATATAGAAGAGAGATATATGCATTGGTACACTTCAAAATGGTTGCAATTGAGGGGTATTTATAGAGTGTACCATAAGGCCGGCGCGTGCCGGACCACCACCGGCGCGTGCCGGCTACACGATATATATTCCCTTGTCGAGATTTGTGGGCCCGGTTTCGGAGATTTTTACGCAATATTCGGCCTTCTCCGGCGCGTGCCGGACATACAACATATCTGATGTTCGTAAAAACCTATCTCGAGCTGTAGACCTCAGATTGACATGATTTGATATTCGTTGGAAAGCTCTTTTGAAGGCCTACAACTTTCATCAAGGACTTTTTCTCTGAAAATGCCTCTAAGTTAGATCAAATGTCCGTTGAAGATGAGTTACGGTAGAAACATTAAGGACGAGTTGATCCGTTCAAAGTTGTTAGATTTTGGCATAATCTTTTATCCCACAAAAACTCATGATTTATACTTCAAAGTATGTCATATTTTGGAATCTCGGTACACATTTGATTCGCAACAAACTCAACGAAACACCAAACGTAAATCTGACAAAAAACCATCATTTTTATCGTTTTTATAACTTATGCATCTAATTATAACTAACTATGATTTTTATAAGTTTTCGATGCATTTATATGAAATTATACTAAAATATCATAAATATAATAATAAAAAGTCTTATAATATGATCATATATTTTTCATACATCAATACTCCGAGGTGCTAAGATGAAACTGAACCCGAAGAAGTGCACGTTTGGGGTCAGATCTGGAAAAAATTTGGGTTACATGATTTCTAAAGATGGAATCAGGGCCAATCCGGACAAGTTGGACGCTCTGAAAATGATGCCACCACCCACTAATATTAGAGAAGTACAAAGATTAACTGGAAGATTAGCAGCATTGAACAGATTCCTTTCACGATCAGCACAGCGTGCACTGCCTTTCTTTAAGATCTTAAGGAAAGCCAGCCCGTTTCAATGGGGAACAGATTGTCAATAAGCTTTCGATGAATTGAAAAGTACCTGTTGGAGTTGCCGACCTTGACATCTCCCCAAGAAGGAGAAGTTTTATATCTTTATTTATCGGTTTGTGATGAAGCCATCAGTGCTGTCCTGGTCAAGCAACAAGGAACACTCCAGAAGCCAGTCTACTACACGAGCAAAGCTTTACACGGCCCTGAAGTGAGGTATTCAGATGCGGAGAAATTAGTCCTAGCACTAGTCCATGCCTCCAGGAAGTTGAGATCTTACTTTCAAAGTCACCCCGTCGTCGTCTTGACTGATCAACCTTTGAAGAAAATACTGAGCACGCCAGATACTTCAGGTCGTTTAGCCAATGGGTTGTCGAATTGGTAGGTTATGATTTAGAATACAGGCCAAGAACTGCTATTAAAGCTCAAGCTTTGGCAGATTTTTTTAGCGGAAGAAAAGTCCATTTTTATTGATCAGCAAACATGTCCCAATGAGGCAGGTCAATGGAAGCTGTTCGTTGATGGAGCTTCTAGCAAGAAGGGATCAGGAGCAGGTCTCCTCCTCATAATTCCAAAGGGTGAAGAATTTCCTTATGCTTTGCACTTTAACTTCCACGCAACCAATAACGAAGCAGAATATGAAGCATTGATTACAGGTTTGAACTTATCTCTAAAATTGGGAGTTCGGCAACTTAAGGTCTAAAGTGACTCTCAACTGGTAGTAAACCACATCAGGGGAGAGTATGAAGCAAAAGAGGAGCCTATGAAAAGGTACTTATCTCTGGCCCAAAATAAGATAAATCAGTTTCAAGAAGTGCAAATGGAGCAGGTCTCCACATCGCAGAATACCAGAGCAGATGCCCTGTCCAAGTTAGCATCGAATTTCTTATCAGACAAGAAGGTTCTGATCGAGCAATTAAATCAACGTAGCTATGAAGTATCTGAGGTACAACCGATCACACAGAGGGAAACATGGATGGATTCCATTGTAGCATATTTGAAAAACAGCCAGTTACCAGGGGACAAAATGCAAGCTCGCAAAATCCAACGCTTATCTGATAGGTATGCCCTATTCAATGATATCCTATACAGATAATCCTTCATATCCCATTGGTTACGTTGTGTTACTATAGAAGAAGGCAATTGTTTGTTGAGAGAAATACATCTGGGGATCTGTGGAAACCATATGGGATCAAGGGCTTTAGCTAGAAAATGCAGGTTGTTTGGCTATTATTGGCCTAAAATGCAGCAGGATGCAGAGGAGTTAGTCTTGGCATGCAGGTCATGTCAGGTTCATGGTAATCTATCCCATCAGCCACCTGAAATTTTAACTCCAGTTATCTCGGCCTGGCCTTTTGATCAATGGGGAGTAGATTTAGTAGGACCACTGCCAACAGCACCAGGAAGTTACAAGTTCCTAGTCGTGGCCATTGATTATTTCACTAAATGGGTAGAGGCTGAGCCATTAACTACTATCACGGCCAAGCAAATCCAAAAATTCTTGTGGAAGAACCTGATATGCAGATATGGAATACCGAAAACCATAATTTCAGACAATGGTACTCAATTCGAGGAAAGTGGAGTTAAGGAGTGGTGTACAGATTTGGGCATAACACAACATTTCACCTCTGTTGGTCACCCACAAGCCAACGGACAAGTGGAACAAACTAACAGGCAGATCAAACTTGGCTTAAAGAAAAGGCTGGAACAAGAAGGAAAGCATAG
Source organism: Gentiana straminea (assembly GCA_036785695.1). Classification (NCBI taxonomy): domain Eukaryota; kingdom Viridiplantae; phylum Streptophyta; class Magnoliopsida; order Gentianales; family Gentianaceae; genus Gentiana; species Gentiana straminea. The sequence continues at coordinate 7,024,338 of JAVUPR010000243.1, forward strand.
AGTAGAACACCTACCAAATATTCTCTGGGCCTACAGGACTACCCCAAATATGTCAACACGTGAAACTCCATTCTCCCTAGCATATGGATGTGAAGCTGTTATTCCAGCAGAAATTGGATTTCCATCCCCCAGGACGACACTGCATAATGATCAGGTCCAAGAAGAGGAAATAAGGCACGCTAAGGATGAGCTGGAGGAGAAAAGGGATATTGCTTTGATCCGAATGGCTAAATATAAGCAACAGGTATCCCAGTATTATAACTCCAAAGTGAAACAGTGTTACTTTAAGGTTGGTGATCTGGTTTTACGTAAAAACGAAGTCAGCAGGCAAGAACCAATGGGAAATTTGAGTCCTAACTGGGAGGGACCTTATCAGATTATCAAAGTACATGGAAAGGGAGCATACCAATTGGCTGAGAGTAAAGGGAAAACCATTCCTAGAAGTTGGAATGCAGTTAATCTGAAAAATTTTATGTTTAAGGCAAGTGATTGTCGTTTTATTTTGCAAGTCTATTATGCATTATGATACTATTTTGAATTTTTGAATTACGTTGCATGACTGTAATATATTTCTATTGTTAAACTCTTCAAAAGAGATATGTTATTAAGTCTGAAAATTCAGACCGCTTTAAGACCTCAGGTCAGGTCGGTAACCTTCAGACCTCAGGCCAGGTCGATAACTCTTAAAAAGTTATTAAGTCTGAAAATTCAGACCGCTTTAAGACCTCAGGTCAGGTCGGTAACCTTCAGACCTCAGGTCAAGTCGATAACTCTTAAAAAGAGAAAATTTATTAAGTCTGAAAATTCAGACCGCTTTAAGACCTCAGGTCAGGTCGGTAACCTTCAGACCTCAGGTCAGGTCGATAACTCTTAAAAAGAGAAAATTTATTAAGTCTGAAAATTCAGACCGCTTTAAGACCTCAGGTCAGGTCGGTAACCTTCAGACCTCAGGTCAGGTCGATAACTCTTAAAAAGAAAAAATTTATTAAGTCTGAAACATTAGACCGCTTTAAGACCTCAGGTTAAGTCGTTAACATTCAGACCTCAGGTCAGGTCGATAACTCTTAAAAAGAAAAAATTTATTAAGTCTGAAAATTCAGACCGCTTTAAGACCTCAGGTCAGGTCGGTAACCTTCAGACCTCAGGTCAGGTCAATAATTCTAAAAATGAGGAAATTCATTAAGTCTGGAAATAACTAAACCTGCTAAAAACCACAGTATGACGTATGCTGTATAGACAATTCACACGTCATATTGGGGGAGCAAAGGGTAAATGAGGAACGCATAAAGGCAAACACATGTTGTAGAAATTGTGCAAAAAACATGTTGAAATTATGCAAAACATGTTGAAGAAAATGTGCCTTATATTGTGCCAGAGGCACTAAAACTCCAAAAACTCAGCAAAAAGCAAAGTTTGAGGGCAACAACAACAAAATTACAATGTTTGAAATTAAAATAGAGGACAAGCGTAATGTTTTCACTTTGAACTGGGGGGAACTTGAGATTGAGATGATGAGCCAGTTTGAGCAGGTGGAGGATTTTTGCCATACTTGGAGACCAAGTCCACTCCATCCCTAAACTCTTTGAATCTGGCCTCATAAATTTGAGATCCATCATTTCTGTTCCAACCCGCATGGGAAAGCTTGGTAGCATCAACATTGAGACCGGCTGCTTTTACATCTTCAATGGCTGAGGAGTACCCAAACCAGATAATTGGGGCAAATAGCATTTTTATACTATCGGCTAGCTCGTCAGATCTTCTATAATCGGCGAGGGTTTGGCAATGTGCTCAGGGAGTTTGCTTTTCAGATTGTCCTTTTTCCACTTTAAGATCGGCTACCGTCTTTTCCTGCTCAGATCTAATTCGATTGGCAGTAGCTACATGAGTCTGGAACTCACCATCCTTCGCCAACAACTCATCGGATAAGGCCATCTTTTCAGCTGTAGAAGTGTTCAACAGATCTTCATATTTGGCTTTCCATTCAGATAAAGAGTTGGCCAGATCTTCTTCAACTTTTCCAGAATTTCTCAGTCTGGACAGGATCTCCTTACCTAGTTTGGCGCCCTAAAAGGGAATGCAGGGAGCAAATCAGCATATATTAGCCAAAAAAAGACAGATTACTACCTTTGAAAGAGGATCCTTACAAATTTGGACAAGTCTTGATTGGTCCACTCTTTCCAATCATATCTTTCCCCTTGAGCTCGCTCATAAGTCTCAGCATCTTCATCAGCCTGATTCTGAGATCTGATACGCTTTGAAGGACGTCTATTATCAATTGTGGCCTCCACTGGAGCAGTACGGGGGACCATCTGATAGTCATTGGTATCCTCAGAATCACCATCAACATGATCTGTTTCGATTGAAGGCTCATTTGGATGAGTGTCAAGAGGGTTAGCAGTCTGATCAGACTCATTTGGGTTGATAACGGGATCGGATGCATCCTGGGCCCTAGGAGGTGAGGCCTCATCAGCTATTTGAATGATGTCGGTAAAACTCTCCACTGCAAATGTCAATAAGAAATTAAAAGCATGTTTTAGAGAAGTCCTACTTATATTATATCTCTCCTCTGATAGCTCAACATAAGGTTCTGGACCAGCAGTTTCCAGACGAGCAGCATCGATTAAATTGGACTGTAGTTCCTCAGACCCAGATAAATGGTGGACGCTCTGATGTCATTTAACAACTTCTTATCTAATTGGCCTTCCAACACATCGCTATTCTTTGTGGAAGTGTTCCATTTACCTAGATCCCTAGCAGTGTTGTGCCTAATGAAAAAGAAGTGTTTTTTCCAATCGGAGAAGGATTGGTCTGTTTTCTTAATCAAATGTACACTACTCAAACTATCAGTCCTCCTACAAAAGTAGTACCAACCACGGCTTTTCTTAACCTGTTTACACTGGTAAAAAGTTCTAAAAAGTAGCAAAGTGAAGGGGGTGACAAAACACCTACACCAAATCAAGAAACCTGTAATGGCCCTTATACTATTGGGGACTATCTGACCAAGTCCAAAATCATAATATCGGAGTATTTCCAGAAAAGCGGGAGGAAGAGGAAATCTGAGACCGCAATCGAACTGTTCTTTATAAACAGCACAATATCCGGCAGGAGGAGCAGCAGCACTTTTTCCAGACGCAGGTCGGATGGGGGCATAAACGTTCTTCTTTATCCCGTATCTATCACAGATGTCTGTGATATCAGAATCTTTCAATTTGGAGTCGATTGCATGGCAAGCCATCATTTTCTTTGTCTCGTAGGTCCTCCTTAATGCTCTTATGGGCGCAGATAACCCGGAAATATTATACTCGGTCGGAGGCAATTCGATGAGGGAAAGAACACTAGAAGCAATCAAATGAGGGGGAAGAATAGAGAAAAGGGGATTCTCACTGGGATTAGATATATCAGACTGGCCAGGATTCATAAGGAATAGAAAGAAATTCGCACAGGAAGATAAGAGACTTACTTGATAATTAAAGGGGCAAGTCCAGCAGATCTGACACTTTCGTCTATAAATAATGATGGACGTTTGCAGTTTTTGCTGGATTTAATAGCTTTCAGCCGAAAGGTGGGATGTTTAGACTACGCATCGATTGAAAAGACAAAGCGTGTGCAATTATGGTGGCATTTGAAATAACCGAGGCAAAGGGGGATAGGCCATCTGGATGGTACACGTGGAACAACCCTTGAACTTCAGATCTTAATCCATTCAAAGGGCCAGACCATATCGATTAAGATCTGGGGGGCTTTGATTGGAGGTGACCCGAACAGGTCCACGTGTCAAGCGTATACAGAATGGACCAGCAGAACAGGATAGAGCCATATCTGACCAGGAGGTCAGTACGTCCAGATAGACCAGGCGACTGGAAAAGATCCCTGATCAGGCCAGGGCAGGTCCCTGACCGGAGAACACAGACAAACCAGGCTAGGGCAGGTCCCTGACCAGAAGAAGCAGATCAGAGACATACATATCTGGGATAAAGAGCAGCTAAGTGTAAACGTGAGACGTGGGTGGGTTACCTAACCGCCCATTAACTCCATTATCACGGATAACCGCCTGAACTACAGTTGGACTTGATTCCAAAGATATATTTGGATACGTAGGCAACATATTCTTTAAGTTCAGTCCATTGATAACAAAACTACTCTTTGTTTGATCCTAGAGCAAAAAAAGACCAAACAGTTTACCCGTTTCATTCTGAGTTCGATCACCAATGCAATATTTATTAATTTTTTTTTCTCTATCTTACCCCTAATTTATTATCAATCCAACCAATTTTCATTACTTAAAAATTATTGTATTAATAATAGTTAATAATATTTTAGACATAACAATAAAATTTATAACATTCAATCACTTCTATAATTTATGAAAAACATTTAGGATTACTTATATTTTTAGACCAGAGGCGGTACTAGATTAGGCAAGGCACGGCATACATATCCAGAGAAGCCAAAAAAAAAAAAAAAAAAAAAAAACAAACAAACAAACAAACAAACAAACATTCCTCCCCTCACGAAAATGATCAAGAAAGAAAAATGCATACGATAGCATGGCACACTCTTTGTAAACCTCGAGATGAAGGGGGTTTGGGATTTAAGAAACTCAGGCAGATGAATGTAGCCATGTTAGGTAAGCTAATGTGGCAGTTGATTACTCAAAAAGATGACCTGTGGGTGAATGTTCTTACCCATAAATACAAAAGTTTGAATGAGCAGGCAAAAACAGGCGCGTCACCAACCTGGAGGGGCATTTGTAAAGCGTTTGGTCTTTTACGTACAGGTTTGGAGTTGGAGGTAAATACAGCAAAGTGGAATCTAGAGTCCAATGGAAAATATTCTGTGCACTCAGGATACAGACTTCTGACTTCGTCTCCTCTTGACCAGTCTACACCGGAACCCATTTGGAAGGCTATATGGGAACTTAAAGGACCGACTAGAGGGAATTATCTTATTTGGAGTATCGCTCACAATGCTATACCAGTGGCGGATTTCCTTTATCAGAGACATATTGCTGACTCTTCCATATGTACTCTATGTGATGAGGCCGTTGAGACCATTTTACATGCTATCGGGGACTGTCCTTGGGCAAAAGATATATGGGTAGAGTGTGTGCCCGATCAATTAAGAACCGATTTTTTTGGAGCTGTGACTACTAAAGATTGGATTTTATGCAACTTGCGGAGTAACAAAATACCAAGACGAGACAGAGATAAGTGGAAGTATATGTGGAAGGAACTACTTTATGGCATTTGGTTGTGGCGGAATAGAGTCAAACACAATGACGATGAAGAAAGGCCTCCAACCTATAGCTTTATTGCTAATGCATTTGATAGGGCAGAAACTTGAGACTAGCATTGGTCGCTTGGCACTAGTCTTTTGTTTAAGCAGTTCTTGTTGCAGTTTGTTTGGTTGTTACTAATAGTTGTACTTGTTGTGGACATTCCACTCAATTTATAATATAAGCAGCCGTCTTTAAAAAAAAAAAAAAAACAAACATTCCTCCCCTCACTGTACACGTAACGAATCCCGCTGCAAGCCAAAAACGCACGCCTACGCATTACACCAAACGGCTGGCGCGGGGCAGATCCATAACGATAACGCCCACTTTCTTCTGTCCATCCCGAACGACACTGCCAACCTAAACCTCTCTTGTTTATTTCTGCCCTTTCGCCCTTGTCGTTTACCACTATAATTCTACTTTTTTCCTTGTTTTATTTATGCATTGCCAAGTGTAATTGAGAGAAACCAATAGTCAAACACTTTCATCGTTGTTCTCTAGATTTATTTGAATTTGAGCTGCTTTGTGGGCTCCGCTCAGACCGTTACTGCAATTGAACAGCAGGGACTTTTGGGATTATTGTATTTGGATATAATTTGTCCTCTGCGCTTTTAATTTTTATTTTTGTTTGGATGCTTAGTTGAGTTCTTGATGGTTTTTTGGTGGGTTCACTGAAAATTCCATCTTTCTTCGTTCTAATAAGGGTTTATTTTGGTGATCAAGGTTATATTTCCAACTGATTTGGAGATCACTGGATTCATAAGCACGTGTCTTTAATCATCAGAGTTTTCTTTTGGTTGTTTTTCTTTCTTGATATGAGGATTTGTAGACATTGCCTGAAGATTGCATTCGATTCTATTAACGTATTGGATTCTTTACCCTGTCTTCAGTTCTCTGTAATGAATTTGTATTTACAGAGGGTACAAAGTTAACATTCTTATGATTTAGTGATTCAAGTTTCCATAGTTGAATTTGACAAAGACTTGGTAGCTACTTCTTGGCTACCAATTGTTTGTAATTATGTCTGGTGGAACACCTGTTGGGGGAGGAGGACATATGAGACAAAGGCACAGTCAAGGGTATGCCTCCAGCGGTGATGATCTGGATGACGATGCTTGTTCTAGACGTGTATATTTCTCATCGTCCTTGCCTGAATCCTGGACGTGGTTTCAGATTGTAGAGATAACCCTTTGGATTGCTTCAGTTATTTTTATCATCTATTACGGTGATAGACATTCCAATTTCATACACATCTTGCGCCATGACAACAGGATTAGAAGGTACACATCATCTTGCTTAACTAGAATGCTTTACTATTTCTGTAATCTTCTTTTGGTAATCAAGCTATGGATTATTTGGCTGTTTATCCTTTTTTTTTTTTTTGTAATTTGAGTAAGATAATTCCTTGAGAACTTTGATATCATTGAAGATGGGAATTAGTGAATTGATCCATTTTGGTTAGCAGTTTTTGTTTATACTTTCTATATGGATCTCAAACATTGGAAATAGCACACCCTAAATTGTTTCATCCAATTTCAATAGGATTAATATTTTCATCTGTCTAAATCGCTACATGTAAGGATTGTGTGCTAATATTAAACACAGCTCATTTTTACTTTGTTTGGAAGGCTTATCTTATTGTTATGCACTCAAGAGGATAATGTATTGGATTAACGACTAAGTGTACTTTTTGAACTTCCTATCAGTTTCTATGAGATAAAGAGACCATTTTAGTTGCAGTCGAACATCATGTTTGTGTAGCTTGTTACATGAATAATCAGGTTCATTGTTTGGTTGGTGTTTTGGACTAATTTGGTATGTTCAAATACTGTTGATCTATTCGTTCCAATGATTAATATCCTTCTCTTCAACTTGTTTACCTTTTCAATTGAACTTCACTTGAACACTTGATGGGTTCAGCTAGCAGCTGAGTGAATGTTTCCTTGTAATTTTGTCTCTTTCTACTTCTTAGTCATAACATTTCTGACTTTTACATTCATATTGTTATTCTTTAATCCTTTGTAGCTCCTTCGAAAAGTCTTGTAGTTGTTTTGCTATCTTTAGTCAGAGGTTCCTACATCTATGAACTTGTGCTGATGCATCTCTAGTTTATATTTGTGCACCGTCAGTGTTGGTGAATCTTTGACTTTTCCTCCACATAGCAGTAACTAATTTAGCATTATTAATCAAAGTCTTAGCTTCTGTTGTGTGAACACATGGTCATTCCTTAGTATATATATGTGTGTGCCTGATGATATAAGTTTGCCCACACTATGCTAAATTACGTTTGGGCTCCTAAATTTCAAGAAACAATTTGGGTCATTATTGTATAAAGTATTTTTTATATCAAGCAATTTTGAAAGAAAGCGTTGGGCATGATTGTAAAAGCTACCGTCCAGCCAGATGTCACAGGTTTGAACAATGAAACAGCCTCTTGTATGTTAGACATGTAGCATACATAAATGACACGCCCCTTACTTGTTGGGCTGGGATATAATTTTTTTTTTCTTTCTAAAGCTCCAGGCAATACACACAATTCATGTTTCTTTTATCCTCTTGATTTCTTTGAAACTATATCCGCAGAAGCAAAAGGGCGTTTCCTTGAAATTGGGTTGGTCTACTTTTGGAAACCTGTATTTTGCTGATCCTTATCCCCTCATATGGACACGTATTTGTTCAAAGTTTATGTGTAGTTGCAACCAATGCTGGTAACTATAATGGGCAACCTTAGAGGCTCCTTTGTATGCTGTAACTTTTTCTTTTTCTTTTTCTTTTTCTTTCTGCATGATATGTTTAGAGGCATAGCCTCTTTTGGTTCTTCTAGCAAATGCAGTTACTTAGTGCACTTGAGAGTTATTATTTTTTGTGCTAAAAAATCTTAAGTAACGGATTTAATTTAATATGCTTGTGTACATGAGTTGTCGTTTTCGCTGTAGGATTATTCATCTATGTTTGTGCAATATGCTTTTCAAGTGTATTTCAGATTCCTACATCTCTTTTGTCTCTTTCCCTGTCAGCTGAACAAATTGCATTGATGTGTCATTCAAAAACTGATTCTCGTGTGAAGTCCATATTGAAGCATTCTATGAATAAGATTCCAATGCTAATCTGCAAAGATCAAAACTTGTCAAGAATTTTCACTATGCAATTTTGTCACATCACATGTATATTTCCATCAGTTTCAGCTTCAAGTTCCAGCCATGTTTTCTATAAGCAAATACATAAATATGAATTCTCCACCACACTGATTATGTCATTGGTTTGGGCTTTAGCCCTTTAATGAACCAGTTTTGAATCTTGATAATCAGATTACAATTTGACGAGTTCAACATGTATTTGTGATTGTTTGGTGGCACTTAATGTGCTAGGTGCTGGTAATATGATGGATTTGTGCTTTGGTTTTTTTCCTTTTTCAAGTACAAGTGGGTGAAGGCTTGTTGATCTCCAATGGCTCTTTTCTTTCATTAAAGCATGCCAAATATTTGTCCACCTTTCAATTTACGTTATTGTTGGCTGACCAAATAACTTCTGGTACTATTAGACCCTTTGGAACTGATTGGAGATTTATTTTACATTGTCTTTCTGCATTATATTTGTAAATCAGAGGTGGCCTCTTCTGCATCCTTATCAGCCTTTGGAGTGCCTTAAGTAGATATTTACTTATTCAACTGCTCCTCCTTGCAGGACTCCATTGCACATCGGCATGTTTTGTGTCGGTTTGAACATTCTTTATTTCTTTTATAGAAGTATGTTAGCTTCGGGAATCCAGATGATAAGTTGGAAGTGGGAGATTTCCAGTGTTGCTGCTCTGCCATTCATTACAATGCTTGGGCTCACATCATTCTGCTTGTAAGAACGAACTTAGATATTCAGACTTCTAAGTGTTCTTTTGTTATATATATATATATCTTTTAGTTCATGTTGGGCTCTCTGTGTTTTTTCTTTGGTCCAGGTTCTCTTTTGCATTGTGGCCTATATGGAGTTTCTTGACCCTTCCTCTGCTGGTATATAATTTTCCCTCACTTTTCCTTTCCTTTTTCTAGACGCATAATCTAACTGAAGTGTGAAAAAATCTATCTGCTGCAGTTCACTTTATTCATGGCTTTCATGATCATCTTACCGCGTCTAATACTTGGAACTTTCAAACAGCAACCCGAGCTGCTACGTATAGATTGAGTTGGAATGATGTTGGATTAGTTGAAGTAGAAAGAAGAGCACAGAGAAAGAACATGAACACTAATAGACTTATCTGGTGGGGACGTAGTTTTAGTTTTCTGGTGCATACATCCAGACATTATTATGATTGATCGCTATCTCTCTCTCAGAGAAAAGCTACATTCTTCTTGTATTCGTTTTGGGCTGCCTTTTTTTTTTTTAAATGTATTTTTTTTGCTATATCAAGTGGATATTTGATCCATGTTTCTACAGAATGAAAAGTCTGGTGGTGATCTTGTGGTAACAGACAGGACTAGCTAGTATTGGACGTGTAAATATATACCTTTGTTTGGATTTTGAACACATTTTTAGTATAAGTTTTAAAGCAGGAATACCTTGTTAAGCTGTGATGCTATGCTGTCTCAATAACCTATTCCAACTCTCTGTTCTCCGTCTTTTTTTTTTCCTAATGATTTTTATTTTTTTTATTTACTTTATATCCTCCAAAAGTCAAGACCCACATATCATTTCTTTCCCCTCCTGCCAAATTTAGTCCGCTGCCCCTATATGGGAAATACTAGATGGGATTTAAGGTGAAATGACGGATGAAACGATCAAAATAACATAATTTAAATACATAATGAAACTGTATGGTTAATAAGTCTCCACATGGTGTCTTCACAGGTGTAGAGATACCACACAATATATCTATCAAAATAATCCTATTGTCCAAAAAAATAAAAAAAAATACACCAAAAAATCGCAGATAATTTTTCTGCGCATCCTTGTTGTGAGTTGATATTTATCATTGTAAAAATAAAATATAGTTGTATCGTATGAAAAGTAATAAGTTAATGTCTCGATTAAAGATAAAAATAAAAAACTATTAGATAATAAATTAAAGACAATCATGTAATGTCCATGTCCTGGATACCGAGTCTTATATGGACATGGAATGTTCGGCACATGATATTTCGAATAAACCCTACATCTCACATAAGTCTCGTGTCATATCAGAGTAATAAAAGATTTACACAGGAAAAAAAAAAACAAACAGAAGGCTCGGGAAAACAGACCCTCAGTGTCTTCCATACAACCAACCGGAACTACAACTATTGTCAAACTACATAAATAACCGAAAGCAAAAACTATTATCCATTACAAGTCACTTGTCTGAAAAGAAAAAAAAAAGAACAACCATAAAAGGAAACTAGAACTTAACAACTCCATTGTTCCACCCTAAGCTAACACACCTAGCTCGTCGTCAAAACATCATGTACCTGCAATCTTTTTATTCCAAATAAATTAAGGAGTGAGCATCATCTGTATGCTCGATAAGGAGAAAGAAAATCAAAAGACAAATTCGTGTATGTCGAATGCTGGGATACACGACGTTAATGTTTAAAAATAGACAGTTATTGTGGTGGCCATAGGGCAACTGTAGTGGCTTTAAATACATCCATTTTCTTTTACAGTCTAAAATGTAGACGTATTCCAAAACAAAAAAAAAAGAGTAAATAATAGCTCTTTTTGGAAGCTTTTTTTCCACCAAATCTATACAACTCTCCAAAAGTGGAGGCACATATGGACTGACTTTGTCAATATACATATTTTGTAGAGTCATTATACCTCATTTTTCCAAGCTCCTTTTAAACTTTTTAGAAGGTGGGTCATGTGAATAATTTATTTTATTTATACATTGGAAGGTGGAATTTGGAAGCCCATGAATAAATTCATCACTACGGTTGCCCTTAAGACAATGATAGATTTATTGGGATGTCTATAAAAGCCCCCTTTAGAATTGCACACATATGTTCATAATCCAGCTCGCCTCATGCCATTACGATGTTCATCATTGGCTAGGCAACGAGCGTCTATTAATGAAGCCTTTAGTCCGGCTTCCACAGGTCAACCTGAAGCGATGGGGGTCGATTTACTCGCCCCTCGGTCCGCAGCTCGCCCGCTCGGACCAAGCCCGCTTGATTAGGCAAACAAAGCGCATACACGACGGTTACAAGATGAGAACCTGCAGCGGTTATGAGCGAGATCGTCCAATTCGCCTGCCACGTCAGGCACGTAGTTAATCACGTTTTGTTGTACTTAACTGCTCCTTAATTACCGTCATTGTAAGCGCTGCCTCTTAATCCCTATAAATAACGGCATTTATACCCTAAAAAGGACATCTGATTAATACTAAAAGCTGATAAACTCTGTCAATTTGTCGACTGTCGAGCTCGCCACTTTTATTGCTTTCCAATCTTCTTACATTTCTTGAGTGCCACCGTGCACCACCGGCAAAATCACACATATCAGCCAGATATCTACCGTTGAAATCATCAAAACCCGTTTGTGATATTTCCGACAATATCAAAACTGAACCGTTTGTTTTAGGTAATCGAATTGAACCGAACCGAAATATACAAATTGGTTAGGTTCGGTTAATCGAAAATTGAAATAAAATATGAAAATTTCTATTCTATTAAACGGTTTGGTTTTTATTCTATTTTTTCGGTTATAAATAACTGTTCGGTTATATGCAATTTTTCATACACGGTTATAATATTTTGGTTATGAAAACTAGTTATAAAAGTTGATTATAAACATTTCGGATACTATTTCTATTCAATTCAATTAACAGTTCGGTTTTTATTCAATTCGGTTTTCGGGTTGGATACGGATAATCAGTTTCTCCATAATAATAACCGAAACCGAAATAAAAATACTTATTAACCGAACCGAATTGAATCAAATGATCTTGGTTCAGTTTGGTTTGCGAATAATCCGTATGCGTGTACACCCCCTACCAGTAGACACATGAAGATTAAACTAATCTCTTTAACAAATAAAAATAAAATCAACTAATCCGGCACATATCGTATACTACCTCCGTTTCAAAATATAAATCATCCTATATTTTTTGATTTATCCCACAATATAAGTCATTCTACGTTAACAATGCAACATTTATTGTCATTTCTTTATCTTACCCCTAATTTATTATTAATCCAACAACTTTTCATTACCTAACAACTATTACATTAATGATAGTCAAGGAATATTTAAGACATTTTTTTTGAATAAATATTTGAGACGTTAACTTTCAAATTAATGAGATTCAACAACTTTACTTTGTGTGAAAAACTCATTAATATTTTGGAATGAAGGCTAAGATATAATAGCACACTACTATTTAATACTTTCTCCTAGCTTAGGATTCCTTCAATTCTTGCGATTGTATAACAAAGTGTCTTTTCAGTCGCACCCTGAAAGATAGATATTGAACACAAGTTGCTCCTGCCGATTGGTCAAGCCAATGGCGAGTGCTCAGGAGAAAGGAGTAAAGTATATTTATAATATGAACGCCGGCGGAAACATCAAGCACGATTCCGATTCATCCGCCAATTCAAATACGAAGAAGGTAAGCTCCCGAGGAGGCTGGGGATTAAGGAGATCGAAAACCATCCGCGAAGTTGATCATCGTCAATACGGCGAAGTGAATGCCGGAGAAGCTAAAAAAGGCATGGTTCTTGTCGGAAGAAAATCGGTTTCCGGCGGCGGCAGTGGCGGCGAGGCGAGGAAGTCTGTATCATACCTAGAAGTGAATGCGGCTTCAGTGGCGGCTTATCTTCAGGCGAAGGTTTTGGTAACTGATATGCCGGCGTTTATGCAGGTTCACGCATTTCGTTGTGCGCGGCGGACGTTTGATAATCTGGATACATTTAGTTCTAAGCAATTGGCTTGTTCCTTGAAAAAGGTACCCCTGAAACTTTACTTCCTGTAATCATTCTTAACCCATTGTATTTTTTTTTTAATTTTATTTTAATTTAATTATTAATATTCTGATTTAATCTATTTTATTAAAACAATATAGTAGTTTTTTTTTGGTTTAAAATAAAATTAAAAGCAGGTTCTAATTACCTCTACCGGATATTTTTACAGTTAGATTGTGTAATATTTTTGTACATAATCAAAAGTTAAATAAAAAAAAAAAAATGATTTGTATGTAATTTTGTAATTAAAATCATAGATTAGGTGATTCTAGGGGCATGTTGAAACCAAAACTGAATGGGCTATTTTTCCGTAACAGTAGTAATTAATTTATATATTGTTACTCCTGACAGACAATGAATTGGAAGATGAATAAATAAGTACTTTTTCTTCTGACCATATTCACAATTGATTCTGATTCACCCACTTTTGGTTTGATTTATTGTTTAATAATTCTTTGTATATAAAAAAAATCGAAAGCTTTAATTTCGCCGTAGATGCTTATTCTTCCACGTCACATGAATAAATGGATGGCACATGTCTATCTAATAGTTGGATATATATATGGACTGGGGCGTTCTATCCAAATTTATATTTGGGGTTAAATATTCTTTTAGGCCCGTAAATATATATTTTTTTTGCTTAAACAAGATTCAAACCCTGGTCACTTGTCAAGTTATATCACAGTGCTTATAATTATGACAATATCTTATTGGTTCTTAAAAATAGAACATATATATATATTATTGAGTCAAAGTTTCGCGAAGCTTAAAATTCATAGATTTTTTTGTGACTCTAGACCATGGCTCTCTTGGCCCTCTTCAGGGGCGGCCCTGTATATAGAAAATGATGATGAGACAACAATAGCAGCAAGCCACTAGGTAGGACCCAAGTCCTTTCAATTCGGATCAATGCAAAATTTCTTCTTTGTCCCTTCTCGCCATATATGTACATGCTAGAAACACCATTGCTTCTGCACATGTATTTGTCGGCTACTAGGGAGTTAGATTAGTAAGCATCACCATCTCATCTCACATCACATTGTTCTCTTATAATAAAGACTATTTAAGTGAAGCTAATACCCCCACCCGTTTCTATTCAACTCAACAAAGTTATGGAAAAAAAAATCTCTTTTATTAACGAGGTTTAGTTATAGACATACAAACAAGTTTTATTAATTTTTGTTTGGAAAAATATAGAAATTAAAAAGACTACTTTGTGTTGGAAAATTTTGATGAATAAGAATTTGACAGACTTAGAAAAAACTCCAAGGCACATAAGAACGTTATCTTTAAAGAGATGTTTCGTCTCATACTGATTGTCACTTAGGGATTCAAACGAAAATCTCGCTCAGGATACAGTGGAGGTGTTTGATTCAAACAGTGACTTGTTTGAATCAAACCCGATGACACTCAATATTTGTTCTGATGATGCTGTAACCTATGTGAATTTCGACTGCATACTTGTGCCTTTTATAGGCTGAAGGTACTCCATAAACGAATGGAGGTACTCTTTACACAAAAGGGTAGAATCATGTCAGTTCGGCCTATAAACATGCAACTCTTGAATTTTCTAAGTTGCATCCATTCGTAGGTTCATGAACCCCGTTTTGTTGCAATAACATTAATTCGTACGGCAACTCGTATGGAAACGATAATCAAAATATTTATTTATGAAAAAATATCTAACACTTTGTAGGCATGTTTTGAGGCTATTAATAAATTGAATTTTGTATTTACGGAAAACGCGATAAGTATGTTTTAAAAATTAAAAAAAACTTCAACTAAAAGACCGAATTCGAGAACTTGACCTTAAACCCAATAAATGTCAGGGCCGGCCCTGTCCTCGTAGAACAACATAACCACAACCAACCCAATTTCAACATATGCAAAGTTCTTAAGTTGCAGAGAACTTTGATATGAAAAGAATTATTTTTTGAGGTTCCATTTGCCTCATTTGAAGTATCTTAAGACCCTCCTATAAGCTGCCTTTAAGTAATATTCTAAAGGTGCATCATGAAACTAATTCAGTTGCTGTGTTTCCAAATAAATATTTGGTCTAATAAACAGAATATAAAATAGCTTAGTAGCAACTAAGCTTATGTAATAATCATTAGTTGGTAAATTAGCTGAATCATCATCAGAAAGTTTTTGAAAAGTTTCTAAGGCAGTTTTAGTTGGTTTTACTCTCTAAGAATCCATTCTCTTTTAGAAGCACTATGCAATACTTCTCGTGTTCAGTGGCGGACGTAGAATCTTGG
Organism: Gentiana straminea; assembly: GCA_036785695.1. NCBI lineage: Eukaryota > Viridiplantae > Streptophyta > Magnoliopsida > Gentianales > Gentianaceae > Gentiana > Gentiana straminea. Next base: position 7,039,796 of record JAVUPR010000243.1, read on the forward strand.
GCAATGGGAGGCAATAGAATAGTTGATTTCCACAATCGTAATCTAATAATTCATCTGTCGTTCACGATTAAAGTGCCATAGAAAACGCCTTTTGATTGAAGGCAAAGGAAACGTACAACATACCCAACTTCATTATACTCCCTAAAAACCTGTAGAGCCACCTCCATAAGTGATCCCACAAGATCTTCAATTAGGTGAAATATTCAGCTACAGTTAAACTTTGTGTGATGTATTTTTTTTTTTTATTCCCCATAAGATCAGAAAGTTTTCCAAATCGCTATTTCCCATGACGATTATGAATCAAATGATGAAAAGTAGAAAGGAGATGAGCAACTTTAAAGCAGTAAATGCTCTGATACCATGACGATGAAAAAATGAAACTAGAACAGAAACTAAAGCAAAACGAACCGAGAAAACTGAGGAAATTAAACAACGATTGTAGTCATTCAATCTGCGACAATCGATGTGAAGTCCTTTAAGAAAATACATAAAAGATGGTTACAAATGTCGATCACTATGCCTCCTCCTCCATTTGTTAATTTACCTTTTTCTCCCTCGTGGTTTGTAATGTTAACTTTTACCTTCTTTTTATGACTCGTCTTGTAAACTTTTTTTCAATTCATCTCAAATCCATAATCTTTAATTTATTTTTGCGATATTCTATAACACGTTGTCAATTTAAAGTATCTTCTTCTTCTTCTCTCCGAATGCAGGAGTTTGACAAAGGATATGGCCCTGCTTGGCATTGCATAGTGGGATCAAGTTTCGGATCGTTCGTGACCCATTCGACCGGTTGTTTCCTCTATTTCACAATGGAAAAGCAGTATATTCTTGTTTTCAAGACTAAAGTACAAATGGCTCTCAAATCCTGATATCAAACAAATTTTTTTTTGTTTTTCTTTTTACACTTTTGGCGCGATTCGTCTTTTCGATGCTTCTTTACATGTACACAAATGTTTATGCAAGAAAAATGTTGGGCAAAAGCTGTAGTTAGCCAAGTCAATATGAAGAATTATCATTATTTGTATGTCATCTATACATAAACTTCAATACATCACAAAATTTATTACTCTTCTTTTGTAATGAGGGTCTTTCTTTTTTTCTTCTTGTATTTATTTCTGTGGATTCTCTTAGCTAGTCAGCTTTTCAAAAAAGAAAATTTTGGGGCACTCCAAAGCTTTTGGTCAGCTATATTTTAGGCATGCACCGTCAAATTGTGTAAAATTTTCAAGTAAAATAAGGCCTATTGAGAGAATCCAATAGCATATATGATTTGAAATAAAAAATTTATCTCAAAAAAAAAAAAAAAAAAAAAAAAAGGAATTTGCTTTTCGAAGTGCTCACAAGACACCGCCAATGCGACATTGTCGAGTTGGATGATGTTGAGGTATGGGGACAAGAGGTTCAGGTTCAACCTTCCTAAGGACATTTTAGGCTAAATGTTCTATTCAAGTTCATTGCTTCACATTATTATGTGTATTGTTATGCATAAATGTGGTGGTAAATAGCGTTGAATTCTATTGTTGTCCTATTAACGGGAGTAGTATTAGGGGGTGTTAACGATCCAAGTCGAATTGAACATTGAGCTTATCGAGTCAAGCCTACATTACCAACATGATTCTGAGTACGAACTTGACATGATTATTGAATTCAAAATTAATCACGAACACCTTCAAATTATAGTTTTGCTCAAGTTGAATTTTGGCTTGTTTGGAGTTAAATAATATTTTTTTTCTTGTTTCAAGTTAAATAACATATGTTATTACTTTCAAATAGTACGACAAATATAAATTATTTTTGATATATTTAATTCTGCCTATAAAACAAAAAAATACATTTTGTTTTTTGAAGACAACAAAATTCATTTTGTTTTTCTTTTTTTGTTTGTTGAGGAAAAAATAGTATTTATTAAGCGCTGTCAATCGCGCAAACATCAATTACATCAGAAGGTGGATGATTATCCCAATCCTTGAAAGAAAGCGAATCAAAGCCATAACGGGCTAAAAGATGAGCTAGTATATTGCCAGTTCTCTTAACAAATGAAAAGGTGATAGAACTAAACAAAACAAATAACTCTTCGCACGCTTTTAAGATTCCTCGGAGCTCAGATAAATCCTCTGTTGGTGATATGAGCCGTTGGATAAGTAACAGGCAGTCTCCTTCGAAAATCCAGTGATTGCAACCATGAGCCAATGCTACCGTCAAGGCGTGGTAGAGAGCTAAAGCCTCTCCCCATAGGACATTGTGGCATCCTCCAAGAGGGTAAGAAAAAGATGCTATAATGTTACATTCACAGTTGCGTATTATACCTCCGACTGATAGTTTGTTCTCCACAATTGAAGCATCAAAATTAACCTTAATAAATCCGGGTGCAGGTTTCGTCCAAGTGGCAGGCCAAGAAGATGTTGGCTGATTTTCATTTTTTTGTGACTTGCTCATTTATCTTAGCAGCTAGTGTAGCTGCTTGGGTAAGGATTCGCGATACATAGATATCTTCTCCTTCAAAAATGGCATTACATCTGGATTTCCATATGAACCAGAGAGAGTAAATCGCTTTATTGCATATACTTTCATCTAGCTCGGCGAACATTCCTGCTATAAGATCCGTAATCAACCCCCTCATCATGACCGGTCTAATTAGCTTACTTTTTGACCATATGCGCTTAGCAACTGCGCATTGAATAAGGCAATGTTCAGTTGTTTCCTGAATGTCCATACAATAGTAGCATCTTCCATCCGTTATTCCGCGCTTTTCGAGATTAGTATTTATTGGGAGACTGTTGGTACAAGCACGCCAAAGAAAATGTTTTACCTTCGGTTGAATTTTTAGAGACCATAACTTGTTCCAAAAAGCTGTTGTGCGAGAATTTGAGGAGGAGCTGGCCCGTTCCATGTCATTTCGCTATGCTACGTGGTAGCCTGATTTAACCGTATAAATCCCGTTAGAGGTGAAATGCCATAATAAATTATCAGCTCTTGGCCGTGGCGAGAGATTGAGTTGGAGAATATTTTCCGCAATATACTAAGGAAACAAAGTTGTTATTAGATCCTCATTCCATTTGGGCCCCGGATTTAGGAGCTGATTTACTTTCATTTCGTCCAAGTTGTCATCGATGGTTCCTATCGTGAAATTGGTGATGTTAGGGATCCAAGGATCACGAAATGCGTTTACCTCTTCACCATTCCCTATTCTCCATCGCAAACCCTCATTGAGCAAGTCTCGTCCTGAAACGATGTTTCTCCAAACAAAAGACGAACCCGAATTGCATTTAGCTTCAATGAAATTTCTGTTTCGGAAATACTTAGCTTTCAGGAGACGGCTGGACAGAGTAGTTGGATATTTGAGGATCCTCCATGCCTGTTTCGCAAGCATTGCCAAGTTGAAGCTAGCCAAGTCTCGAAACCCTAGTCCTCCCTGCTCTTTCTTTTTACAACAATCCTCCCAACTTTTCCAATGAATTTTCCGCTCGCCTTCTTTAGCTCCCCAAAAGAAACATCTGGTCATTTTTTCAATCTCAGTGATCAAGTGTTTAGGCAACAAGAAACATTGCATTGCATAACTCGGGATGGATTGAATAACTGCTTTAATAAGAACTTCTTTGCCAGCTTGCGTGAGATATTGTTCTTTCCAACCGCTCATTTTTTTTCCAAACCTTCTCCTTCAAAAAATTAAATATATCAGCTTTCGATCTCCCTATAAGAAAGGGCAGCCCCAAATATTTACCATTTCCGTCGTTGTTTGTTATTCCGAACGAGTTGCATATATTCTGCCTTGTCAATGCTGGGACTGCTTTGGCGAAGAAAACACTGCTTTTGCTGAAATTTATTGCTTGCCCGGAGAGAGATTCATACTCTTGGAGGAGGTTTGTTATATTTGCAGCCGCCGCATCCGTTGCTTTTACGAATAGGATGCTATCGTCAGCGAAAAGAAGATGGTTCACAGGTTCAGTGTCATCGGTCCTCCTCCGAACGAGACTCCTTTTATGAGGCTGCTATTCTGCGCTTTATTTAATAGTGATGTCAGTCCTTCTGCACAAAGGACAAAGATAAAAGGTGAGAGTGGGCCTCCTTGACGTATTCCTCACGAGGAGCTGAATGAAGGCGTCGGTACTCCATTTAGCATAACCTGAAAGGAGACACTTGAAAGGCAGTTCAAAACAAGATTAATAATGTTATGGGGAAAATTCATCGCACCCATAATAGATTTAATAAATCTCCATTCCACTCTATCGAATGCTTTAACCATATCCAATTTGAGGGCCATATGTTCACAACACCCAGCTGCTCCCGTGCGCATGGAATGGAAAATCTCGAATGCTGCTATAGTGTTATCCGAGATTAGCCTTCCGGGTGTAAAGGCTGATTGGTTCTCGGAAATGATCTCATTCAGTGCAAGTTCTAAGCGGTTGGCCAACGTTTTGGATAGAACTTTATATACCGAGTTACATAATGAGATGGGCCGATAGTCTTTCATAGTCTCCAGTTCCTTCACCTTTGGAATAATAGAGATGAAAGTTCTGTTTATTTCCGACAAATCTGTCCCGTCGTTTAAGCAAACTAGGATAACCTTCATTGTGTCCACGCCGAAAATGTGCCAATATTTTTACAAGAATAACATATGCATCCCGTCGGGGCCGGGGGATTTTTTCGCAGGCATTGCTTTAGAGCTCTCAACACTTATTCTGCCGTAGAGTTCGCTGCCAATCTCTGCCTCAAAGGCTCATTCAATTTTTTGAATTGCAATGTATCTACGTCCAAATTAGAGTCTGCTTGAGTAGTAAAGAGGTTTTCAAAATACTCATTTGCCATTTTGTTTTTCTTGGGACCACAAAATTCATTTTGTTAAATGAAACATGAAAATAATCGATTTATAATTCATTATATAAATAAATTAATTGTTGGAATATGCAGCTGTCCTTATTCGTCATTTTATATTTATTATTATTTATTATCTACAAGCTGCGTACTTTGAATATGCAGTTAGTTTGTTATTTTATCTTCAGATAAATTAGGAGAATAAAAGTTGTTAGGAGCTTGTTTTGATTTAAGTTGTGATAAGATAGAGTTGTATGCTTATCCAACTCTTACTGGACTGTGTATTTAAAGGGATTAGCACATTGCTAATTCATTAGATTATTATAATAAAAGGAGTTTCCAGTCCTATAAAACTCTTTGGTTTTAGGTATTTGAGTGGTTTGGGTAGCTGAGATAAAAGCTTGGTATTTTTGGGATAGATGATCATAGGAGATATGATTGGACATAGGATAGGTTGGGTTGTTGTACTTGGCACACTTTCTAGGCTGTTTTCTCAAGGCAATGGGCAGGTAATCAAGGGATGTTTTTTCTGGTGGATTTGGTTCTTCATTAGATAACTCGTCAGAAGATTCACCTTGGTTAGACTCTGCACTACTATTTTCCCTTGGATCCTGTGTACCAGGATTGTCTTGAGAATCTGTTGGTTCACCTGGAGTGTGTAAGGCATCTACTGCAGACCTTTTTTCTCTCCTTTGATAAACTCTCCCTTTAAAAGTTTCCAACGGGTTAGAAGGTGGGTTATTCCCATTTTCAACGTGGATATATTTGTTGAAAGAGAAAGAACCACCTTCCTCCCCGTTTGGTCATTTGCACCAAAGTGTGATCAAATGTAATCCCTAGTTCTCGTGCTAATTTCGGGATGAGAATCATATCGAGGTGGTGTCCAAGAAATACGTACGATGAAATGTCTGCCTATGGGTACGGAGGCACGAGGCGAGGTTAGTTGCAAAGGGTTTTACTCGTGGAGTGGACTTTAGTGAGACTTTCTCCTTTGTTCTAGCTAAACTCGACACCATCGAGAATCATCTTATCTGTTGCGGTGAATGCAAGTGGCCGCTTGTGTTCTAAAGAGGAGATTTACATGGAGAAGCCTCGGATTGGGACTATCCTTTTTGTTTTTGTGATTTGAAAAAGGATAGGTGTTCATAGAAAGTAGCATCCATAAGTGACATATAGTTTCTTCTCTAAGGGATCAAAAAACTTATACCCTTTCTTAGTGGAAGAATACCCAGGAAGACACATTTCTTGCCTCTAGTGGTCTAACTTATTGCCCGTATTCGATGAATAAACCCTACGCATCCAAACACCCTACAGGGTAGATCACGAAAAAACGATAAAACAAAGCCCGTTATCTTGAAAAACAGATTTGAACCTATTGAGGGGGTTTGGAAGTTCAAAATTTTGGAAGGCATTCTCGTTGATTAGATAGGTTGCGGTCAAAACGAATGACAGACCTCCCCCAAAGGTATTTAGGACACTGAGCATAGATCATCAAACTTTGTTTTGACATATAGTTTGGGGCAATCTGGTCACATGGAGGAGCAAAAAACAGAATGTAGTCTCAAGGAGCAGCTCAGAATCAGAACTTAGGGCTATGGCTCAAGGTGTATGTGAAGAAATGTGGATAAGGAGGGTACTACAAGACCTAAGAGTCCAGTGCAGTATGCCTTTGAAGTTGTTTTGTGACAACAAAGGGGCAATTGATATAGTCAATGATCCAGTGCAGCATGACAGGACCAAGCATGTGGATATTGACAGACATTTTATCAAGGAGAAGATGGAAGAAGGCACTCTCTGTATTCCATTCCTTCCATCTCCTAAACAGACAGCTGATGGCCTCACCAAGGCACTGATGAAACCAGATTTCCAGAAGTTTGTCAGCAAGTTGGGAATGAAGGATATTCATGCACCAACTTGAGGGGGGGTGTTGGAATATGCAGCTGCCTTATTCGTCATTTTATATTTATTATTATTTATTATCTACAAGCTGCGTACTTTGAATATGCAGTTAGTTTGTTATTTTATCTTCAAATAAATTAGGAGAATAAAAGTTGTTAGGAGCTTGTTTTGATTTAAGTTGTGATAAGATAGAGTTGTATGCTTATCCAACTCTTACTGGACTGTGTATTTAAAGGGATTAGCACATTGCTAATTCATTAGATTATTATAATAAAAGGAGTTTCCAGTCCTATAAAACTCTACATTAATAGTAAAGTAAAACATGAAATTGATTAGATATCAAACCAATTTATACATAAATCTTCATAAGTACTTTCAATTTGATTTTGCCCTCGCGAGCTAATGAGTCGAGAATAAGAATACTTGAGATTGGGTCATCCATTATTCGATTAGCATTCAGGTCAAGTCTATTCGGTCTTGAACAGTGTCGAACCAAACTATTTGAGTAGTATTCGGGTCAAGTATATTTGATCTTGAATCATAACGAACCAAACTATTAGAACAAAGAAACAAACCAAACTCAAATTGCTCACGAACCGCTAGTCCGACACTGCATATGCTTTCGCCCGGCCAGCCCCTTATATTTAATTTTATCAAGTAAAGTGAGATCAAATCAATGAAGAGAACATTTCAATCTCTTTGTTTAAAGCTTTGTTTCTCCAAAATTCCGAAAACACCGGTCTCCATGTTCTAAATAGTTTCTACTTAATTTCTGTGAATTGAAGTCTACTGATTGTTAGGCAAGCTCATTATTGGATGCATACAAGAGTGATCACCATCAAGGAACTAAGAGGGCTCCACATGTCCTAATTCTCAGCTCAACTTTTAGATGTGTATGTTTGCGGCAGAATTATTTTCCCCGATATGCTTGGGGGTACTTTATTTTTAGTGTGCAATTTATTTTTTTCTGTTTTCCTTTCTAGTTTGAGATGGACGTTAGTCACAGAAATGGACGGTGTACAAAAACTGGAGGCCACAAGTGTTAGACAACCCCTGTTGCAGGTCCCTTTAGCCCCGCCTTGACGACAGCTCAGAAACGACTTAAAAAGGGGGACTTACCAAAAAAAATCAGGTATATGAAGAGTGTTGGAGGAATAGATGGTTTCTAAATTCTACAATAAATAGATAATAATAACATGAATTTTTCATTGTCATTCCCTAAAGCCCACTACCCTACAGTGTTCACATCTACAACAGCAGGACATTTCTACATGAGCAGATATAGATTCTGCACATGCATGGCTAGCCATTCTACACAAGACGATGAAGCCACATTTAAACACACAGAAATTTCAATGGATTCAAAAAAAACAAACCTCGTGATAAGCCAAGAAAATCCAGTTGGAATCTTAGGGTGTGTGTCTGCTTTCTCAACTTTTGTTTTCTTGGAAAAGCTCATCTGGTGGTCTTCAAGAAATAACAAGTGCTGCTTACCTTTCATTGTCTATAGTGGTTTATCCTGCAAAAAAGAAACACCTGCATCTGAAATAATCGAGGTTTTAAGGAATAAGAGGATATTTCTCGAGCAATCTGGAGCTCGGTGTGTCGTCATGCCATGCTGTGTATCCAATGTATGGCACAAGGAGGTATCTTATGGATGTTCTATCACATTTCTCAACTTGAGGGACTGTGTTTCAAAAGAGCTTCAAGAAGCAGACATGAAGCCCCTTCGTTTCAACACCAAGGTGCGAATTGGGGTGTTAACCACTGAGGCTAATCTATATTTGGAAAAGCTACAGAGTCTGGTAACTTGAAATGCACACGTAAAAAATAGAATGTAAGAATAATAATAACATTTTGAATATGTTCTTTGTCTGAATTTTTATGTTCCAGGGATATGAGGTTGTCATGCCGGATAGACGTCGACAATGGAGCATATTGTGTTTCCAGCAATTGAGGCAGGCAATGAGATAAAAGGACATAAAAGGAGCAAGAAATCTGATGAGAATCGCTATTCAACTACTTTTAGTGAGGGCGGGTGAACAAAGTCATATTGGCTTCTGTGGAGTTTCAACATCTCTTGCCAGACAATGATCCTCTTGTGAAGAAATGTCTTAACCCGATCGATTCTCTGGCTAGATCAACAGTCCCTGTTTGCAAAAAAAACCTCCAAAAGGATACAAGTTCTTTGCTTTAAGGAAACAAAAATGATTGTGCAGCAATATATTGAAACGCAGACCCCTTCCGGTGAATTTGGTGCAATGATTCTTACACCGACCTACTAGAAATATGTTAAAATATTTGTTTTAGAATCAGCATAGTTATCAGTTAAACATGAGATTTTACGCTATAAATACAAAACACGCGTTTGAACATAGTAAGTTGCTCACTGTAGGATCAACGCTCCACTATACTGTGTCGATACACTTGTAGATCATTGATCATTGATCATTGTGAGCTCAATTGATCGATATGACAGTTTCTAGCATTAAAAACGGTCAAGTTTCTAATAGAACCTAATAGAGCCAAAAAAAATCCATTCTTGGCTAGTCACAAATATAATGGTGTCTTTCCTTATACCCAAGTTTGTATGAGTGAAGAATCGGGGTCCTCTTTTTTGAGGTCTGTCTTGTGATTCCTCCAATTTATATATAAAGCACAACGACGTAAGCCTACTTTGCACGAAGTAAAAGTACAAAGTAAACTTACATTCTCCCAGCCACAATGCAAAAGCACAAAAAATCACAGGACGTGGCCTCATAAAAGAGGATCAAGTTTCTCTGTGTGACATAGGCTTGCAAAATCAAACATACGGGCAGGAGCATAGTATGCACAGAGCATGTTGTTGATTTCTCCAGAACATGATCAGAATTTATAGAACCTCAAAAAACACTTTATTATTCCCACCAGGTGGATCCCACCTCAAAATTCATACACTGCATGGCAGATAATTCGAGGAATACTTTTGGTAAGACCATGGCACTAAGGAATACAGAAGTATCAAAATTCAAAAGCAAAAGGCTCAGATCCATCCTGCTACACAAATCTTCCGGGGTGCAACGGAACTGACCTAGAAATACAGCTCAAATGAATGAAGGAATTCACAGTAACTTCTTCAGAGTTCAGACACACCAAGAAGATGAGCTGGTCTTTGATTGGCCTTGGCCTTGGACCTGGACGTACAATATTACCTATCTGCCTGCAAAAGTGCATTTTGCATCAAGCTATTATCAACATCGATAATGGCAAATCGTATCTGAATAATGTATTACATAGAATAGCACCTCCCACATACTTTTCAACATAATTACAGTATGTGGACAAAGAAAGGACAATGCTTTTTTATCTTCTCATAAAATGAAGCAGCAAGAACCACACTTTTCATGGACTTTTTTTACAACAGAAAATCGACCTCTCGAACCTGGAACCTTCTAGGGCAATGCCTCGTAATCGTAAACAAGGAAGGACAACGTTTACAGCAAAAAATGGAAATGCTATAAGCTAGAAAGAGAAGCAGATGGCTGTTTAATACTTGGTTCAGTGCAGGTACTCGGATCAGTTTGAAAAGCCCAAGAAGTTATGAGATGATGAGCAATTGCAAATGGTCCGGGAATGAACATAGGAGCAAGTTCACCACTTTCCACATTGAAATCTGCAGACAAGCTCTGTCCTTTCTCGACTCCTCTGCACATCTGGTCCACTTTTTCTGCAGCTGTTCTTTGTGCTTTCTTGTATTCAGCTAATGTCACTGCTTTCTTCACATCTTCTCTACTGTGCCACTCGGCATCTACACATCCAAACAATTCTCTCTTGTTTTAACTTGAAACATGTGACAGGAAACAGACAAAGACAACTCTAAATTAAGGACATCATGCAACGTGGCGAGGCTTTTAGTATTGGCCTTATTGTGCCACTTATATGCCTTCGTGTATCCTATGTTAACCCAGACTCTTCGTTATAGGCCCACACTTTATATTATTGAGTGGCAACTCGGAGTAAGTTAAACGCCAATTTCCCACCAGATTTGCCTTGAACATTAAGAACTACAAACTTAGCAGAAATAAATGTAAAAACACATAAAAACAAAAAGCGAAAACAAAATACCTTCCAACTCTTCCTTGTCCACATTTATTTCAAGTGATTTAGCATAGGCAAGGAAACCAATCATAAGTTGACATGGAATACCACTTGGTCCAACTGCAATCAACAGTATAAAGAGCACAACATGTTAGTGAAAGCTTCCATTGGGCATCAATGGATTATTTAGTTCCAACTCAATTTCCACACACACACACGTCTCAGAAAAAATTCAGAACGCATGTTCCTCATTGAGTTTAATACAGAGTATTTTTTTTTCCCCATTTACTTTTCTCTGATGTAGACATTTCTCCATATTAATGGCAGACAACAGAACTAGAAAATATAGTACCAATCTTGGATCAGTTGGATGTTCCACAAGTTGAACCCACATAAAGGAACAAAAATAAGCACACACTGGTGATATTTTTCCAACCTCTTTGACCATTATAATGACATTGTGATAATAATTCTGCACCTCTTTTGCTAATATCAAGGAACTCACAATTAAATCAGGACGGCAGGATTCTAGGGTTAGTTAAAGGTGTTTTTTTTTCATTAACTTTGTTTGAAATGGAAAACTCCCAACAGCTGAAACCACCCATTCTCAAGCAAAAACATAGTAAAAAAATAAATGGTGAACACAAAGAAGTCTGACCACGCTCCACACGTATTCAAAAGTTCAAAATTCACAGTTCTTTCCTGCCACTAAAATGAACTCCATGCAGCCTATAATAATCTGTCGCGAGCATAGCAAAAGAAGCATGTACTAGGTATCCTTTTTCGGCCATGTAAGCAAATACTACTTACGTCCCAAAATATAAGGTATTCTCATAAACCCATGCACTATTTAATGCATTTTTTTCCTTTTTAACCCCTATTGACTTGTCTCACCTCTGTTAAATGTAGTTTAAACATAAAAGGGAATGCATGTCCTAAAATGCTAAAAAGTGAAACATTTATGAACTTTCTTAATCTATGTGCACAAGGCTAAAATGGCTTATGATTTGAGACGGAGGTAGTAAATAATAAACAGTTACAAAAAAAGGCCAACGTAAATTATACCAGGCCATGGCTGAGAGCTGTGATAAATAACTTCACCGACTTCAATCCCAGTTTCTTCCCAAGTCTCTCTTCTAACAGCTTCTTCCAAGCTTTCTCCAGGCTAATCACAAGTAAAAGGAAGAAATGCGGGAGGACAATGAGAAGTCAACAAACCAAAATTGCAGTTAAGGAAAAAAATATAGATCAGAGACAATGTACTTCTTCATGGCACTCCTAAAACATACTTAGATAGCAATTGAGAAATATGTGATGGATAAGAAGAAATAAATCGTAATCAATGAATTGAAGGAGCGGTAAATTGAGCTACACAAATTAGAAAATGCCCCAGTAAAATCAGTCGTAACGACACATAGGGTTCTGCATACCTCAATGAAACCAGCCAGGCAACTCCACATGCGTGGCACAAATCTAGACTGCCTGCTCAATAAAGCACGATCATTCTCTTTATCTATTACCAACATGATGACGACCTGTGAAATAAACAAATAACCAAGAAAAAAAGTTAGGACTTCATTTGAATAACACCACCCTGAGCCCGACACTTTTTTGCAGGCTCTTACTCTCCACAACTAAGGGAAAATGAATAAGATGCTTACTGGGTCAACTCTAGGGTAAATCCTTTTTTTACAAAGCTGATTTGAGCATTCTTTCCGACTCCCAGCTTCAATGGGAAGCATTTTCGCGCCACAATGCCCACAAAAACGTGATATACCATGCCACTCCAGTAAAGCTCTAGCCTGATTGAACGTGACAAAATTATATTCACTTTTGCACAACGGCATTAATAGACGGTAGAAACTCATCATAGCAATAGAGATATGCTAAACTACAGACTACTAACTGAAGTCAGCCAAGGAAAAAGGCTAGGCTTCATCCATAAGAATAGCATTAGCAAGATACACATGAAGTTAGAAGCTTTGATAGTTAGATATAGTATGGCAAATGACAATGAGAGACCCTCAATAAATTGGACACCACCAGTTTTGAGTTTATCCAGTCATTGTCTCCAATATTTGGGGCACCAAATTAAGTTTTGAGTTTATCCAGTCATTGTCTCCAATATTTGGGGCACCAAATTAAGTTTTGAGTTTATCCAGTCATTGTCTCCAATATTTGGGGCACTAAATTAAGACATGGAATCCAGTAGGTATAATCTATTCGGGTCAATAATGAACTTAACGAAGACAAGAAGATAAAAATGCATTTATGCAAAATCTTCAGTCAAATGATCAAAATACATGCATACATTTGTACATCGGACGAAGCTGGAAAGACATATGAGCTTTCCAGCTGAATACAATTGCGAATGTAGAGGATCTAAAAATCATATTGAAAATTCCCTAGCAAACTAATGGTTGACATACAAAGAATATTCCTCCATTTCACTCAAACTATAAGAGGGCTTGTCTTTAAAGAAAATCATGCAGTAATCTCCAAAAAGACAAAATGTAATTCTAGTAGCATAAAGTTGCATCTCTAACAAACACACTCACCACCTCCATTGAATAAAGAAATGAAACAAAAAATTAGGGACGAAAGAAAAGGGTTAACCACTAGGAAGCCAACAAATCCATAGGAGACACTGAAACGAAATGAAACCCAAGCATCCTGAATATTGGTCTACATTCGATCCAAGATACAGTATCAAGTGTAACCAACGAGGGACAGTAGATCCTTACTAATAAGCTATAACTTGGGTGTCAGAAACTCAAACGCCAAAAACGATTACAAGATATGAAAGCAACAAATAAGCAATTAAAAGACGGCTTTTCACTTCATTTATAAAAGCAGTAAAAAACCGACAAACATAGAAAGAACAAGAACAATAATCAAGAAAAACATACATGACCAGCAACAGCTAAGTCACCCATAGCTCCAGCATCAGCCCAATCGGTAGCAACCATCAAAGTTCTCAACTCCACGAAAGAAAACTGCCTAGCACCCAACTCAACCACCAAACCACCAGCCTCAGATACATCAATAGCCCAATAAACAACAGCATCCTCGACCCTATAACCCAGATAAACCAATGATTCATCAGTCAATTTCACCTCAGAATTGTCTACCAAAGTCCTAAAATCACTTAAGCTCAACCACCCAAGATGCCAATTAGGCACCCCGGAGCTGGAATCTGCGTCGGAACGAGCTAAAGGTCGGCCCTTCCTGAAAGGTAAGACTTGAAAATCAGGAGAAGAAGGCTCATTCGTGGGAGATGAAAGAAGGGTCTTGAGCGTTTGAAAAGCGGAGGTGGGTGAAAAAGGGTCGGTTGGTTTTGGGGTTTTTGATCTAATTGGATTGCCTGCAAAGGCATGTGTGCTTAGGTTGATAGACATGGCAGAGAATCTCAATGTTTTGGTGAGAATTAAGGGACGGAAAGATTGTGTTTTGGAAAAGAGTTGGGAGGTTAAGGAAGCAGACACAAGAGAGAACATCGCACGTCTTCTTCTTCTTCTTATACTACATGAGTTTTCTGTTGGCGTCTTTGACTTCTCCTCTCTGTAAAAAATCCAAGAGTCAAGTGATGTGGTGGCTCCAAGCGCAGCCATGTGGACATTTTTTTAACATGTGGGTCCTTCCGTTCTAAGCAGTAGTAAGGGTATTCATATCAATCACCCTATCTCTATCCCTACAAATACTATTAAAAAATACATATCCCAACAATTTTTCTCTCTTTTTTAAAGAATTAAATTTACTCTACATCAATATCATTTATTAATATCTCTATCCTTACAACATTAAAATATTCATTTTATATAACTATTTTTTTTAAATTCAAATTTTACTCCAAATATATATTTTTTTATTTTGAACTATTTTTGTGTAGCTATATTCGAACACATCACATTTTTTCCAAAATTTTTTTTAAAATTTAAAACGTATTCAAATATATTTGAACAAGCATTTTTAAAATATTTTTAAAGGGATGTATAGAGGTTGCTATATTTGGAGTGAAAAAAAAATAAAATTTTTTCAAAAAAAAAAAAAAAAATGTAATGAAACGGAAAACGATGTGTTTTCAAGATGTAATTGGGATAAAGTAACGATTGGGGTCCTATTTTTTCCCTACATGTAGGGATAAATGGACTCTCTCCGTCTTAAAATAGCTCATTTTAAATGTTTTTACGTAGATTAATAAAGTGGTTGAATGACATTAATTTTTAAAAAAAAAAGACTACAATAACCTTTGACTATAATTAATAAATTGTTATAAAATATTTAAAAGTAATTGGATTGTTAACTAATTGAGGGTAAAAAAGAGAAAATAGTAACAAGTTTTTCATTCGTAATGTAAAATGATTTATATTTTTAGACGAATAAAAAAATGTGAAGTAACTTATATTTTGAGACGGAGGGAATACTACCGAAGATACTCGAGTCGAGCATAAAGTTAATATACACTTGTGTCCTTTAATGATGGGAAACATTGTGTATCGCCACAAAAGTTAGTTGTCTTCAAGATGACCAACGAATGGTGGCTGAGTAAATGATGAAAGAGATGATCTGAAAATTGACGGGGTTCGATCTGTGCATGGCAGAGACAATCCCAGCAAAACATTCATAGAAGGTGCAACTCCAATAGAGAAAGGATTTGATGCATATCCAGGTAAAAATTGGGTCGATGCTGGCCATCATGAGCTGAGAATTGAGGTTAAAAATGTTGAGAAAGACACTTCAACCCTTTGTCCAGTTGTTCCATATATATTGCAGGTCGACTAGTTGGCCAGAGATGGTGCCGATTGTCACACTTGCAATATAATGTGGTGTAATAGACATGGAATTAGCCTCTTATCTCTGATACCAAGATAAAAAATCTGATAAAGTTCAAAGAAGAATGAGCTAAGATGAATAATATTCATAGATTTCATTATTTAGGTGTTACATCAACAAATCTAGCAGGAATACAAAAAGATTCGGCCATAGCCTCTTTTTACAGTAATGGAGAGTTTGTTAATACCTTAACAAACTTTCTAGGTGGCACTAACTATTAATATAAAGGTGACATGTGTCCCAGACACACGTCACTACTATATTAACTTATACAAGGACTATTAGAGACCAATTATAATAACACCTATATGTTATTTTTATCGTAGTACAAGACATTAACCGCATTTCCCGGTTCATGAAGAACTTTTTCAAGATAAAGTTGTTCATTCACACACTGATGACAATGCAATTTTTGTTCTTGCCAGCAGAAACGAGTGGCCTGGCTCAAAAGCAATCTACTGAGAGAAGCTTTGCCACTCTCCTAGCCTAGATGAAGGTTTTAAGGGTTCGTCTTATTTACAGCCTCCACATGTGATTGCTTGGACTTCTGTAATTATTATGATTACAAAAGATGAAGTCTTTTTTTCAATGATTCTTTTATTATATTGGGGGATGAGGTGAGAATCGTACTCTGATTCCCATTATGAAGTGAAATTACTTTTACCACGGCCACATCAAATTCTCGATGAAGTATTTTATGAGAATATATTAGCTAGAGAGCATGAGAGCCTTCTTTCCAACGCCAAACCGATAATATTCAAAAATCACTCTTGAAGATGTTCTAAATAAATTACGTCAACCATGTAAAAAACAAAGTAAAAGACGTGTGAGGTAATCAACTCAATGTGAAGACCTTATGGAAGATGATGCACTACTTCGAGAGCTGCCTATGCACCTGACGTTGAGGGATCAAACTAGGAGTAGTTATTAGGGGAGAGAATTGATCATACCTAACCCAATGCGCATTTGGGTGTTTATATACTTGATTCACCCCAAAAAAATGCCTAATTCGGGAGCGTGTAGGCCACGTCCATAATAGAACTTTGACATGATCAAGGACGTAGTGTGATATCCGGGGAGAGAGAGAGAGATGTTGAGGCTAGGGTGTAATTTGTTGAGGTTTGAAAGATTGATGGATTTTGGAGCCCCGGGAGACCTTAGTGGCCTTATAGGGCTTCAGGCTGCAGAAAGCCTTGAGAGGCCTTGGGAGTACTCAAAGATGAGCCCTTTACGAAATAAACGCATGTTGGCCGCGTAGAATTTCGGTCAAAATATACACGTCCAATCAAATATTTTCAATTCATATGTTAGAAATTATAAATTTTCCAGATTTTTATTGACTATAATTCTACTCCATTTTTATGGAATTTAATGATGTATGTCTCTGTTTATGTTAGTTTTATTGACATTAATATATGTGAATTTGAGCATATGGGTCATAATATTGCAGTAATTAAAATCAGATGAAACATGTAGATTATTTTTGTTTTTTAAAGTAAAATGTGAAAAAGCCCAATGAAGCTTACCAAAGCGGTTAAGCTGAGGTGTCAGGACTGTGAGGTCCTGGTTCAAGTCCCACCATGTGTGTGGGTATATATACACCATATGTGGTTGACGGAGGTTGGATTAATCTCGGCCACGTGTCATCCTATAAACATCAAAGCAATAAATAAGGAGAGAGAAGGAAAATATTTAGGGGCTAAGAGCCTTAGTTAATAGTCAATTATAAAGACCTTTATCCCCAGGAGGGAGGTCAGCCTAGTATGCCGAGTGCCACTTATAGCCCGCCGCAGGTTGGTCAAGGCACCGTAGAGCCAAAGCAGCGCAGCTCAGGCCAGGGGCATAGTTTGAAGCTCTCCGCAGGTCGGGTAGAGATAATCACCACCTTATCCCACGTGGGTAACATGTATGACAAATATGGAAATAATCCCTGATGATTACGACTCTGATCCTGTAGTTTAAACAGGCGCGATTATCTCCTAGAATCACGGGGATTAACCCATATTTACCTACAATCGGTTACCAGCCAGAGTCCTTGAAGGACACGATACGATCACAGCCTAGGGCACAAGAGTCTCTTGTATATATATACCATCCTTAGAACTACGACAGACTTGATTCCTGAATAATCCCAGGATACGTAGGCAACTTGTGAATAAGAATTCCCAGGCTCAGTCTAAGTCCCACACAAAACACCCCATGTTCCATACTTGATCTCACGTTCTTTTGGATCTTATGTTGTTGTCTTTAGAGGGATACAACCCGTTTTATCAATTAGACGAGTCCAGCATCGTCAAATTGGCGCTAGAAGAAAGGCCCTCTATCGACAATTACTTCAAGATCTGCAATTGCATTATGTCACCAAGATATCAATCATTAATCAAGGATCACTCCCTGTTGTCGAAGCAATCTCTCTAATTTTAGATTTAAATAATCTCTATGGGGTGGATATAATTAACACCGTACTCGATAATCGGATGAGTGAAGGTGTAGCAGGGCTATTCGTCCTTCAAACCCTAAAAAATGGCAAAGATTTTCTGGGGAAGTGACGTATAGTCCTAAGGATGTGCTTCCTCTAATCATCAACAATGAGGGTTTGGTGATCGAAGTTGTCGATCGACACCTAGTGAAGCGGATCTGCATCGACACAGGAAGCACAGTAAACGTGCTCTACTATCCTGCCTTCCAATCCATGGAGTGAGAGATGCCGAGCTGACACCTGTGTCAACTCCGTTGTTCGGTTTCTCCGGACCTCCAATCCACCTAGTGGGGATGGTCAAGCTAGCTACCACATCTGGGAAAGAACCAAGGGGCAGGACCCTCCTGGTAAGTTATGTTGTGGTCAAAGCTCCCTCAGCATATAACATCATTATGAGTAGGCTTGCCCGATTCGCCTCCGAGCAGTGATTTCACTAGCTCATGATAGTTTAAAATTCCCTACGATGGATGGCTCAGTAGAAATTCGATGAGATGTGAAAGCATCCAGGAGCTGCTATACGGTTATGATCAATGGGAAGGTAACAGAATCCCAGGTTCTTATTGAGGAATTACTCCTAGAATATGACGAAACGTGGTCCTTTGAGGACAAAGTTGAGGAGGTTAGTCTCTGGGACAACCGAGAGGAGTTAACAGTAAAAATTGGGGTTTGGATCCCGGAGCAGCATAAAAGGCTTCTTGTCAAGATACTAAAAGAATTTAAAGATGTGTTCGCATGGAGGACCGAAGACATGCCAGGTCTGTCCCCGGATATAGCCCTACACCGGTTGAACGTAGACCCGAACTGAAAACTAGTTCGGAAAAAGAAGAGACACTTCGCTCAGGAGAGAATGCTAGCTATTGAGAAAGCAGTAGCAAAGCTGCTTCAAGCAAGAAGACGATGTACTGGCCACATTGAATGCGCCTTTAGGGACAGGGACGGGGAAGTATCTTGGGCTGCCTTTTATGCCTTATCACCAATAGGCTGAGGGCCATTAAGGGTAGGCCTGTAACATTAGAGACAATTCCAGATTGTCATAATAAAAAAAGTGATGTACCCAGACTAGTTGGCAAATCCAGTTCTGGTTAAGAAACCCGATAGAAGTTGGAGGATATGTGTGGATTTTACCGACCTCAACAAAGCTTGCCCTAAATATTGCTATGCTCTACCAAAGATCGATAGGCTTGTAGATTCCTCGATTGATATTGAGGTGTTTTCATTTATGGATGCGTACAAGGGTTACCACCAGATTTCTATTGATCCAGAAGATGTAGAGAAATATGCGTTTACCACGGAGCTTGGAACATTTTGTTATATACTATGCCTTTTGGACTTAAGAATGCAGCTGCCACATACCAGAGGGCAGTAAATAAGATCTTTAAATCATAGATCGGCAGATGTGTATGGAGGTTTACGTCGATGACATCCTGATAAAGAGCAGGACCCTTGATCAATACTTAACCGACGTACGGGAAGTTTTCGAGGTGCTCGGGCAAACCCAGATGAAACTTAACTCAAAAAAAATGCACACTTGGAGTCAGGTCAAGAAAGTTCCTAGGCTACATGATCTCTAAGGAAGGCATAAAAGCCAACCCGGATAAGATAGACGCCCTAAGGACCATGCCTCCACCCAAAAATATCAAAGAAGTCTAGAGATTAACTGAGGGAATGGCCGTTCTGAACAGATTCTTGTCCCGATCGGCACAACGCGCTTTACCCTTTTTCAAGACCTTGAGGAAAGCAACCCCGTTCCAGTGGGATGACGAGTGCCAAAAAGCTTTTGATGAACTGAAAATATACCTCGCTGAGTTGCCGACGCTGGTCTCTCCTTAAGAAGGGACACGTTGCTAGTCTATTTATCCGTGTGTGTTGAAGCTATTAGCGCCGTCTTGGTCAAAGAAAAGGACAACGCCCAACACCCTATTTTTCACGTAAGCAAAGCGCTTCACGGACCCGAGGTCCAATATTCTAATGCGGAAAAATTGGCTTTGTCCTTGGTTCATGCTTCAAGAAAACTAATGCCTTATTTTCAAGCACACCCGATAGTCGTGGTCACTGATCAACCACTTCGGCAAGTATTGGCTCGACCTGACACTTATGGCCGGTTAGCCAAATGAGTAGTCGAGCTGGCGGAGTACGACCTAGACTTCCATCCACGCACGTCAGTAAAAGATCAAGCCTTAGTCGACTTTCTGGCTGAAGGTGCAGCCATCACTATCGATCAAGTTCAGCCGAGTAGTACATCTGAGACATGGTCTGTGTACATTGATGGAGCATCAAGAAAAGAAGGAGCAGAGGCAGGTCTCCTGCTATCAGCCCGATAGGGGAAGAATTCTCATACACACTACGCTTTAGTTTTCAGGCTACCAAAAACGAGTCGGAATACGAGGCACTCATTACAGGGCTCACCTTGGCATCTAAACTCGGGGCACAAAACCTATGCGTATACAGTGATTCACAGTTGGTTGAAAACCAGGTAAACAGGGAATACAAAGCCAAAGAGGAACCAACGAAGAAGTTAAGATCGAGCAAAAATCCCGATCCCAGAACAAGCGAGAAGACAAACTATCCAAGCTAACCTCAAATTTCCTCTCGGATAAGAAAGTGTTAGTGGAGTTACACAAAGAACGAAGCTATGACGTGCATGAGATCCAAACAATTACCCAGAAAGACACGTGGATGGACCCCATCACGTTGTATTTAAAGGATGGAATCCTTCCAGCTGACAAAACCCAAGCTCGAAAGTTAAAGCTTTTGGCAGCCAGGTATGCATTGTTCAACAATGTCCTATACATGAAGTCTTTCATAGCACCATGTCTTAGGTGCGCAACTAAAGACGAGGGGAATTATCTTCTTCGTGAAATTAATCAAGGCATATGCGGTAATCATGCCGGAGCTTGGACCTTAGCCCGTAAGTGCCGTCTATTTGGGTATTATTGGCCCACTATGCAAGAAGATGCTACGAAGCTGGTGTAGAAATGCAGATCTTGCCAAGTTCATGACAATTTATCACATCAAACTTCCCAACCAATGGTCCCAATCGTGTCCCTTTGGCCATTCAACCAATGGGGGTAGATATCATTGGTCCTCTGACTCGAGCACCGGGAAACAATAGGTTTTTGGTAGAAGCCATAAACTATTTAACTAATTGGATAGAGGCAGAGCCCTTAATGACGATCACAGGAAAAGCTATCAAAAAAATTTGTGGAAAAACATCGTGTGCAGGTATGGCATACCAAAGGTTCTAATCACAGACAATAGGACTCGGTTCGAGGATAGAATTGCATGAGAATAGTGTTCTAAGTTGGGAATTACCCAACACTTCACTTCTGTGGGTCATCCGCAATCGAATGGTCAAGTCGAGCAAAACAAATAGGCAAATTAAAACAGGCCTCAAGAAAAGACTCGAAGAAGAAGGAGCTGATTGGGTGGAGCATCTACCCAGTATATTATGGGCCTACAGGACTACATCAAACGCTGCAACAGGAGAAACTTCTTTCTCTTTGTCTTATGGGTGTGAATATGTCATCCCAGCTAGAGATCGGACTTCCCTCGACTCGTTCCGAACTTTATTCAGAAACGGAACAGGATGCCGAGCTCCGACACACAAAGGACGACCTAGAAGAAGCTCGGGATGTCATCTTAATCAGAATGGCAAAATATAAACAACAAATCTCTCAGTATTACTTCAAGGAAGGAGATTTAGTATTGAGAAAGAACGAAGTCATTCGCCAAGGACCATAGGGAAAACTCGACCCATATTGGGAAGGTCCTTACAAGATAGTAAAAGTACATGCCAAAGGTGCTTATCAACTAGCCGACTCAACCGGCAAAACCATTTCCCGAAGTTGGCACGCCAACAACCTGCGAATATTCTACGCATAAAACAGGTTTTAGTTGATTTTCCATATCCCCCATGTTTCAATAATTATTACTTTGAAAAATATGGATTTCAGCCCAATGATTTAATAAAGAAATATACCCTTTTGATTCTATGCGGCGTATATGTTGCTAATTAAGTTTGCAAAGGACAAACTTAGTAAATTCGCAGGACGAATAAATCGAGCGACGCAGCTCGAGCTCGGAAAAAATAAGTTTGCAAAGAACAAACTTAGTACATTCGCAGGACGAATAAATCGAGCGACACAGATCGAGCTCGGGAAAATTAAATTTGCAAAGGACAAACTTTGTAAATTCGCAGGACGAATAAATCAAGCAACGCAGGCCGAGCTCGATAATTAAGTTTGCAGGGGACAAACTTAGTAAATTCACAGGACGAATAAATCGAGCAACGCAGGTCGAACTCGATAATTAAGTTTACAAAGGACAAACCTTGTAAATTCACAGGATGAGTAAATCGAGCGACGCAGGTCGAGCTCGGAAAAATTAAATTTGCAGAGGACAAACTTAGTAAATTAGCAGGAAGAATGAATCGAGCAACGCAGTTCGAGCTCGATAATTAAGTTTGCAAAGGACAAACTTAGTAAATTCGCAGGAACAATTCAAAATATGATGAAAGTAAGCCCTTCAAAAGTCAAGCTTGTTAAATGGCGTACTGGGGGGGTAAGATACTCATCCAACCAGACATTCACAAAACGAAAAAGTGCTACAAAACTATAGCTCTCAAGATAGGGAAATTAAAAATTTTGTTACAAAATTTGTTCATAGTATCCAGGAAAGTTTAGAACAGGCCAAAGTTTGAATAAAAAAACAAAAGCAGAACATGCTACAACTCTTGCCCAGACGGGGTAGCACTAGTTGAAGGCAGCTCGGTTGAAGGAGTAGACTAGGGCCGTAAGTGAGCCAAGATACTCGTGAGTAGCTCGAAATTGATTGGAACTCGACTTAAATCAGCTCGAAATCGACTCGACTAGAAGATTAAACGAACAATACTCGAGCAATACAATACTCGACTCGACTACTCGCGAGCAAGCTAGAATATATATTTGCATATACTAAAGGAGCATATATGTATAAATACATATATGTTATTATTAGACAAGTATGTGTTCTTTGTATTTGTAGTCAATGTATAATATGTTAAAGTTTTCATTGATTTTATATCATTTGTATCTTGTGGTTTATAAAATACTTTGCATTAAATACATATTTTGATACACAATAGAATAATATTTTTATCTTTAAAATAAAATATCATATGATAATGGGTCGGAATGAAATTTTTTTGGTCATTATCAAGTGATAATTTGAATTATTTTTTAGTTAAGTTTCGAAACGTATTAGACTCGATAAAATCGATGAAAACTCGAGCTCGGCTCGAGTTCTTAAAACTTCCTTCAATCTGGCTCAAGTTCGAGTTCGAAATACTCGTGTTCGAACTCAAGCTCGAGAATGTTTTAAATTGATCGACTCATTTAGAGCAATATTCGGTTTGACTCGGCTCGTTTACACCCCTAGAGTAGACGATGAAGGTGGAGTGGGTTTAGCTGCAGCAAGGCGATACTTCACGATGATATCTTCTCCTTCTTGAAATTCCCTCAAGCGATGGGAGTAGACTGCCTCTGCACCCAATAGGTAATACTTCTTGTTGGCCAAGCTGTCAATAGAAAGATCTAAGAAACTAAGCTTTTGAATCAATCACCCCCATGACATAACTGCTCTCTACCACAAAATCCAGAAGCAGAGTCAAGGCTTGGATGAACTCTGGGGAGGCCTTGAAATCCTTAACTGCTTGAACATCAGCCTCTTTAAGAGAGTCAGGATAGGCTTGGACCACCGACTCCGGCCCGGTAGTATCTGCCTTCATCTTTTCTACGGCCCCCTTCAACTCAGTTTACTTCTTCAAAGAAGCCCGGAGCTGAGCAGCATGATCGGACTTCTGATCCTTGAGTTGCTTTTTGAGGCTTTGACCTCCTATTCCTTAGCTTTTTGATTTTTGCCCCGATCAGAGGCCTTCCTCTCCAGCTCAGAGATCTTCTCTCCCAGTTTGGCCACAGTGGAGTCAGAGGTGGCCAGGCGGTTGAATAGCTATTGACCAACCCGAGATCCCTTGACCTTGAATTTCCAAATCCATATGATGGGAGAGAGAAATGTCTAGTTGACCTCTCTTGCTAGGATGCACTTCAGGAGTGGCCTCAGCCAGTTTGGCCTTGCCTCTTCTTAAGGAAAATGCCCCATCATCAGCAGTTTGGGGGACCGAGCTTCCCTCAGGAACCAAGTCTTGCAAAAGAACTCCATCCTCGTGCTCGGACAGTATCCGAGCCGAAGCGGAACTTAGAGTATGATCGCGTGCAAAGCACTTACTAACAATAGGACTAGGACTATCGTAGTAGAGTACCGGCGAGTCAAGGTTGATCCCACAGAGACTCGTAAGAACGTCTAATTATCAAGATTGAGCTTGTCACAAATAACGGTCTACGACCAACTATAATATAGATAGTAGTAAATTTGGTAACATTCAACTAGCAAGATTATGCAAGTTCAACGGAGCAACAAGAGTTTCTAATGTATTAGTTCAATTATGAGTAATTAGTTATTCCCCCCACACATGCAATAGTCCTCCCCATTGGTGAATTTTAATTCATTGTTCAGCTATGGGTACAACTCCTAACTCTATTGACGGTGACATCTTGAATAATCCGGGCCCTAATTGAATCTGGTGATGAACACACACAAAACCCTAATGCCTAAAAGAGTGTGGTGGTGGATTTTAATATTTGCAGCTGAGTCCAAGACTGTATCTTATATTGCATACGTATCCTGTTAGGTTCCAGGAATCAAGACTTACGTAGTTCCTGGAATGGGGTATTTATAATGACAACACTTGCCCTAACCCTAATAATAAGTCGGCTTATGTTATTGTCGATTTACCTTTAACGGGCCTTAACCCTTGCCCAAGCTATCGCCGTTAATGGGCCTGACATACGGTGCGGACTCGTCCTCCGATGTCGATGTTGCCGACTGCGGTACTCGACTCGGGGCTCATTGTCTACACTTGCTAGGCGGGTGCGGACTCGTCCTTATGGACTTGTCGTCCCACATTCGCTCGAGTGTCGATGGTCGTTGTCGATTATGAAGTATATGAATATTTTGGGGCTAATAATGTGATGACCAACCGATAGACGACACGTGGAGGAAGTGAAACCCTGTATCGTCATAAGCCCCCCAGACTTGAGAGAGGCGACTCCCGTTGTCCATGGTCGAGTCTGTCACATGAATCGTCTTCGAATTGGGTTTTCATCTGGGCGGGAAAAAGCCCGCCTTTTGTTACCCTAACTGCCTGTAGACACGTGGTGCGATATCCTGGCTCATAAACGCTTTGTACCCCGCAAAACGCGTCACTGCCTTGATTCTCGCGATTTCCTAGGGGTTATAATCCCCACTACCCACGTCTTTCAAATCATTTGTAAATCTTTGCTAGCATATAAAGGAGAGGAGATAGAAGTTGCGGAGAGCCTATTTGCCATTTTCTTATCTCAAATTCCAAATTCAAACGCCAAGTAAGCTCATTTTTCCTCTTATTGTTCTTCATCTTGTTCATTTGTTTGAATTTATCCATGTCCAGTAGCAGTGCCACTGAATCGGATAGGGGTAGTGAAACGCCGATTCGTAGCCAATCTCTGGCACCTGTTATTTCTGATCATCTTCTCCAGCAAGGCTCCGGCGAGCCCACAGCTTCCTCTCATCCTGTCCCTAACCAGCCTAAGAAACTAGTAACTAGGATGGATGGAAAGGGTGTCTCAGTGCCCTTTCTCTTGAAGACGTTACTAGACTTTGCCGGAAATGAAACATTGCCAATCCTCCGTTTGAAGCTCGACTTCCGTCTGGCCTTCATAAGTTTGCCGACGAGCCTCCAGAAGGCTTCTGCACTGTCTACGAAGGACAACTTGCAAGTGGGTTAAGGTTTCCACTCTATCCGGCTGTCCTCGCGGTTCTAAATCATTATGAGGTAAGTGTCTCCCAATTGGCCCCAAATGCTATCAGGACTCTGATGGGGTTTATCATAGCATGTCGAGTCGCGGGAGTCTGCTTCTCGATACTTCTCTTTCGATATTTCTATCAGATTGCTGCTACTCCCGACAAGCTGTGGTACACCTTCCAGAGGAGGTCGAACCTACATGAGTTCATAACCAAGGGCCTTCTTCTTATGGGGAGTGGAAGCCCCGTTTCTTCTTTCTTCGACACGGCCTAGAGAACCCCTACATAGGACAATGGAGGTCGAGAGAAGGGAAGAAAGACAAACTAGGGAATGATCCCGTTCCCTAACGAGGCCCGACTTCTAGGTGGTTTGATTTCGAGGTATGGACTCGAGACTTAAGCCTTCTTTAAAATCTAGCCCACCTGGAGGAGGCTGGGCCGATCCCATATGCAAATCTTCATGCCCAAGATCAAGAGAACCGTAGGGATTTTCATTGTTTACTTTCGTATTTACTGTTTTGTCGAGTCTGATAAGTTGTTACTTGTTGATCAAAACTAACTTATTCTTTTCTTTTTGCAGTGGGAAGGTTTTCCAAGGTCAGCGATCCTACTCGCATTCTTCCGTCGGCGGTTGCGGTTGCTCCGCCTCTCGGAGGTCGTCGCGCTCCGAGTGTGCCCGTGGCCGAAATCGGGCGCTTTCTTCTTCCCGAGAGAGGGGGTGCCGCTCAACCCGAAGTTTACCCCCCGATGTTGTCGAATCAACAGTGCCGGCTGGATCGACCGAGCTACCTCCGACCACCAGTGGCTTGACGGTTCGTTTTGGTTCTCTGCGAGATGAGGACGAGGAGGAGCTAGTCGACTTGACCCCAGCTGTTGAGGTTAACGTCGAGGAACAAGCCCAACCGACCAAGAAGAGGCCACCTGTAACTGAGGTGGTGAGGGAGCAACATCGACAGTCGAAGAGGCCCAAAATTGTTGAAGCTTCTATCGAGCCTGAAGTCGATGTGAATTGGGTCGCTGACGATTGCGCGGCCTTGGAAGATAAGGCCTTGGCTCAGGCGCTCCGGAAGTCGAACCGCCTCGTAAGTCGATAGCGTTTCTTACCTTTAAATGTTGATTTCTCCCGAGGCCTTTGCCTTGTCTATTATTTGACATTTCTTTATCTCTTGTAGAGCAACATTCTCAGCCGAGAGGTTGCCCGAAGGCTAGCCAAAACGGGTGAGTCAGCAGATGACCTGCGGAAGGAGAATGGTAGATTGTTGCAGGACGTCGTTGCGAAGAACGCCGCCATCGCCGCCATGGATTCTCAGTTCGATGAGTTAAAGCGCGAGGCGTCTGCCGAATGCCGGAAGTTGTAGGATAAGCTGACGGTTGCTTAGAAGGAGCTAACCCAGACTGTAGGCTGAAAGGCACGACTAGGGTAGGGAGTTGCTTAAGCTAGCTCAAGATTACGAGAAGGTGCAAGGGTCGCACAAGGCTTCGTTGGAAGACGTAGCGAAGGCTCGACATGAGAGGGACACCCTGGCGGCCGAGCTGAAAGTCGAGCGGGAACAGCCCCGCAAAGATTGAGGAGGCTAAGGCGAAGCGATCGTCGAGTATCGGAAGTCGGCAAACCTTGACGCGCGATCCGGAGGTGCTTATGCGTGCCGCGATGATGGGCGGTTATACTGCGGCCGTGACTCAAGCGAAGGTGGCTAACCCGAGTTTCGACATGTCGACTCTCGAGACACCGGTGTTTTATAATCCCGAAGCGGAGAATTGTACGACCGACAACGAAGAATTCCAACGGGGAGAGTCTTTGGCCATCAAGTATGGTCCTTCTACTCGCCTCTCTGCGATCCCCGCGATGATCCGACCTCCGCCATTCCCGAGCCGACCCCGAAGACCGACCTTGATTGTTGTCTTTCAAATCATTCTTTTGTGGACTTGTAATTTTAACTTGAAACTTTGTGATATTATGCACTGCATGGAATCGACTTTGGCTTGTCTTTTGACCTGTCTTTATCTTGTAATGACTTTGTTTCGAATTTTGATATGATTTTGCTATGTTTTTCTTTCCTTTCTTGTTATCTTGCTTGTCTTGATATTTGAGTCTTTCGCTTGTCGAGCCTTTGGCTTTGTCCGCTACTCGCTTTGTTTGGTGTTTGTTTTATCGGTGTTGTATTTTGCCCCCCAAGTGTATTATGAACCTCTGGTTCTTATTGCACTTGTGATCGACTCGCTTGCCTTAGCCTTTTTGCCCCCTAGGCTTATTCGACCCCCGGCTGAGCGTTTTAATTCGACTGTGTGAACTGTCCCTTGACCTTGGCCTTTTTCGCCCTTTAGGCTCGTTTGGCTCTCGGTTGGGACAGGTGGCCCGACTATGCGAACCATCCTTTGTCTTGGCCTTTTTCACCTCTCAGGCTCGTTCGGCTTTCCACTGGGACAGGTGGCCCGACTATGCGAACCGTCCTTTGCCATAGCCTTTTTCGCCTTCTAGGCTCGTTTGGCTTTTGCTGGGACTGGTGGCCCGACCATGCGAACCGTCTCTCTGCCTTTGCATTTGTTGCCTTATAGGCTCACTTTGCTTTTGGCTTTACTGAGATGTCCGACCTGCGGATTTCTCTACTCGTTGTCGATTGTTTTACCTTTAACATTTTGTATTAGATCGGACTTGTAACGTTACGGCTATAAATCCTAACAAACACAAAAACATCTCGAATAAACACAAGTTTATTAGATTACTTACAAAGTTGTCTCATGGACTTATTACAAGATTTAAAATCGAAAAACAAAGGTTGATCGGAACAAAGCTTATCTTAAACATAGTACTTCCTCAGGTTGTTGGCGTGCCAATGTCAAGGAACCGTGGTTCCATCTGCTCGCCCAAGTTGATAGGACCCTTTGGGGTGAACCTTTAGAATCTGATATGGGCCTTCCCAATTCGGGGTCAACTTTCCAAGCGCTTCCTGCCGACTTGCTTCGTTCTTCCTTAGAACCAGATCCCCGACTTTGAAGTATCTGTGTCTGACTCTCGAGTTGTAATACTGAGAGATCTTCTGCTTGTACCTTGCCATTCTCGCTGAGGCCATCTCTCTTCGCTCCTCGACATTATCCCTTTCCTGTCGGAGTTCGGGGTCATTTGTCTCAACATTGTAGGCCAGAACTCGAGGAGAAGGAACACCAATCTCGGCGGGTATCACCGATTCGCACCCATATACTAGAGAGAAAGGAGTTTCTCCTGTTGATGAATTAGGAGCTGTCCTATATGACCATAGGATGCTTGGAAGTTGTATCGCCCAATCTCGACCTTCTGCCTCAAGTCTCTTCTTTAACCCTAGCTTGATCTGTCGATTAGTTTGTTCAACTTGACCGTTTGCCTGTGGGTGAGCCACCGAGGTGAATCGCTGATCGATATGGTATTCAATGCACCATTCTCTAACCTTTCGATCTGCGAACTGGGTACCATTATCCGAGATCAGAGCCTTTGGAATGCCGTACCTGCATAGAATGTCGACCCATAAGAATTTTTTGATGGTTGCAGCTCGGATGTCGGGCAAAGCCTTAGCTTCTACCCATTTCGTAAAGTAGTCCACAGCAACGACCACATATTTGAGGTTTCCCGGGGCTCGGGGTAGAGGTCCCACAATATCGACTCCCCATTGATCGAAAGGCCATGCTGACGAGATGACATTCATGTCTTGCGCTTGTTGATGAGATATGTTATCATGGATCTGACAAGAGTTGCATTTCTGAACAAGGTCGTTCGCATCTCGTTGCATCGACGGCCAAAAATAACCCGCTAACTTGCATTTTCGAGTCAACATCCTAGCCCCACAGTGATTCCCACAGGCTCCTCTGTGAATTTCTTCTAAGAGATATTCGCCTTCCGTCTCGGAAACACACCTCAACCATGGGCTTACCAAGGATTTTCGATAAAGGACGTCGTCAAAGAATGCATATCACGCTGATTGGAGTCGGACTTTCATAGATTGCACCTTATCAGATGGTAGAATTCCGTCCTTGAGATAAAGAGCGATCGAGTCCATCCACGTGACCTGCTGAGTGATCGGCTGGGCCTCCGCTTCGTTGTAACTCCTATCGGCCAATAACTCGACTAGAACCTTTTTACTCGAGACGAAATTCGATGCAAGCTTTGAGAGTGCATCGGCTCTTTTGTTTTGACTTCGGGGAATCTGCTCGAATTGAACCGCCTTAAATTTAGGTATGAGACTTTGCACCACCGCTAAGTAATTCTTCATGGTTTCTTCCTTAGCCTCATACTCCCCTTTCACATGATTTACCACCAATTGTGAGTCACTGAAAACCAACAAATCCTCGACACCTAACTTCAGAGCAAGTTTCAGACCAGTGATCATAGCTTCATACTCGGCCTCGTTGTTCGTCGTTTTGAAATCGAACCGAAGGGCGTAGGGGAATTCCTCGCCTTTTGGGCTAACTAGAAGGAGCCCTGCTCCAGCCCCCTCCTTACTCGACGCTCCATCGACTTGGAGAGTCCACTTTTCTTCTGGACTTTGCTTCTCTTGGTCGAGTTGGATAGAAATCCCTTCCGCTAAGAAATCTTCTAAGGCTTGAGCTTTTATCGCCGTTCGAGGAACGAACTCGATGTCATAATGTGCCATTTCGACGACCTACTTCGCCAGCCGGCCTGATGTATCGGGCTTTGCTAAGATCTGCTTTAGTGGTTGGTCGGTGACTAACACAATTGGATGGGCTTGAAAATAGGGCCTCAGTTTTATCGAGGCATGAACGAGACATAATGCTAACTTCTCAACTGGTGAGTATCGGATCTCGGGACCATGTAGTGCTTTACTGACAAAATATATAGGCTCCTGGCCATGTACCCCTTCTCAAACCAGAACCGCACTCACTGCTTCCTTGCGCACTGCCAAATAAAACCAATAACCTCTCCCCTTCTTGCGGTGAAGTGAGGGTGGGTAACTCTGATAAATAAACTTTCAACTCCTCGAAGGCTGTCTGACATTCATCATCCCAATGAAAAGGACTGGCCTTGCGGAGTATCTTGAAAAATGGTAGCGCACGCTATGCGGATCTCGATAAGAATCTGTTGAGAGCGGCCATCCGACCGGTGAGTCTCTGTACCTCCTTTGTATTTCGAGGTGCGGGCATATTCTTCAAAGTGTCGATCTTGTCCGGGTTTGCTCGAATCCCGTCCTTCGAAATCATATACCCCAAGAACTTACCCGACCTGACCCCAAAGGTGCACTTTTTTGGGTTTAGCCTCATCTGTGTTTCCCTCAATACTTCAAATACCTCTCGAGCGTCGACCAAGTATTGTTTAATAGATCGACTCTTGATGAGCAAGTCGTCTACATACACCTCCATGCACCTACCGATTTGCTTTGCAAAGATCTTATTGACTGCCCTCTGGTATGTAGCCCCTGCATTCTTCAACCCGAATGGCATGGTTACATAACAGAAGGTGCCGAATTATGTGATGAAAGCCTTTTTTTCAACATCTCGAGGATCCATTAGAATCTGATGGTATCCCTTATACGCGTCTTAAAAACCGAACACTTCAAAATCGATGGTGGAATCTACCAACCTGTCGATTTTTGGCAGTGGGTATGAGTATTTCGGGCATGCTTTATTCAAGTCTGTGAAGTCCACACACATGCGACAGCTGCCATCGGGTTTTTTGACCAATACCGGGTTGGCTAGTCACTCTGGATAGAACACCTCTCTGACTATCTGGGCCGACAATAGCTTCCCGACTTCCAACTCTATAGCCTCAAGTCGATCGGACGCAAAGTTTCTCTTCTTCTGTTTGACTGGCTTCTTGGCCTGGTCAATTTCGAGCTTATGAACTGCGATGTCTGTAGATAGCCCTGGCATGTCGGTAGCCTTCCAAGCAAAGACATCTCTGAACTCAATTAATAACTCGATGAGCAACTGCTTTTCTTTTGATGGGATCCAAATCCCGACCTGCACACACTGATCATCCTCTCCTTCCCAGAGTCGGACATTTTCAACTGCATCACTGGAGACCCAGTTCTTTTCCTCTTCTTCCTCTGGAATCAGTTCCTCGACTAAGATTTGTTGAACTGCCATCTTCCCATTCATGACAACGAAGTTACAACTCCGTGCGGCTTCAACATCCCCATTTACCTCGTGGGAACCGTTCCTTGTTGGAAATTTCATGCTGTTGTGGAACGTTGAAATGATAGCTCGCAGGTCGAAGAGCGCAGGTCGCCCTAGAATAACATTATAAGCAGAGGGAGCTTTGACAACTACATAGCTCAATTCGAGGGTCCTTCCTTTCTCACCGTCCCCAACTGTCGTGAGTAGCTTTATCGATCCCATTGGATGAACTGCTTGCCCTGTGAACCCGAACAGAGGAGATGCTATAGAAGCTAGATCCTTCTCTTTCAACTTCATCGCCTGGAATGCTGAGTAGTACCAGATGTTTACTGCACTGCCGTTATAGATGCAGACTCTCGATACATGGGCTCGACTGATCACAGCCTCGATAACCAACCCTTCACTATGACTCCTCGACTTGGGATATCATCGCGGGGGCCATATCCGACTTCCGTCGTAAATCTGAGCTGGTTGCGCTCTCTCGAGCTACTAGGCGGCTCTGGCTTGTCTTGGTCTTTGTCGCTCTCCCCGAGGCCCAAAGATCGTGTTAACATAAGCTTGTTTGGCCGATTATCATCATATCCGTCACGACCAAAGTTGTCTCTCGTTATTTCCATCTCGACCCGGAGATCGATTCTCGAGGTGATCGATCTCTCCGTCTCTGAGCGTCTCGACCTCGACCCCTATCTTGATCAGAATTCTTTCTCTTATACTCTCCACGCCCCCTGGGCGCCTCACATCGAGATATATTGACTACTTCATCTAGCTTCCCTTCCTGGATGCAGATGTCGATGTCTTTTTTCACGTCATGACAATCCTCTGTCGTGTGACCTATGTCTTCATGAAATTCACAGTACTTGCTTGCATTCCTCTTTTCTCGAGGTTTCTTCAACGGTGGCGGTTTTCTCGCTATGTTCTTTGAGAGCATGATCGATAACACCTCGGCTCGAGATCGATTGAGCAGAATAAAATCCTTGTCACGCGTGGGTTCCTTTTTGCCCCCACGGTTTGAGGCGGGTGTCTCGATACGATCCCATACTGAAGGTTTTCTCTCGAAATCATGTCTCTTGGATTGACTCCTGGTCGGACCTCGATTGTCCTTTTTGGAATCCTTCCAGTCGGATTGGGTGTGCCTACGTACTGCCTCTTCCCCTTGACAGAATCGGTGCACCACGTTAACACACTCGTCCATGGTGTGGGGGACATCTCTGCTCAACTTTATGTATAACTTTGTATTACGCAACCCGCCCACAAACGATGTGATCAGAAGTCGATCATCTGTGTCTTTAACTTGCATAGCCTCGAGATTGAATCTCTTCAGATACTCCATTACTGTTTCATCCTTTTGCTGCCTCACGTTCATGAGGTGCGTGGCACTTAAATGAAACTTCTTGTTTACTATGAAGGCATCCCGGAACTTGCGAGCTAGCATGGCAAAACTGGAGATCGACCCTGGCCGTAGCTTCGTAAACCATTCCCTTGCTCGACCTACGAGTAGCGTCTCAAACGCCCGACATCGCATTGCGTCGGGTGCTCCATCCAACCTCATCTGAGATAGATGCCTGTGTAGATGGTCTTCCGGGTCGGTAGTACCATCGTAAGGCTCTATCTTTGGTATCTTAAACCCCTTGGGTTTAGGAAAGATATCGATCTCCTTCGTGAAGGGAGACTCTAACCACAGCGAAACCTGATTCTTTCCCAGAATAACATCCAGTTCCTCCCTGACGCTGTCTTCGTCCATTTTCTGGTGCTTTTGTTGGATCTCACGCCTCTTTCTCTCCACCGAGCTAGAGGACGCATTGACTTCATCTCTGGGAGTTTGCTTGGGCTTGTCCACAACATCTTTCCGACCGCCTTCTGCCGTGGCGTCTTTCTGGCCACCGGCTGCTTGTCTTTGTGCCGTAACTGCCTCTGCTATAATCCTGGACATTACCTCCAGGTCTGCCCCTACTAATTGATCCACAAGCGCTCGGTATTCTGGAGCAAGACCTTGCTTTTCATGCTGGGGGTTTTCCTGGACAAGATCCAAGACTGGATCTTTTCCTCCCTGCTTTCCCTGCTGAGGATCTTGATGAACGGGATCCAAGACTGGATCTTTTTCTCCTTGCGTATCAGGATCGAACGGCTCATTAATCTGTGAGCCTTGATCTGCAGCTTTGGATGCGGCTTTTCTGGGAGGCATCGTGCTCTTGTGTATTCAATCAATAGAACACCCTCCTTCTAGCGCCAATGACGATGACAAATTATGTCACCTTGAATAATCTGGGACCTAATTGAATCTAGTGATGAACACACACAAAACCCTAATGCCTAAAAGAGTGCGGTGGTGGATTTTAATATTTGCGGCTGAGTCCAAGACTGTATCTTAGATTGCCTACGTATCCTGTTAGGTTCCAGAAATCAAGCCTTATGTAGTTCCTGGAATGAGGTATTTATAATGACAACACTTGCCCTAACCCTAATAATAAGTCGGCTTATGTTATTGTCAGATTTACCCTTTAATGGGCCTTAACCCTTGCCTAAGCTATCGCTGTTAATGGGCCTGGACAGCTGGTGCGGACTCGTCCTCCATGTCGATGTTGCCGACCTGCGGTACTCGACTCTGGGGCTCGTTGTCCTACACTACTAGCTGGTGCGGACTCTGTCCTTATGGACTTGTCGTCCCACACTGCTTAATGGTCGATCGACATGAGTATCTGGAGTTAATTCATAATGTGATGACCAACCGATAGACGACACGTGGAGTGAGTGAAACCCTGTATCGTCACCTATCTACTCCGACAATGGTAGTAGACAATCTATGCGTAAGCTACCCTCCTTAATCGGTCCGTAATAGCCCATACGCATAAAGAACTAGAGCTATCGATATTGAGCGTTAACTCATACCGCAAACCCGCCTAGACAGCTGTCGACACTGATCAACACGTTCATAGGGTCCATTCAAGATAATGTCCAAACATAGCACTTCACTATTCGTATTTCATGCTAGTTTATGAAGACATGCAAATATTTGATCAGGCTACTAACATGTAAATTAAATCTATCGATCGACGTAGCTGGCGCCGATTATCATGAATTAGTAATTTACTAGGTATTCAGATCTAGCGATATAGACCGTCGCATATCTGAAGAACGCAACTACTATTTCATTATTTCTTCACCAACGAATTAGATCTATAACATATGAGGTAAAATAAACTAACTACTACATAATTAAACTATATAAGCAATTAAAACATACTAGTCGAATAGAACAACGACAGATCTACATCTTGGAAAAGATATAAAATCATACCCTCGAAGATGAGTGTAGATGTCCCTCGGATCTCTCCCTAGGCGGCGACTCCATTGTCTCTCCGACCAGAACTCATAAAAAATAATAAAATAAAGAACAAAGAACTTTTAATGCATAATACTTGTCTTGAAAATTGTACACTTGTGTTCTGAGGCGAAGCCTCTTATTTATAGCTACCTAAACCGACTTAGAAACATCTAGTTCTACCCTTCATCCAAGAAAACACATTTTTGAAGCTTCTGGATCCTCGGTAAGTCGGCACCGCCTCTCGAAAAACCGGGGGTATTTTCGTCTTTTTTCTTCTGCCGACTTAACTTGGAATGTTTTGGAATACCCTAGGCCCATTCCTTTCGTTCAGTCCACGCCAGACTCGTCCATCATGCTCGAGCCAATATTTCGTATCCTGAAAATCATCAAATAATGCACGAAATAATATCGAATTAAGGAAAATAAACGTTAAGTGCAGATTTCTCGACTCACGAACCCGACATATGATATTCCACTCAAATGGTTCACATTTATATAATATCATAATGGATTATTGAGGAAAATAAACACTTTTCTTTTCATTTATTTTTTCATATACTTGGTTTTTTCGGGCGGACTCGGGGAATGAGCATCGCTCTTAAGTCCTCGTTTGTTTATTTTTATGCGAGGGTCGTGCCCTTTTTACACGAGTTCGCTTCCCTCACTGCCTTTATTACGTTTTCTTTTCATATATTTTTTCGGGCAGATTTCCTCACTTTTTTCTCTTTCTCTCACAAGTCCGTTTTGTCCCGGTCACCTCTTTTGGCATTCAAGTTGCTTCCCTTATCTTTACAACAATTTGTTAAAGTATATAGACAGACAAATAATGATTCCCGGTTAAAACATCTCATCATCTAATCTCAAACACTTCTCACTCAGATTATGTGCTCAAATATTGATTGCAATGATAGAATAATAATTAATAAGTTACTACTTCATGCAACATAACATATGCTCATTCTTCCATACTAAATTGAATACGCTATAGCTCACTTCAAATTGATCATGGGCTCCTTTTCTACCGATTCCTTACTCGAAAACGTGCAAATAGCAAGCTAAAAACAATGTTAAATTTTCAAAATATTTCCCTTTCCGATTACCCAAGCTAAGACCGCCTACCCCCCTCTTATTATATACATTGTCCCAAATGACTAATAATAAAGAAAAGAAAAGGTACTTAGCTCTAGAACTATGGCTGAGTCAAAGCGAACCCCGGAGCAGAATCATTAGCTCCTAGGTCATTCCTCTTCCAAGTTGTTACCTACTTTCCAAAATACTTCCAAAAACTGTGAGTAACGTGCGAAGGGTAATAAGAAAACAAGGTGGCGGTAATTGTGCATACCGGAGGAATGCGCAAGAACTGTTTAAGCCACTTTATTTTGTTATTGCCGAAGCAAGACGCAAAAACTTTTACGAGGGTATCACATGAGAATCGTGAAGGAAAAACCACATATATCTCTAGTCGGATGACCGAAGACATATGTGATGAAAAAAAACCTTAAGATTGTCATGCTACTTTATTGACTCAAAATAACATAAATAAACAAAAGCAATAAATAAGGGTTTAAAAATAGTTCTGAGTTTATAGTCGCCAGCTCGACTATACTAATATGGCTCCTTCATTCGTACTCTAGATCCGTCAACACAAAGACTTCCAACTCAGGGATATACTTGTGATCAAGTAATGCTTCAGCATGTGGCTGTTAACTATGAAAGTCTGCCCAGAGTGGTCATTTCTAACTTCACACGCACCTGAATTGAAAACTTTTGTGACTACATGTGGTCCATACCATCTAGACTTCAACTTCCCAGGAAAAAGATGACGACGCGAATTATATACCAGCACCTTATCTCCAACTTGAAATGTGTGGTTCAGAATCCTCTTATCCTGCAGGCGTTTCATTCTCTCCTTGTAAATCTTTGCATTCTCATACGCTTGAAGTCTAAATTCCTCCAATCTATTCAACTCTAGCATCCTCTTTTCACCGGCTAAATTCTCATCCATGTTTAGAAACCTCGTAGCCACAGCGCTTGGTACTCGAGTACTACCGGTAAATGACATGCTTTCCCAAACACTATCATGTATGGTGACATCCCAATCGTGGTCCTATAAGTTGTTATGTACGCCCAAAGAGCGTCATCTAATTCAAAGACCAATCTTTCCTCGTGGGATTCACAGCCTTCTCTAAGATCCTCTTAATCTCTCTGTTTGTGACTTCTACTTGTCCACTCGTCTGAGGGTGATATGCTGCTACAATCTTATGTCTAACCACATATCTCATCATCAACTTTTCAAAACAACCTATTACAGAAATGACTCCCTCCGTCACTAATTATGGCTCTGGGCACTCCAAACCTCGTCAATATGTTTTTCTTAAGAAATCTCAGGACAACCCTGGCATCATTAGTAGGCGAGGCCACTACCTCCACCCATTTGGAAACATAATCAACTACTACTAGGATGTAACGATTCGATTCTGATGATGTGAATGGCCCCACAAAATCAATTCCCCAAACATCGAATAACTCCACTTCTGAGATACTCTGCAGTGGCATCTCATTCCGCTTAGAAATATTACAGGTCATTTGACAGGAAGGACATGATCTTTTAAACTCGTAAGCAGACTTATGAATTGTTGGCCAATAGAATCCACACTGCAGTACCTTTGCTGCTGTCTTGTCTGGTCCATAGTGACCTCCAGCTTCCCTAGAATGACACATGTGCAAGATCTTGGAATCTCATCATCATGGACGCATCCCCTAAGAATGGCATCAGGGCACAACTTATATATGTAGGGATAATCCCAATGGTAATGCTTTAGATACGTGAAAAACTTCTTCTTATCCGCATTCTTGAATTCCGGTGGAAGGTACCTTCCTGCTAGATAATTGACAATATCAGCAAACCAAGAGTATACCTTGCCCACTCTTGATGTATTTTGCCCGGGCTGAGATACTACTCGAGATACCAATGAGATGGCAAAAAGTTGTTCATCAGGAAAGCACTCCTTGATCTCAGTTGGTTGTCTTCTTCCAGCAAGGTTAATCTTGACATGTGATCAGCCACATGGTTCTCAGATCTCTTTTTATCTTTAATCTCAACATCAAACTCTTGTAAGAGTAGAATCCATCTCAACAATCTCGGCTTGGAGTCTTGCTTGGTTAAAAGGTATTTCAAAGCTGCATGGTTAGTGAATACAGTGACTTTCGATCCTATCAAATATGGTCGAAACTTGTCAAATGCAAATATGACAGCTAAGAGTTCCTTCTCTGTAGTCGCATAATTCCTCTGGGCACTGTTACGGGTACAACTGGCGTAATAGATATGCTTAAAGATTTTATCCTCCCTTTGTCCCAGGGCTGCTCCAACTGCCGTGTCGCTTGCATCACACATAAGCTCAAAAGGTTTGTTCCAATCCGGGGCTACTAGAATTGGAGCAGTTATAAGAATTTGATTTAGTGTGTTGAATACTTTCTTACACTCTTCTCCAAACACAAAAGGTACATCCTTTGCAAGTAATTCTGTCAAAGGTCTAGAGACTTTAGAGAAGTCCTTGATAAACCTCCTATATAATCCCGCGTGGCCAAGAAAGGCTCGCAACGTCTTTGAGTTTGTTGGAGGGGGTAACTTCTCTATCACCTCTATCTTTGCCTATCAACTTCCATTCCTTTCTTCGAAATCCTAACCCAACACTATTCCTTCTGTAACCATGAAATGGAATTTTTCCCAGTTAAGTACAAGGTTGGTCTCTTCACATCTCTTCAGCACTCTACTCAGATTGTCCAAGCATTTATCAAAGCTATCTCCAAATACAGTTGAATCATCCATGAAAATCTCCAGAAAATCCTCCACCATGTCCGTAAATAATGACATCATGCACCTTTGGAATGTTGCTGGTGCATTACATAATCCAAAAGGCATGCGATTGTATGTAAAAGTTCCATAGGGACATGTGAAAGTTGTTTTCTCACGGTCCTCGGGGGCAATATGGATCTAATAGTAACCAGAATATCCATCTAAGAAATAATAAAATGCATGACCGCTTAATCTTTCTAGCATTTGATCAATGAATGGTAGGGAAAATGATCTTTACGAGTTGCGTCATTTAGTTTCCTGAAGTCAATGCAAACTCGATGTCCAGTAGTTAGTCTTATAGGGATTAACTAATCAAACTCATTAGGTTGGACAGTGAATCCTCCCTTCTTGGGTACCACATGAATCGGGCTTACCCACTCACTGTCTGCAATTGGGAAAATGATTCTCATTTCCAACATCTGTATAATCTCTTCCTTAACAACATCTTTCAATTGTGCCGTCAACCTCCTTTGTGGTTGTGCTACCGCTTTATTCTTGGACTCTACAGAGATCTTATGCATGCACACCGATGGGCTTATTCCTATAATATCTGCAATTGTCCACCCAAACGCACTCTTGTGCTCTCTCAGTATTCTTAAAAGTTTCTCCTCCTCTAAAGGTGATAAAAACGATGAAATTATGAGGGGAAGAGTATCATCTTGTAAGTACACGTACTTCAGGTGAAGATGGCAAAGGTTTCAACGTTAAGTTCCTTGGTGGCTCTTCTAATGATGATCTTAACAGCTTACCAGTCAATTGTAAGTCAAAGAACTTGTGTCACGAAGGTCTATGAGTGGTTCCTCCTAAATCCATAGAAGATATAGGTTCTACTTCTCGCACTTGACCTTCGCTACACCCAGGCCAGGTTTCCTCATAACTTTCTTATTCCTTCAGGAGTGAAGTCTCCACTACTTCAGGTTCTAGTGCCACTTGCTGATATAATTCCAAAACAAGTTCGTCTATGGCATCTAGCATGTAGCATGCTTCTCCTTCATCTTGTGCATATCTCAATGAATTCATCACATTGAACATGACTTTGTCCTCATTCACTCTCAGAATCAGCTCACCCTTATGAACATCTATCAATGTCTTGCTCGTAGCTAGGAAAGGTCTTCCTAAGATCAATGGAACATCGTGGTTAGCTTCCATGTCTAGCACCACAAAGTCTACAGGGAATACCAACTTATCAACTTTTACCAAAACATCCTCCACCACTCCACACGGTTGCTTCATAGACCTATCTACTAATTGAAGGGTTATAGATGTTTCATTCAACTCTTTCATGCCTAACTTATGAAAGATAGAGAGTGGCATTAGATTGACACTGGCTCCAAGATCACACAATGCTTTATTTAGGCACACTCCTCCAATTGTGCAAGGTATGAGGAAGCTCCCAGGATCATGCTCAGCCTAATATTTCGTATCCTGAAAATCATCAAATAATGCACAAAATAAGGAAAATAAACGTTAAGTGGGGTAGATTTCTCGACTCACGAACCCGACATATGATATTCAACTCAAATGGTTCACCTTTATAGGTCGAAACAACTATTTTTAGCTCATAATGGATAGAATATTGATGTCGTAGGATAGACTATTTTAAGCGTCGTCGGGGTAGAACCCGCAGCTCAGGTTCAGGAACTCCGGTAGGCTCACGGAGTTGGGGCGTAGCACCCTGATCAGTAGGCTGCACGGTCCCTTCTTCACCAGCAGCATTCAAAAGATCGGCAAATGCATTCCCTACAATAACATAAAAGAAAACAAGTGTTAGGTTCGAAACTAGAGAACTGCAGAAAAGTACAAGATAGGAAACTTATAGGAAAATATAAGACAAGAAAAGTAAAATTCCTACAAGCTCTCTAAGCTAGAGGATCAAGATCAATGTGGGGCCCATGTCCAGCATTAGCTAGCAGGACAGCCTCAATGAGCTGCGAAAGGAGACGGGTGTAGTTCATGAAAAACCCGGAGCTCTGGACTGTCTGCAATGCTTCAACGTCAGTGTTATATGGAAGGGTATCCTTAGGCTGCTCACCCATATTCCAATGACTTAGCCTAGCGGACTCTTCGTGCCAAATAAAGAATAATCGGGCATTCCACCCTTTGTATGAGGTTGGTCTATCCGCCAATAACTGGATTTCCTTACCCTTCCCTGACCGGCGGGGGAAATAGTAAAACCCAGGATTGTTTACCACCGTTTTAATCTGGTAAAAAGATCTAAACGGGTTCAAGGTAAACCCCACCCTCGCCATTCGGCAGATTATGGCAAACCCAACTATACTCCTTACCCCGTTATGAGCTACCTGTGTGGTACCAAGACCATAATGCTCAAGAATAGATAGGTAGGCCGGGAAAAATGGAAGCCGTAGACCCCTATCGAATTGATCTTCAATGACACCGTAGTACCTCTCTAATGGCTCAGAAGAGTACGGGTTAGTCGTCATAAGAACCTGGGGGATGTAAGCATCCAAATTAATCATATACTTATTGCAGATTTTGACTACTTTTTCCTGCTTTAAAATGGATTTGATTTAGGGGGCAGCCATTAGATTTTTGGTGGTTCTAAGGGTTTTTGGAAGATCGAACCACAAACGAGCAGAAATAAGCAATTATTTAGTTTAATGCAAGAACAGAAAGGAGAATAAGAGAGATTACTTGTGATAAGTCGAGATTTGAAGAAGAAAACGGAGGAGTGTCTGAATAGCTGCACCGAGTCCTTGATTTAAAGACAGTAATGATGAGAACGGTTGATATGACATGGGTTATAAACCCCAAGTAATGCCTCAGAAACCGTCCCACAAAAGACGTTGGTGTAAATGCCTTGATTCTCGGGACAACCAGAACAGCGCTATGACGTTAATGCGCCCACATAGCAGAGCAGGAACCTCCACGGGCTCATTAGTCAAAACAATGAAGACCGAGATCCAACATGATCAGAATTGACCAACTTGGAAAGTTTAGCCCAGTTCTGGGGGGGCTTATGACGGAGGTCGGATTAATCTCGGCCACGTGTCATCCTATAAACTGCAAAGCAATAAATAAGGAGAGAGAAGAAAAACATTTAAGGGCTAGGAGCCTTAGTTAATATTCAATTATAAAGACCTCTATCCCTAGGAGGGAGGTCAGCCTAGTCTGCCGAGCGCCGCTTATAGCCCGCCGTAGGTCGGCCAAGGCACCGTAGAGCCAAAACATCGCAGTTTAGGCCAGGGACATAGTTTGAATCTCTCCGTGGGTCGGATAGAGCTAATCACAACCTTATCCCACATGGGTAACATGTATGAAAAAATGGAAAGAATCCCCGATTGATTACGACTCTGATCTTGTCGTTTAAACATGCGTGATTATCCCAAGAATCACAGAGATTAACCCGTATTTACCTACAATCAGTTACCAGCCAGAGTCCTTGAAGGACACGATACGATCACAACCTAGGGCACAAGAGTCCCATGTATATATATACCATCCTTAGAACTACGGCAGACTTGATTACTGAATAATCCCAGGATCGTAGGCAACTTGAGAACAAGAATTTTCAGGCTCAGTCTAAATCCCACACAAAACACCCCATGTTCCATACTTGATCTCACGTTCTTTTGGATCTTAAGTTGTTGTCTTTAGAGGGATACAACTGATGTATGATAAAAATATAATCAAATTATATGACTTTTTATATCATATTAACGATAATATCGTATAAATTCTATAAAATATCTCTAAAAACACATAAAAATAAAAATCGTTATAAATAGATATTATTGTTATAATTTTAGTAAAACTTAAAGTTTTTGTGGTCAAAATTACTGTGGCTCGTGTTTTTGACTCGTTTTTGGGTACGTGAGATGGAAAACCGAAGAATAAAAATCGAAACAAGAGAAAACCGAAGAAAGATATTTTTCAAAGTCCGGCACGCACCGGAGTTGACCGGCACACGCCGGAATCTCTCTCGCCACCAAAGACATGGGCTCGTCAGAGAGAGAATCGTATCGTAGCACCGGCACGCGCCGGTAAGGGGCCGGCACGCGCCGGTGCACTACCCGCACTCTATAAATACTCCTCATTTGCAA
The DNA here is from genome assembly GCA_036785695.1 of Gentiana straminea. Taxonomy (NCBI): domain Eukaryota; kingdom Viridiplantae; phylum Streptophyta; class Magnoliopsida; order Gentianales; family Gentianaceae; genus Gentiana; species Gentiana straminea. Next base: position 7,083,115 of record JAVUPR010000243.1, read on the forward strand.
GCATTTGGGAGTGTACCAATATATATATACCTATATATATATATATATCTATCTTATCTCTAGTTAGTTTTTAGTTTTGTAAATACCGTAAACGGCACTCGCCGAAATAATAATGTAGTATAAGTATCGTTGTAATACTTAGAAGGATTATCAAGGCTCGTTGTTGCTAAAGGAGTTGTTATTTCCGGAGAATACGGCTCTGACGCTACAATTGTAATCTGGTAACATTCTAATGTATTTATGTTTGTTTGTTGTTATTAGTACCTATATATTAGTTATAATGATATTAGGCTAACTCTATATCTAGCCAAGATATGAAATTGAATTAGTTTATCTTTTTAGGGAAATAGATGATGACTATGTTAAAATTGAATTAAAATCGATTATAATGAATCTTTTTCTATTTTGCAACGTATTGATAATATTCGGATTGACGTAATTAACCAAGATGAATCGCAACATATAACCTAACGATGAACTGACCAGAGAAGTTAGGATATGAGATAAAGGATAGAAAAACCGGAGGGTAAAAATGGCCGAGTGAAAACGTGACAACGGAATCCTATTTCCTACCCGGGGGCGATTTGTCTTGGGAAAGATGAATCTTATTAAATTTGTGCTCAAGATCGTAATAATGTTAAAATCAACGGTTTAATTGAAACTAACACCGGAAAGTTAAATCGATCCGCCCGACAACCGGAGCCTTTTGAATAACATCGGCCGTCCGACAAACGGAATAACCTCTTTTATCCGGGGTAAATTTGTACTCGGTACATGTTCGACTAACCGAGATTAGTACATGGGGCAGCTTGTGGAGATTGAACTCGATGACAATTTGACATATGACAATTTCATACGCTCGTGTGAGGAGGAGTTGTCTAGTTTAGAGTACACCGGTTCATATATAATTGATTAACCCTAAAATAAGGAAAGATCAAGCACATCTATTTCTACTAAAAAGAGATACCGATTCTAATAATATGACATATTCTTGGCTAGTTTCTAATAATATTACTAGTATTTATATTGTATTGGTACCTATATATATATATATATATATATATATATATATATATATATATATATATATATATATATATATATATATATATTTATATATATATTTATGTATCTATATATATCTCGTTTTAGTTTTATGTATTTATTTACTCGTTTTAATTTTATTTATCGTTTTACGGTTACTAAAAAGGAAAAAAGAAAAACTCGCGACTTAGATTGAGATAATAATGCCTTCTTGGTGTTTAGCCACACTCCGAATTACCACACGTTTCCCCGAGGATTCGACACCCGACTCACCACACTAGCACTACTACGCTTGACCCGATACACTCGTCGGTTAAGGACTCGGAATAGCACTAGAAAAGGCCACGTCGCCTTTTCGGCGCCGTTGCCGGGGAACGACGCTAATTCATTGTGTTCGAATGGTTTCTACTTGTATTAGCTCAAAATTCTCGAGGATAAGTCAACACTCTTCTTATCACATTTCTTTTTATTTTTCGTTGGTACTTACCTTGTAGGTAAGTTACCAATCTTTTTAACTACTATCTTTTTCGAGTTATTTTCTATTTTTTCGATAGTTGATGACCGTAAGCGGTAAGGCCCCACTCACTCCTTATAAGCCCGACATAAACACTTACGAAAGGCGTTAAGAGTAGAGAGTAAACGTGGTCATACTAGTCGTGGAAATCCCGACGAATCATCATCAAATCGAGAAACGAGAATGGCCGAAACCAAGTGATGAAACACCCGAACAAGGGCTAGAACATGCTCAAGGGCATGGACAACACCCTAATAACCTTAATAATCCTAATAACCGTAATCCTAATAATAGAAATAATCGAATCGGAACCGTAATAATCATAATAATCCTAACCTACCAAACCCGAGACCTATCTCGTGATCAAACCGTGAGAAGAAATCGACTAATAATCCTATTCTTTTACCTAATGAAGGAGCAAATAATTTCGAAATAAAATCTCATCTTTTTGGCTTAATTGACACAAGAGCCCAATTTCTAGGAGAAGATGATGAAGATCCGCATCATCATCTCTATCTTTTCGAAGAATTGTGTAATACAAACCCAAAAGTCAAGGTGCTCATCGTGAATTAACGAGGATGTCTATGTTTCCTTTTTCTTTAAAAGGAAGAGCACGAGATTGGTTTATGTCACTCCCACATCATTCGTTGACAAGTTGGGAAGAGATTCAAACCGAGTTCTTAAAGCAAGATTTTACTCCTGGTAGAAATTTGGAATTAAAGGTCAAAATTGCTAATTTTAGACAAGGATCTGAAGAAACACTCGGGAATGCTTGGGAAAAATTTAAGAAGCTATTAAGAGCTTGTCCCGATCATGGTTATTCCTTAGATATGCAAATCCAACTTTTCTGTCGTAAACTAAGGAAAGACTCACGTGCGTATGTAGATCATGCATGTTGTGGTTCTTTAATGATGAGTGAAGCCCAATTAGTTTACGATGCTATAGAAAAGATTTCCAAAAATAATCGAATGTGGGAAACCGGTTCTAGCACAAGAAAAGTAGCATTTGCAGGAGAATGTACATCTAATACGGAAGTTCTAGCACACTTGGAGAATTTAAGTAGGAAATTTGATGGCCTACAATCAAACAAAAATCTAAGTTCGTAAAATAGTATACCCACCGAATACTCAAATCAGATAATATGCCATTAGGAGTTGAAGAACCAACAGATATTCAAGAGAGGAGGTAAGTTTTCTTCAACAAAGATAGGAATTTGAACAACGCGTATTCAAACTCGTTTAATGCTATTAGAAAAGATCACCCTACTTTTCGTTGCTCTGAAACCCTAGTAAGCAAGGCCAACCGCCATATCCAGTTCAATATAAGAATTCATATAGTAATCAAGTTTATCAAGGAGATACCACGAATCAGAACCCGTAATCATTGCCTAGATCATATCCACAACATACTACTCAAAGTATACCAGTCACCCAAAGTTAAACTCAACCTGAAGGAATTGATAAATGGGAGAAACTAATGGAAAATATGATGGGTGTAGTATCTACTCAAGCTCAAAATGTAGAAACAATGATAACTTCTATAGGCATACCACTAAGGATATGAGTACGTTGAAAACATCCATGAGTGGACATGATACCGTAATGAGAACTATAGAAGCATCAATAAGGAATATGGAAGATCATTTGAGTAGAGAAGGAGAACGTAAAAACAAGAGACCTCCGGAGGATTACCAAGTAATACTGAAAGAAACCCGAGAGAGGTGAACGCTGTTGTTACCAGAAGTAGAAAACTCTGTGGGAATAATGAAGTAGAAAATGATTTAAATGGTAAATTTATAAAGGAAAAGGACGAACTTGAATTTACCGATGAAGAAGAAGAAATTATTGAAGATTTCTTAAGACAAAATAGTAATGTTGAACCTGAAAATAAGAATGAAGAATGGGTCAAAATCCCTAGGATTCTAAAAGATTCAAATGGATAAAGACCCGAGAACCTTATTTAAGGAACATGTTAGAGAAAACAATACCGAAGAAAAGAAGGAAGATTTGCCAATAACCGAAAAAGTGGAAAATCGATACGTAAGATGTTTCAAAGGGAAGATCGTATGAGAATGAAACATGGCGGATAAGTAATGATCAAAGATTTAAGGAGAAAGGAAAAGAGAAATTAACTTCGTAACCAAAGGTTATAGATTTGGAATCTTTACCTTACCCACCTAAAGATCAAATTAAAAAGATAAAACCGATAAGAAGTATGCTCGTTTCCTTGATACTTTTCGTCATATTCATGTCAATATCCCCGTTATCGAAGCCTAATCAATATGCCTACCTATGGAAAGTTTCTTAAGGATATCCTATCAAACAAGAAAAAGTTAGAAGAATATGAGAATATATGCCTTAATGAAGAATGCTCGCAATACTTCAACATAAGTTACCACCTAAACCGAAAGATCCCGGTAGTTTTACCATTCCATGTGAGATTGGAGGATTTCGTTTAAGAGAGTACTATGTGATCTTGGAGCAAGTATTAATCTCCGTCTTATGAAGATTATAAGAAACTCGGGCATAGGAGAGCTTACAAATACCGAAATGACCCTTCGTATGGCGTATAGATCGATTAAACATCCTAAGGGAGTCATCGAGGACGTGTTGGTTAAAGTAGACAAATTCTACTTCCCAGTGGACTTTGTAATAATGGAAATGGAAGAAGGATATTCAGCGCCAATTATTCTAGGTCGTTCATTTCTAGCTACGGGAAGAACATTAATTGATGTTCAAAAAGGTGAATTGATACTAAGAGTTAATGAAGATGAAGTTTCCTTCAATATCTTCAAAGCTATGAATCATCCGTACAAATCACCAGAATCATGTTCTTTTATAGGTGAGATATCTACATTCTGTGATGACCAATTGCAAGATTATGAAGATAGGCTAGAGGAATGTTTAGCATTATCTATCTATAAGGAAGATGAAAATGATACTGAAATGAGAGAAGTGATCCTTTATCTTGATAAGGGACTGTTTTCTAAGCATCCATGGCATAAGTATTTGGAATTAGAACTAGAAGGACCAGTTCTAAAACCTTCAGTAGAAGATCCACCAAGGAATCTGGAATTGAAACCACTTCATACAAATCTGAAATATGCTTTTCTTGAAAATAATAATCTACTACCGATTATTATTTCATCAACCTTAACTAATGAACAGGAAGATCAATTACTTACCATATTAAGAAATCATAAGAAAGCATTTGGATGGACAGAGGCAGATATTCAAGGAATTAGCCCTGAGATATGCGTTCATAAGATCATTCTAAATGAAGGAGCTAAACCTTGTATTCAGCCACAACGCCGCCTCAACCCAAATTTACAATCCATTGTTAAGAAAGAGGTCATTAAGCTATTAGAAATGGGGATAATCTTTCCCATATCAGATAGTGAATGGGTGAGTCCAACTCAAGTGGTACCAAAGAAAGGAGGTTTCACGGTAAAAGAAAATGATAAAAATGAATGGATTCCGACAAGGGAAATTACAGGATATCGAATGTGTATTGATTTTAGAAAACTGAATGAACATACTAAGAAAGATCATCATCCACTTCCATTCATCGTACAAATGTTGGAACGCTTAAGTGGACATAAAGTATTATCGTTTCTTAGATGGTTATTCAAGATATTTACGTATATTCATTGTAGCAAACAGAGATAGAGAAAAAACTACTTTCACTTGTCCGTATGGAACTTTTGCTTATAAACGAATGCCATTTGGTTTATGTAATGCACCGCCTACATTTCGCCGATGTATGATGGCAATATTTTCTGACATGGTCGAGAAATTCTTAGAAATCTTTATGGATGACTTTAGTGTTTACGGAGATTCTTTCGATGAATGTTTATCACACTTAGAACGAGTATTGCAACGCTGTGAAGATACCAACTTAGTGCTAAACTGGGAAAAATGTCACTTAATGGTATCAGAAGGAATTGTTCTAGGTCATAGAATCTCTGAAGTAGGTATCGAAGTTGATAAGGCTAAAGTCGAAGTAATCGAAAAGTTACCTCCACCAGTCAATTTAAGAACTTTGAGAGGATTTCTTGGACATGCAAGTTTTTATAGGAGATTTATTGCAGATTTTCGAAAATAGCAAAGCCTCTAAGTCATTTGCTTGAAAAGGAAGTACCATTTAACTTTGAAGATAAATGTATGGAAGCCTTTAAGACCCTAAAAGCGAAGTTGACTATCGCACCCTGCTAGTAGCACCGATTGGAGTTTGCCGTTTGAAATTATGTGTGATGCGAGTGATTTAGCCGTAGGACGTCTTAGGTCAACGATATAACAAAGTACTCAAGGCGATCTACTATGCATCCCACACTCTAAACGCAGCTCAACTAAATTATGCAACTACAGAGAAGGAACTGTTGGCTGTAATTTTTGCCTTAGATAAGTTTAGATCGTATATTGTTGGATCTAAGGTCATTATTTATACAGACCATTCAGCCTTGAAATATCTGTTAAGTAAGAAAGATGCTAAACCACGTCTTCTTAGATGGATTCTGTTACTTCAAGAATTTGATATTGAAATCAAGGATAAAAAAGGGAGTGAAAATGTAGTAGCAGATCATCTAAGTAGAATGGAAAATGATGAAGGAAGAGGAAATGAAATACGAGATTCATTTCCAGATGAACAACTTTTTAGGATCGATACTCCCTTAACCATGCAATTATTAAAAGATAGAATACCATCAAAAGAAAATTCACCGTGGTTTGGGAATATCGTTAACTATCTAACCTGTAATTACATCCCGTCTCACTGGACTTGGCAGCAGAAAAAGAAATTCTTTTACGACTTAAAATTTTACTATTGGGAGAAACCAGATCTTTTCCGAAGATGCTCGGATGGAATAATCAGAAAATGTATTCCTGATAATGAAATTTTAAGTGTTTTATCGTTTTGCCATGATCTTGAGGCAGGAGGTCATCATGGAGGATGGAAAACTGCTTTCAAAGTTTTACAATGTGGTTTTTATTGGCCTACACTATATAAAGATGCGTATAAATATGTAAAATCTTGTAAATCATGTCAAAAATGGGGAAATATATCGAAAAAACATGAAATGCCTATGCAACCGATTTTAGAATGTGAGTTATTTGATGTATGGGGCATAGATTTCATGGGACCTTTCCCTATATCGTTTGGAAAAAGATTTATTCTAGTAATGGTTGATTATGTCTCGAAATGGGTAGAAGTCGAAGCTCTTCCCACTAATGATACTAAGGTTGTGCTAAGGTTCCTTAAAAAGAATATATTTACAAGATATGGCACTCCGAGGGCTATCATTAGTGATAGGGGTTCACATTTTTGCAACCGACCATTTACTAAGATAATTGAGAAATATGGTGTAACTCATAAACTAGAACACCCTATCATCCGCAAACTAGTGGACATGTAGAGGTGTCTAATAGAGAAATTAAAAGAATCATGGAGAAAACAGTGGACTCAAATCGTAAAAACTGGCAAGAAAGACTAGATGATGCATTATGGGCATATAGAACAGCCTTCAAAACGCCAATTGGTTGTTCTCCTTATAAATTAGTTTTTGGTAAATCTTGTCATCTCCCGTTGAATTAGAACACCGAGCTTTATGGGCTATTAAATTCCTAAATTTTGATCCTAAAGCTGTTGGTGATCATAGGTTACTTCAGTTAACAGAGCTGGAAGAGTTTCGACTCGATTCTTATGAAAATGCTCGAATCTACAAGGAACGCACGAAAGCTTTCCATGATAAGAAAATCTATAATCGTGAGTTCCATGTAGATGATCGAGTACTTTTATACAATTCACGTTTAAAGTTGTTTCTAGGAAAGCTTAAATCTAGATGGACAGGTCCATACGAAGTAACTAAAGTCTATAAGTCTGGAGCTGTTGAACTAACTGATGGAAAAACAACTTTCATAGCTAATGGCCACAGGGTAAAATTATTCGTGGAAACTGAAGGGATACCTCAAACAGAAGAAATATTATTGCTTAACGACCCTCCAGCGGATTAAGGAAGCAGGAATTCTAAACTCAGCCGATTACGGGTACTATCTTTCTAATTCACTTTTTAATATGCAATTTAAGTAGTTTCGTCTTTTACCGGATAGACGTAAAAGAAATGGAATGCCTTTCATAGATAGAATAGAAGTTTTTATTTTACTTTTAAAATTAGGTCTAGATAAAGATGTTGCCTTTAGAATAGAAACCTTAGTTTTTAACTTGAACAAGGAGCTGATGCGCGAAATCAGAGAAAGAGATCTTTGTAATGGAAAATCGAGAAGTGCTATAAAGAGAAGGGCAAGATTTCTAAAGAGATGTAGAATCTGTGGAAAAAGTGAACATAATGGAAAATGTGGAGACAACACAACCAAATCCCATGATGAATGTTTGAATGTAATTAAGATGGGAACGACTAGGTGGTTATCCGAAAATCCCGATGGACAACAAAGAGAGAATTCAAACGCATCATTTCTAGGAATTAGGTTGATGGAACGTTACTATAGAAATCTTGAAGATTTAAGAATGATGGGAGTAGAATTAGATTAAGTTTATGTTTTTTTTTTTATATAATTTTAAGATTTCATAAAAATTTTATGATAAACTTATATTTATATCATATATGATTTATATGATATAATTAAGGATTATCATACCAAAAATATTGTTTTTAGCTTTTATAAAAATTTGTAATAATTTGTTTTATCATGAAATAATCTTATGATTTTTTCTATGATATAATTTAAATTATTACACCAAAAAAAAAAAAAAAAAAAAAAAAATGAGAATCGAGTAATTACTAACGATTCGAGTCGATAATAGTTTGGTTCGATTCGTTAGCTTTATAACCTAAAAGAACATCACAAAGATCATCTTCATCTTCTTCATTTCTTCAACACAAAAGCCGCCCCACCCCTTTTCCCCTCTTCAAAAATTTTCATCACTTTTCACCAATTTTTCTATCACAAACTATTTAATTAATCATCTTCTCTTCCATTCCACTACACAAATTCATCACCATTGCATAAAAGGATAGATTTTGCAAGCAAAGCTCTCTCTATTTTTCAACACATTTCCGGCGGCCACCACCTATTCCGGCAACTATCTACGCTTTCTAGCTCTATACGGTAACAATATATATATATATATATATATATATATATATATATATATATATATATATCATTTCATCATTTCAATTATTATCAAACTTTTAGTTATTTTATTTTAATTTTTTAAAATTTTGGTCTAAGTACTTATTTGTGTTTGGTGTTTGTTGTTGTTTTTGTTGTTATTTTGTCATACCATTATCGTAGATGGCCTCATCATCTAGAGAAACCCTAAGAAAAGAAAGCCGTATATCCCCGATGTAGTACCGGTTATAGAACCAAGACCGTTGACCGATTTAGAAAAAACCGTTTCTTTTGAGAACACGCTAGTCCCGAGGCTAAGCAAGAATATAATGAGTATTTCAAGTAAATGCAATCTGGGTTGGAAAGGGGTATCGACTTTGATTCATTAGGAAAGAGGTAAAGGATATTTTTGCCGATAGAGAATGGATGGAAATAGCCATGGAAAGAACTCGATAACATTAATACCACTATGGTAGCCGAGTTTTACTCCGTTCTATCAACTTATGATCCAACTATCGTTGAGGAATTGACTTATATTCCTCTTAGGAGTGTTAATGTTACTTTCATTCGCTATGATAAACGCATTTTATGGATTGCCCGATATACCCGATGAGGATGATTATCATACCGTCGGGGCTTAAACCATCCCGCTACTCTTCAAAGCTAAGGCATATGAGGCCCAAAGCAAGCTTTTGACCCCACGGCCGTTTGGAAAGATAATAGATTTGCATATGGAAGATGTATTAGGGACATAAGGGCAATTAAGCAATTCTTAGGCCATAATGTAACGCCTTCCACTCATGTTTGCGCTTATGGTAGAAGATGACGTTATTATTGCCGGGCTATGGTGAATGACATTCCTATCAATTGGGGAAACTTATCTTTTCTAAGGCGTGTGATTTTGCTAAAAATCGAATTCGAGGGGGACGTCCGCCGTTCCCCAATCTCATTTCGGCCTTGTGTACTACTTTTGAGGTCCCGCTTTGCCATCCGATAGGATTGAGTCTCCTTATGTTCCACTTATAGGTCAAAAATTAACTGCCTCACCTGCCGGCAGGATAAATTATAACAACCCAAATCGCCAACAGCAACAACTACCACCACCTCCATCTCCTATTCATACTCCAGCATCTCGAGCTCCTAGCACACAAGTTGCCGCAACCACTTCGAGCCAAAATAGCCGCATTGAGGCTATGTTTCAAAGATATGGTTCGTGCTCAGCTAGAACCGATGCTAATATAGCTTTAGCTTGTGAACGTAATAGGAAGTGGGTGAAGATCTTAGGATTGGCCAAAGAGGTCACAAAGCTTTCATCAAGTGAGATAGAACCCGTATATGCAGTAAATTTCTACACGTTATCCTCAGAGTCAGCCTGACCCATACACTATGCCAGATTGGATTCCACCTATTCCACCACCATTTTTATTCCAGGACTATATGCCGTCATCTGTAGGACAGGGTGGTATGTTTACAGGTTCATTTGATGCATCCATGGGCATGGGAGGAGTAACTTCGGTGGCGATGTGACAAACAGTGTCTCGGCTCGTTTGGATTAGAAAGTTCGGTGACGATGACAACTAGCGTAGACTCAAGCTACATTTCAAGCATCTACGTCACGCATCCACAACAAGTTCAACTATGATTTCAAGACGACTCGCCTCTGTGGACCGACTTTACTTCTAGTATGTTTGGATCTTTTTCGGCTCATTTCGACTCATCTTATGACGAAGATGAGGATTACGATTGAGATGAGTAGTTTAAGTAAACATTTCCTATGTTATGATGTATGACGATATACTTTGGTTTGATTTTTTATTTTAGACTGTTTGATGTACTCTTGGGTTAGTACACTTCGCAGTTTTACGTTTTTTTTTTCGTTGTTTCTATATTATTAGAATTTTTCACCCCTGTTTTAGATAAAAATACATGCATACACACTGATTAAACCTGATAGAACATCCTGAAATGCAAAAATCTGTGACCGAGCACTGTAGCACCGGCCCGCGCCGGTGCTGCACCGCCGGTACTGCACCGGCCCGCGCCGGCCTGGTGTTCTACCGACCTCATTCAGGTTGTTTCTTGTCTATTTCTATCATTTCTATATAAGGAAACAGATGTCTCAATCTTCAAATTGCCAATTCAGTTCTAAAGCCTCTCGTTTTCTATTAAAGACCGTATAAAATGTCCGATCATTCGTCACTTAATAGTTATTCTCCTCCTCATACCCCAAATTCAGTACATCCTAATCCAAGTTATCCGTTTTTCCATCCCGTTCCTTACAATTCCATATATGCCTCGGTTCACAACCCTTTTTTAAGCAATTTCAACCAATCACCGGTGCTGGTTGAAAGAGGTCTAAATTTTCGAAAAGTGGATAATTGGGCATTCATAAGGATGGAAGCAGATGGGTGGGATTATTTTTGTCGTATGCCCAGAGGTAGAATCAATGTTACATTAGTAAGAGAGTTTTACTCGGTACTTGCAGAGGCTAGTACTGTAGAGTCGTTACAATTTGTTACCATTAGAGGTACTGTTGTTCCTTTTACTTCTACCATAATCAATCAAAATTTTCAAATACCACCAGTCCAAACATCACCATCCAGTCATTTTGAGTATCATGGAGACTTGATACCGCTGAAGGATTTATTAACAAATGTTCGGAATCTTATCAAGTTTTATTCCAACATTATAATAGGGATAGAGATGTCTCCACTGCCGCTTTACTTCCCCATTTGAGAACTTGGAAACGTTTCATCAATTCACGAGTTTATCCAACTGATGATTTCTCGGAAATCAGTGATGATGAATTGTTACTATTATATGCTATAACAAGCGGAGCTATTATAGATTGGGGAATATTGATTCGTAAAGCTTGTTAGTTTTGCATTTGGAAGCATACCGATCCGTCAGCCTATGCCTTTTGCATGGCTGATTTCTAGAATAAGTGTTCGTTTGGCTAGTGGTACCGGAAAGAGCGACAAATGAGTACTTTCCAGCTCGCCTTCCTCGGTAGGGCTACTACCAGTCGATATTCCGGGAGGATCTTCAAGCGGAGAAAATTAGATAGTTATGTTGGTTGTAAGAAAGGAATATCAATAAAAAAGGTAATAATGGTAGAATAAATTAATTTAGAATAAATTAGTTTAATAATAACTTAGATTAACTTAGTTTCAGTTTTTTTTTCTCGTTTATAGTAGTAGTTAGTAGTTAACTTGTACTTCTTAATATTGTAATATATTTGTTTGTGTTAATGTTTTTTTTTATTATGCTATATTATATAAACGCTAGTCTATATGACACGTAAAATATTCAACCGTTATAAAATTTATTTTATCTCCTAAACCAACTTTTTACTACTCATTACACATCGAGACGATGCCAATTCGTAAGTGGGGAGTAGAGATTGGTTAGTAAATAAAATAAATTTAATATATCAATTACTGATGCACTTAGTTTAATTATTCTCAAGGAAATAATGAAATAATATATAATTATTATAATATGGATAATATAGTTGGATAGAATAAAATTTTAATTAAGTAAAGTAATCTCGATATATTATTTCCATATTATTTATATCTATGTTAGATTTTTATCAAGATTTTAAGTATGTATAACTAGATAAATAGTATGAAATATTATTTTTTATGAAATTAGACAAAAGTTACTTATAATTATAATGAAATTTTAGAATGATTTTCTTTCAAGACAAGTATGAATTTGGAATCGGATTAGGAATGATGAGATTTTTGGCATTACTTTGATTAACTATAGCCAAATAAGCCTACCCGAACATAATTTCCAATTTTTGTCCCCACCTCAGCCTTGTAGAGTGATCAAGACCTCACTCGAAAATTAGCCATTATGATTAACTAGATAAAACCGACCCTTAACTGAAAATGGTCTACATTTCCTTGAAATCCCGCAAGTTTAGTATGTGCTTATGGATAGCGGTGACGACATCGAAATTCAATAATGGTATATGTTGAGATTGGAATAAATATTATTCGGAAGGCAATCTTTTATCAAAAACTGTTATTTTCTAGAAAAGAAAAAGTTGAAATAGTTAGGTACTAATGTATTTGTTCTCACCTCATGACGCCTTGAAAGATAGTCAATTCCGGTAATGAGTTCGGATATGTTAGTATAAAATATATATATATATATATATAAATAATATGGTTAGTAGATTAAAATTTTGAAAACAGTGTCAGGATGTTACTGATCAAGATATTTTTGATCAAAATGTTGAAGGTGTAAGTACGTACGCTTGCTTCTATTTTCTTTTGATTTTCCTTTATTATCCTTTCGATTAGCCAAACACCCTGAGCCTGAACGTTATAAGCCATTTTGCCAACTACTTGACTTAGTCCTTGATTCCGAAATTTCATACAGTGGCGATTACAAAGTTATTCTAAGTATTTTATTTTATAGTTATTAGGTAATTCATGTAGAATTTCATTTAGATAATATTTTATAACTAGTTTATTAAGTTATACACGCTTTTTATATTTTTAATAATCTTAGATAGATAAAATTAATATGATTATAATGTTGACAGCATGCGTTACTAAGTTAGGAATTTAGTCTAAGAACTATATTATTTGCATTATAACATTTTATATATTATCGCTTATTTTGCTCGAGGACGATCAAAAGCTAAGTGGGGAGTAGTTGATGTATGATAAAAATATAATCAAATTATATGACTTTTTATATCATATTAACGATAATATCGTATAAATTCTATAAAATATATCTAAAAACACATAAAAATCAAAATCGTTATAAATAGATATTATTGTTATAATTTTAGTAAAACTTAAAGTTTTTGTGGTCAAAATTACTGTGGCTCGTGTTTTTGACTGTTTCAGGGTACGTGAGATGGAAAACTGAAGAATAAAAATCGAAACAGTAGAAAACCGAAGAAAGATATTTTTCAAAGTCCGGCACGCACCGGAGTTGACCGGCACACGCCGGAATCTCTCTCGCCACCAAAGCACATGGGCTCGTCAGAGAGAATCCGTATCGTAGCACCGGCACGCGCCGGTAAGGGGCCGGCACGCGCCGGTGCACTACCCGCACTCTATAAATACTCCTCATTTGCAAGCATTTGGGAGTGTATATATATATCTTATATATATATATATATATATATATATATATATCTATCTTATCTCTAGTTAGTTTTTAGTTTTGTAAATACCGTAAACGGCACTCGCCGAAATAATAATGTAGTATAAGTATCGTTGTAATACTTAGAAGGATTATCAAGGCTCGTTGTTGCTAAAGGAGTTGCTATTTCCGGAGAATACGGCTCGACGCTACAATTGTAATCCGGTAACATTCTAATGTATTTATGTTTGTTTGTTGTTATTAGTACCTATATATTAGTTATAATGATATTAGGCTAACTCTATATCTAGCCAAGATATGAAATTGAATTAGTTTATCTTTTTAGGGAAATAGATGATGACTATGTTAAAATTGAATTAAAATCGATTATAATGAATCTTTTTCTATTTTGCAACGTATTGATAATATTCGGATTGACGTAATTAACCAAGATGAATCGCAACATATAACCTAACGATGAACCGACCGAGAAGTTAGGATATGAGATAAAGGATAGAAAAAACCGGAGGGTAAAAATGGCCGAGTGAAAACGTGACAACGGAATCCTATTTCCTACCCGGGGGCATTTGTCTTGGGAAAGATGAATCTTATTAAATTTGTGCTCAAGATCGTAATAATGTTAAAATCAACGGTTTAATTGAAACTAACACCGGAAAGTTAAATCGATCCGCCCGACAACCGGAGCCTTTTGAATAACATCGGCCGTCCGACAAACGGAATAACCTCTTTTATCCGGGGTAGATTTGTACTCGGCACTGCTCGACTAACCGAGATTAGCATGGGCGCTTGTGGAGATTGAACCGATGACAATTTGACATATGACAATTTCATACGCTCGTGTGAGGAGGAGTTGTCTAGTTTAGAGTACACCGGTTCATATATAATTGATTAACCCTAAAATAAGGAAAGATCAAGCACATCTATTTCTACTAAAAAGAGATACTGATTCAGTGACATATTCTTGGCTAGTTTCTAATAATATTACTAGTATTTATATTGTATTGGTACCTATATATATTTATATCTATATATATATGTATTTCTATATATTTATATATATATTTATGTATCTATATATATCTGTTTTAGTTTTATGTATTTATTTACTGTTTTAATTTTATTTACTGTTTTACGGTTACTAAAAAGGAAAAAAGAAAAACAACGACTTAGATTGAGATAATAATAGCTTCTTGGTGTTTAGCCACACTCTGAATTACCACACGTTTCCCTGAGGATTCGACACCTGACTCACCACACTAGCACTACAGTTTGACCCGATACACTGTCGGTTAAGGACTGGAATAGCACTAGAAAAGGCCACGTCAACAACCCGTTTTATCAATCAGACGAATCCAGCATCGTCAGTGGTAATTTCGTTTCAGAGGAAAAAAACAAGTAAAATGTGAAAATGAACAATATGAAACTATTATTTGGCATTTAGTCTAGTGTAATATTTTTTATAGCATTACGGACAATTTAAGATTCCACTAAACTAATTTCTCATTTTCCTTTTATAAAAAAAATCATAATAAACATATATACATAGGAAGCCAGGAGGTACGCTTAAACCTTTAGATATCCCGAATGGAAGTGCGATGAGATCACGATGGACTTCATCACCGAATTGCCAAGGACAAAGAATGGACATGATATGATTTGGGTCGTTGTGGATACATTAACCAAGTCGGCTCATTTCTTACCAACCAAAGTTGATATGTCCTTGAAGAAAATGGCGACACTTTATTTGGATAATATTGTGAAGCTACATGGAGTACCTATCTCAATAGTATCGGATCGTGACAGCCGGTTCATCGATCATTTTTGGAAGAGTTTACAAAAGGCTTTAGGTACAAAGTTGGATTTAAGTACGGCCTTTCACCCAAAAACCGACGGACAATAAGAAAGAACAATTCAAACACTAGAATATATGCTAAGATCTTGTGTTTTGGAAGTAGGCGGATCATGGGATGATTACCTGGTACCCGTAACCGAGTTTCCATACAATAACAGTTATCATGCAAGTTTGGGGATGCCACCGTTCGAAGCCTTGTATAGGAGAAGATGTCGAACACCGTTATTTTGGGATGAGATTGGGGAGAAGAAAATAACTGGGCCGGAATTGGTTGAACAAGCTAAGGAAATGGTTTTGTTGGTGAAGAAAAACTTGAAGGCGGCTTAAGACAGACAGAAGAGTTGGGCTGATGTTTGTAGAAGACCTTTGGGGTTTGATGTTGGTGAGAGAATTTACCTCCAAGTTTCACCAATGAAAAGAGTAAAACGGTTCGGGCAAAAGGGAAAGTTAAGCCCCCAATGTATGTAGGACCGTTCGAGATCATTGAGAAGGTTGGACCCTTATCATATAAGCTTAAGTTACCGGACTCAATGTCAAGAGTTCACAACGTGTTCCATGTGTCAATGTTGAAGAAGTGTTTGACAAAGACGGATGTTGAAGCTACAGTTGATCCGGAAGTTCTACAAGACAATCTTGCCTACGATGAGAAACCGGTTAAGATATTGGATAGAAAAGAAAAGATTATCAAGAGAAGGTTGATTCCTTTGGTGTTGGTGCAATAGAGCAATCACTAACCAAATGAAGCAACTTGGGAGTGGAAGATGATATGATCAGTGAATTCCCAGACTTTGTGGATTTACCAGGTATGTTTCAATTTCGAGGACGAAACTCCTCTGGGGGGGGGCATGTAATATTCCGATTTTCGGGAATGGGCAGACGTGTCATTTTGCAAAAACGTAATATTAGATTCATTTTATTTTGGATTAAAGATTTTATAAAATATACTTATTAAAGATTTTATAAAATATACTTATATATATATATATATATATATATATATATATATATATATATATATATATATATATATATATATATATTGTGTGTGTGTGTGTGTGTGTGTGTGTGTGTGTGAAGGAAACGCTTGGACCTATTTGCAATTAATGAGTAATTAAGGGAATAATGGTAATTAAAAAGGAGAAGTTTTATTTTGGAAAAAATAAACCTCCCACTACGTACGTTACTTGTCATAACATTGGATTTCACAAACATCGTTCGAACAAGTGCTCTTAAGTTTGACAAAAAAGGCAAAGCTATTCCTTCATAATTCTCACAAGATACTCAATCATTTTCAGATACAAGTAGACAACGGAATCGTGAGAAGGCAAGGATCGTGTTGATACTAAGATTTCCAAGTTTCATCTAGGTATGAATTTCATCTTTTTGGAGGATCATTGGATATGATCAAGTTTTAGTGTTTCCTTAGTTTCAATTCGTAGCCCTAGTTGTTTAGAAACTTTGATCTTAATTGGTTTGTGAAACAATTGTGGTTCAAATAGATTCTTGGTTGGAGTTTTGGGAAGTTGCTGAGTTTTCTCTGAAGTTTGCGTTGGTTTTGTGCTTTGATCAAGTAAAGAAATCTTCTCTATTGCTTTAATTTTCATTTTATGATGTTAGGGTTATGTTTTGGAAGTGGTTTGATGTGGAATCAAGCCGAATTTGATGTTATACAAGTCTATGATGCTAAATGTTGTGAGAAAGGTGATTTGTTGTTGTATTGATGTTTATTTTGATGTTAAGCTTGGTTGGATTTCGGTAGAAATCGTAAAAGTGTAGAAAAGCAAGCTTAAGGCCTTTTTCACCGTGCAACGGGCACGCATTGGGTAGCAATGTGCACGAATTGATGAAACAAAAAGTCGGATTTTTGGTTCAGGAGCTCAATACGCATGCATAGGATAGAATGCGCATGCACTGAGGGTCAGAAAGTGGGAAAAATGATACTGGGAGCTAATGCGCACGCATTGGTCAAACATGAGCATCCTAAATGTTTCTAGTTGCTCAATGCGCACGCATGCACAGTAATGCGCACGCATTCACCCTCTTTTGGGGTTTAGTGAGTTTTAAGCCATATGGTCAGTTTTAAATGTGGTTTCTTGATCTAATAATGTTAAATGAATATGAAAAAGCCTTGATTGAGTTTCTGATGTGTTTAATTCCGGCACCGAATGGATGCTTCCTAAGAGTTGAAGTTTGGAACCGTCGGAAGGGCATGATAGGCTTGTGCTTTGATGAAGTAGTATTATCAATGTCTGTGTATGTGTTAGGATGTGGTGTCTAGAAATCTAAGTGGGGAGTAGGACTGTTAAGGGAAGTTTCCTTGAAAATACTTAGGTGGCTAGTTGAGGACTAATAATTTACATAAGTGTGTAGTAAAAGACTAAACATCGTAACATTCTTGGTAAGGCACTTGTCTATATCGCGATGTGTGGGCGGTCAGATAAAGTGAATAACTCTACTGGCCTATAAACAACTAAATGGTAGAAGGACTTCACCGAACGTGTACACTATCGGGTCTTATCCCGTGGCTATTGGTGTCAGGGGCGGCTCCAAGTGGGAGGTTTTGGGTCAATTGACCCCCAACCAAAAAAAAATCTATGTATTTTTTACACTATTTAAAAAATTTATACACTAGTATGTACTAACTGACCCTCTAAATTTTTAAAAAATTGACCCTTGACCCATAATCCTATTTGGATTTTTAAAATTAATTCTTATAAACATATAATACGATGTGTCGTTCTCGATCTCCGACCCGTGTCCCAAAATTCCTGCAGCCGCCCCTGATTGGTGTGATACATTAATAGGTTGCAAACGATACCTCGTGGTGGGTAGCACCATGCGTAGTGTCCTTGAATGCCGGTGTAACAAACTTGAGTTAAGTTAGAAACAGTTAGCGATGACATGTTTGAGCATGAAGTGAACCTTAGAATTGAGTCGGTTTCATAAATATAACTTAATAATTATGTAAATATTTCTTTACGAAACCTAATTAATGCAATAGTTTTTGTTTCTTGCCAAGTACATTTGTACTTGCTTCAAATGAATGTTTGTTTGTGTTTGGGGTTAAAAGATGAACATGTTAAGCAGTAGTTTGATGAAGACTTCAAGGATGACATATGATCATGCTTACTATGCTATGCTAGATTTTTCTTGTTGTTATAAACTATGTTCTAGACTATGTTGTTTTTTTCTTCAAAGACATGTTGTACTTCTTTTGGAATTCTTGTAAGGTAACTTTATTGTTTTTCTTTTAAGACATTGTATGGTTGTAAGTTTGTTATTGTTGTTGTAAGATATATTTTGTATCTTTAGTATGTTCGTTTATATTCTCAAAACAACAATACACCCGAGTCATTTAGCTTCCGTAAATGCTAAACTTGATACGACGTAGTAGAGACTTACGTGTAATATATAATTTATTTTATATTATACACGTCGAGCGTTCTATTTCCGGTTAAAAACTCGGTATCCGAAAACAGGACGTTACATTATGTCTCTCGTATACGGGTAATTTCTAATTTCTATTAATGAAATTGTCATGAATGCCATAAAAAAATAGGGCCAAGGGTCCAAAAGGACACAAAATAGACTTAATTAGGTAAATAGGACACTAAGAAATTTTATTTGGTTATAAGGACACAAATTAGATAGATAGACTCAAATACCCTTAATTTAAAAATAAAAAAAATAAAAATAAAAGGATGGGGATACGCTGAATGGGGTGGCTTTATTTTTTATTTTTTACTTTTATTTTTTTTGAAACACACGCTGGAAGTAGTTGTTTTGTTTTTTTTTTCTTCTTTTTTTTTTTCTGATGAAACGCACGCTGAATGAATTTTATTTTTTTATTTTTTTATTTTTTTTTAAATTTTTTTTTTGAGGATTTAATTTTTTTTCTGGACCGTGAATTTTTTATTTATTTTTCTTCATTGACCATCCCGATGCATTGACCACCGCGATGCAGTGACCACCGTGATGCACTAACAAACGTGATGCATTGACCACCACGATGAAGTGACCACCGCGATGCAGACACAACGCGATGAAGTTACACCGCAATGCTCTAACAACCGCGATGCAATGACACCGCGATGCATTGACCACTGCGATGTAGTGACCACCCTGATGGATTGACCACCGCGATGCAATTACCACCCCCGATGCAGAGACACCACGATGCAGTGACCACCCCCGATACAGAGACGCCACGATAATGTGACATCACGATGCATTGACCACCCCATATCCATTGACCACCGCGATATAGTGACCACCTCCGATGCAGAGACACCGCGATGCAGTGGCCACCCCAATGCAGAGACACCGTGATGCAGTGACCACCCCCGATGCAGACACCTCCAATGCGGTGACCCCCGATGCGGTGACCACCCCCGATGCAGAGACGCCTCGATGCAGAGACGCCGCGATGCAGAGACACCTCTAATGCAGTGACCACCGCAATGCATTGATCACCCTCAATCTATTGACCACCGCGATACAGTGCCACCCGATTCAGAGACACGCGATGCAGTGACCACCCCCGATGCAAAGACACCACGATGAAAAGACACCGCGATGCAAAGACATCGTGATGTTATAACATTTGATGATGTAGAGACACCCCGATGCAGAGACACCGCGATGTAGAGACACCATGATACAGAGACACCGTGATGCAGACCGTGATGAAGTGACACCGTGATGTAGACACCGCGATGAAGTTACACCGCATTGCAGAGACAGCGATGAAGTGACCACCCCCGATGCGGAGACACCCCCGAGGTTGAGACACCGTGATGAAGAGATGTCGTGATGCAGAGACATCGTGATGCAGTGACCACCACGATTCTTTGACCATCGAGATGCAGTGACACCCCTGATGCAGAGACGCCTCGATGAAGTCACACCGCGATGTAGTGACCACCTTTGATGCAGAGACACCGTGATGGAGTGACCACCCCCGATGCAGAGACACCACGATGCAGTGACCACCCCCGATGCAGAGACACCGGGATGCAGTGACCACCATGATGCTTTGACCATCGCGATGCAGTGACACCCCTGATGCAGAGACGCCTCGATGAAATCACACCGTGATGCAGTGACCACCTCCGATGCAGAGACACCACGATACAGTGACCACCCCCGATGCAGAGACACCGCGATGAAGTGACACCGCGATGTAATGACCATCCCTATGAAGAGACACCGCGATGCAGAGACACCGTGATGTAGAGACACCACGATACAGAGACGCCGCGATGAAGTGACATCACGATGCATTGACCACCCCAGATCCATTGACCACTGCGATATAGTTGCCACCTCCGATGCAGAGACACCGCAATGCAGTGGCAACCCCAATGCTGAGACACCGTGATGCAGTGACCACCCCCGATGCAGAGACACCGCGATGCAGTGACCACCACCGATGCAGAGACACCGCGAAGCAGTGACCACCCCGATACAGATACACCGCGATGCAGAGACACCTCCAATGTAGTGACCATCGCGATGCATTGACCACCGCGATGCATTGACCACACTCAATCTATTGACCACCGCGATACAGTGGCCACTCCGGTGTAGAGACACTGCGATGTAGAGACACGATGATGCAAAGACATCGCGACGTTATAACATTTGACGATTCAGAGACACCGCGATGCAGATACACCGCGATGAAGATACACCGCGATGAATAGACATCACGATGCAGAGACACCACGATGCAAAGACACCGTGATGAAGCGAAACCGCGATGCAGAGACACCGCGATAAAGTGACATCGCATTGCAGAGACACCGGGATGAAGTGACACCGTATAGTAGAAACACCACGATGCAGTGACCACCCCCGATGCAGAGACACCCCGATGCAGTGACCACCCCCGATGCAGAGACACCGCGATGCAGTGACCACCCCCGATGCAGAGATGCCGCGATGTAGAGATGCTACGATGGAAAGACACCTCGATGCAGAGACACCTCCAATGCAGTGACCACCGTGATGCATTGACCACCCTCTTTCTATTGACCACCGCGATACAGTGGCCACCCCGATGCAGTGACCACCCCGATGCAAAGATACACCGCAATGCAGTGACCATCCCCGATGCAGTGACCACCCCGATGCAGAGACACCGCGATGTAGTGACCACCCCCGATACAGAGACGCCGTGATGCAGAGACGCCACGATGCAGAGACACCTTTAAAGCAGTGACCATCGTGATGCATTGACCACCCTCAATCTATTGACCATCGTGATACAGTGGCCACCCCGATGCAGAGACACCGCGATGAAGTGACACCGTGATGCAGAGACACCGCGATGAATATTGGGCAATTGAATCTAAACAGGAACCTCAGAGTTGGTATCCATAATAAAATTAAAAAACGCAGGCATCCTTTTAAGCAAAAGAGACCCATGATATCAACATTTTATGCAGTGACATCGGCAATCATATATGCTGTGATATCAATATTTTATGTAGTGACATCGGCAATCATATATGCGTTTCATCAACAATTTATTGTTGGAATAGTGTCCTAAACCCAATCGGGTTGGACCGGATCCGACCGGGTCGGATCATTTCTACTATTTCTTTATGTTTATACATATATATAATGGCTTTTATGTTGTCATATATACGTTCGCTAAAGAACCAATTATGAATTGTTATATGATAACGTTGTGTTTGCGGTTTTATGCAAAGCAAAGTTGATAAAATATAATAAATAAAACCGATGTCAACCCCAAGTGCGAAGGTTCGCAGCCTATAGTGATGAAACCGGGTCGTATCCGCAGGACTTGTACGAAAATAGTGTTTTTGCTTTCGATTTCTTTTGTAAGGTTGATGACTACGATCTTGGATTAAAAAACAATAAAACAAAGAGTTTGAAAATTGAAAATAAAAACTAGCACGTAACAAATCTTTCCGTAACAATTATAATTAAACAACTAAGCACCGTTGATCCACCACCCCACCGAAATTAACAAGAAAGACGCACATTCGTTTGCAAGCCTTGGATTATTATCTACTAAAAAGGCGTTTCCTCTCTCGATTTAACACCGTTAACTAGTCCACCTCTCGATGCAACTAACGAATTTACGGAACAAAGATATGGATATAAAATCCTAATCTAACAATATTCTCCCTCAACTTTCGTTTGTTAAGAAATATTATCACTCTCCTTCACGGCAATCTATGAATTTATCAACTATCGTATGTCTAAATTCAATCAAGATGCAACACAAGTATAGTCATACACATTGCACATAAACAATTCAAAACATGAAGGAAGAACAAGAAACTTACTAGAACGAATAAATGCAAAAATCCTTGTTTATTCCGGCGATGGTGGCTTCACATTGGTGGTTCTAGCCTCGGGCCTTTAGCCACTCATCTTCTTCAAAAACATCCTTATTTGCCGAATTGAAATTGAAAGAAAAATAAAAGAAAGACTATCTATGAATCTAATTTATTGCTAATTGCTATACTAATTTTCTCGATGTTTCGGATGTCCGTTTCTCGCTCGAATGGATGTCGCTTATATAGGAGTTTGTGGCCGACATAGGGAAGGATCTAGAAAACGCGTCGGATTAATTTCGCAGCCTCGGTAGACCGAACGTCCGTGCTCGGTCGACCGAATAGCACGGCTCGGTCGACCGAGCGTACCACTTGAGCGCGTTCACACTGTGCTTCGTATACCGTGTTCCCCACTCCACTCTTTCGCTCTGATCTGATTTATCCTTCAAATGCTGATCCGATTTTCTTCTTTATTTTGAAATCCTTGATTGAATGACATAAATCTTCTCAATAAATAATATCCCCTTGCATTTCTTTATTTTCTGCAAAATTATTGTTACACCAAGTCATCGAGTAATAATAATAATAAAATGTGTAACAAAATAACATTTAATCCCAATATTTCCTCCTAATTAAATTATAAACCCTCAATGAACATTATATGAATTTATTGGTTAAAAACATGCTTTTCTCATTTATTTCCTTTAAAAACAAGGTAAATTGTTTAGGGATTAAACCCGAAAATATAGTAAAATATACCCTAAACAACTCCCCCACACTTAGCTTTTTGCTTGTCCCCGAGCAAAACAAACAACGACAAACTATCAAAAACCCACATAATTTGACACGAGATGTAGTCATGCTCACATCAAGCTAGTATCTAGCAAATCGAACTCACTCTGATTGTGTGTGCCGAACCCGCTAAACTTCCACCGATCCTCTCTTGATGTATTAAATCAAGCACTAACAAATCATCCGGTTAAATAAACGAAGTTCGTTCGTCTCGCAAAGACTTACCCTACAAAAACTATTTATCAAGAACAAAGTAACCAACTCACATTTAAATTCCTTTACTTGGTGCCAAGAAAATACCTTTCGTGTCTCTATCGGGTTTAGATCAACTCGACATGTAGTTCCAAAAGGCCTATAATTTTTTTCTCTATCGTCGCGTCTCAAAAGTATAACACTCTCCCCTAAACGTTAGAGGTAGTCACCCTGAGATCACTCAAACCTATACTGTCCAAGGTAAACCACACTCCCCAATTGGGGCAGTATCCAAGTGGACTCGAGGTGATAGTCGCAAACAACTTCCGCAATTTAATTTTTTAAAATTTTTCTTCTTTTTTTCAAACTCTTTGGAAACTCCCGGTCAGGTATCATCTCTAACACATTCAAGACTTTTAAGGTTCTCAAGAACACTAAGGTACTTAGATTCTAACTGTGAGTATAGTACGAGTTCTTAACTTTCATCAACACTAAGTAAGTGGTTATCTGCAGCGAGAATTGGCTATCCCTTAACTAACCGGAGACTATTTTATATTTTTGGTTCCTCATCTAACAGGTTCGTGTACTGAGGTTCAAGTGAGTTTTCGATCTACCAAACCTATTCTTAGAACATGATATGACTACTGATAACAATTAAAGGTGCCAAATTACAAAACTAGCATGTCATTGAAGTTACTCGGGACTCACAAATTTTCAAAAATTTTATCAAATTTTTCAAAGGAGCAAAACTAGATAGCATGTAAAACAAACCAATAAACCCTCCCCCACACTTAAGTTACATGATGTCCTCGCATGTGCAAAATAAGAAAAACTTAGTCGGTTGTAATTCGAAAGTTGCAATTCGGGAAGTGGTCGCGAGTCGATCCATAAATGCTTGAAGAAATCGCAGATCGTGGACCATCCACCGGTAAACCGATATCATCCGAAAGCTCACAATCGCTATCGCAAATATCCCGCACACATGGGGAAACAAGACGTACCTCGGGGATAGGGGCACAAAAGATGATAGACAAGGCAATATCATGGAACAAAGCGAAGCAATGCAAAAATTGATAATAACCGAATCTATGTGAAATGTAGTGCACAAATGTAATATCGAGAGATACTTGGGGTACGAGGAAATAAAAAGAAACAAACAGGGGTCATGATGTGGGCAATCGTCCAAGTACGTATCCATAGTCGAAATCGCTAGTGGAAAGCATTAGCAACCAACAAGAGAAACAAAGCAAAAATAAACTACAAACAAAAAGAAAAAAGATATCTAGGTTACCGTCCTAGTAGGCTTAATTATAGTCGGGAGCTCGACTAACCAATAAAAACTCAACCGGGGTCGTGCCGTTGAAGCCTCATCCCGGAATTATTCTCGACCTTCTCGGGGTCAACAGCCGGAATCCACAGAACAAAGTCTCGCCAACGTCTTGGCCATATCATCAAACTTCGTATCCACTTCGTACCTATGATTCTTCTCTTCTTCTTTTTAGGTTTCGTTTCACAAGCCGAGGTGCAACATCGTGGAGCACAACATCATCAAAGAACTCACAGAGATGTAAATCATCGGGTGCCGAAGGATCGGAGCCGGTTTGACTAGTGGACGTCGTTCGATAGAAGACCACCGGTCGTTCCTTTTGTTGACCGATATAGTGTTTTAACCGATGACCATTTACTCGAACAACCCGCCCCGCTTATCTTTCAAATCAACCGCTCCACTAGGGAATACCCGAAAGATTTCAAAGGGCCGACCAACGGCTACGTAGCTTACCAGAAAAGATGTAACCCGGTATTATACAAGAAAACCCACTCGCCCGCTTTGAATTCCCTAATCTTGATTTTCTTGTCGTGAAGCGCTTAGTCCTTTCCTTACCGATTCTCGAGCTCTCGTAGGCCCGGAGTCCGAACTCATCAAGCTCCCGCAACCGCAATAATCGCTTTTTCTCGCATAATCGGCTATCGAAATTCAAGAATTTAATAGCCCGTAACGCCCGTGCTCAAGCTCGATTGGCGGGTGGTGGTGCCTTGCCATAAACCATCCGAAACGGAGACGTGCCAATAGGAGTCTTGAAAGCCGCCCCATGTAGGCCCGCAGCACATCATCCAGCTTCGACTCCAATCCGTCCTATTAGAATTCACCGTCTTCTCAAGAATGTTCTTCGTGCTTCGGTTACTCACTTCAACTTGTCCACTCGTCCGAGGGTGATAGGGGGTAGCAGCTTTGTGTTTTACCCCATATCGTTCTAAGATCTTTTCTAGTGGAGTGTTGCGAAGTGAGTTCCCTCATCACCGATGAGGGCTCGTGGACACCAAACCGCGTGAAAATGTTTTTCTTCGAAGTTCTTGACCACCTTGTGGTCATTCCGCGGTGTTGCTATCGCCTCTACCCACTTTGACACGTAGTCGACGTTGCACCGTAATGTACTTGTTCCCATACGAGGATGGAAACGGTCCCATGAAATCAATACCCCATACGTCGAAAACCTCGCATTCTTGGATGGGGTGGAGGGGCATGTCCATTCGCCGAGAAAGTTTACCGGTGCGTTGGCACCGGTCACACCCTTTTACAAAGTTCTCTCGTATCCTTAAAAATTGTTGGCCGCAGAAACCGGATCGAAAAATCTTCGCAGCAGCCTTCCCCAGCCTCCATAATGACCTCCCACAGTCCACCATGGCATTGCTCCATAATGTCCCTCTCGCTCGAACTCGGGACACACCTACGGAGCAATCCATCCTTGCAACGCTTGAAGAGAATGGGATCGTCCCACACATAATAGTTCAAATCCGAAAAGAATTTCTTCTTCTTTTTTGCCGATATGTCGTGTCGTGGTCCAGATATCCGCCGCTTAAGAAATTTGCAAAAGGTGCAAACCAAGGAGAACCTTTTCCAAAGACGGGCAGGAGCAACCTCGCACACATCAATGGTCATGAGTTGCTCGCTTGGAAAATCAATTCCAATCTCATCCGACTCTACCCGAGGATCGTCGGTCGCCGAGACATGTGGTCGCCTACCACATTCTCGCTACCCTTCTTGTCCCGGATATGAACATCAAACTCTTGTAAAATCAAGATCCATCTCAACAAACGAGGCTTGGTATCGCCTTGTTCAACGATACTTCAATGCGTAATGGTCCGTCCGCACCGTGACCTCCGACCCAAGCAAGTAGCTTCTAAATTTATCCATGGCAAAAACTACCGCCAACAACTCCTTCTCGCTTGTTGCATAATTTACTTGCGTTGGGTTTAAAGTGTGACTAGCGTAGTAGATGGGTCGGAACCTTCCGTCCACTCTCTCGACCTAGCACCGCGCCGATCGCATAATTAGAAGCATCACACATAAGCTCGAAGGAGCTTTCCGCCGGGTGCTATAAGAATTGGCGAGGTAACCAACTAGTCTTTTAATTCTTTAAACGCTCTTTCACACTCATGGGTGAAAATAAACTTCACATCTTCTTTTAAGAGAGATGACAAAGGCTTGGCTATTTTAGAAAAGTCTTTGATGAATCGCCTATGGGAAGCCGACATGACCCAAGAATCCTCTTACTTCTCTTGCATTTTTGGGGTATGTCATTTTTTCAATAGCTTCTACCTTCGCTTTGTCGACCTCAATACCTTCTTTGGACACCTTGTGTCCCGAACAATTCCCTCTTCCACCATCGTGTGGCACTTCTCCCAATTTAAGACTAAGTCCTTCTCTATGCACCGGGACAAAACTTTATCAGATTGTGTAAACAAGTGGTCGAAACTCGTCCCCGAACACAGAGAAGTCATCCATAAAAATCTCCATCACCTTCTCCACTAAACCATCAAAGATAGCCGCATACATCTTTGAAATGTAGCCGGTGCGTTGCAGAGACCAAATGGCATTCTTCGGTAAGCGAAGGTGCCTCGAGGGACAGTGAAGGTAGTCTTTTCTTGATCGCGTGGGGTCGATAGCTATCCGAAAGTATCCTAAATAGCCATCCGAAAACAATAAAATTGCTTGCCACTAAGCCTCTCAAGGAGCCGGTCAATGAATGGCAAGGGAAGTGGTCTTTTAGAGTTACCTCATTTAGTCTTCTCGTAATCGATGCAAACTCGTACCCAAGTGAATTTCCGTAGGGCAATCTCTTCCCCTTTTCATTCTTCTCGATGGTGATCCCTCCTTTCTTTGGCACCACCCGAGTGGGGCTCACCCATTCACTATCGGCTATTGGGTAGATGATACCCATGTCAAGCAATTTGATGATTTCCTTCTTAACGACCTCTCCCGCATGTGAGGGTTTAGCCTTCTCCGAGGTCGTCGCACTTTCTTCGATCCCTCAACAGCCCCGATCTTGTGCATACGATATCGTGGCTTATCCCCTTGATATCTCCCACTTGCCAACCAAAGGCGAGGATATTATCTTGCAACACTTTGATAAGTTTTTCTTCCTCCTTTGGTTCTAACTTAGATGAAATAATCAAAGGGAGCTTATCACCGTCCCTCAGAAAAATGTATTTCAAGTGTTGAGGCAAGGGTTTCAACACTAAATCTGACGGTGGCTCCTCCACACTTGGTCTTAATTTATCGCCCTTAAGCTCCGCATCTCCAAGCTTATCATAAGGGCTCAAGCATCATGGCCTCCCACAGACAGGGGTTTCATCCCCTTTTGCAAATCCGGCCATGTCACCATGCCTCTTCCTCATTTTCTTTCTTACCATCTCCCGGTAATCGAACTTTCCTTTTCCTCCTTCTCAATCTCTTCTAAAAATTTCTTCCACTCCTCATCGTCCAAGTTGCGCATTGTTTATTGAATTCTTCCTCATCCCAATCGCCCATGAACACTTGTTCATCATACTCATCGTTGAAATCGTCCTCAATAGCTAAACAAGTGTCACTGGACGCGTGCTTCACTGCATTGCCAACATTGAACTTTACACTCTCATCCTCCAAATGTAGGGTTATCTCGCCACTGTAGGAATCTAGTAAGGCACGGGCGGTTGCAAGAAAAGGTCTCCCAAGGATCAAGGGGTTTTCTCATCATTGGTCATGTCCATGATTACCCAATCACCGGGTATATGAAGTTCTCAACCTTGACCAACACATCTTCTACAGTTCCCCTTGCATACTTCACACTTCTATCCGCAAGTTGAAGAGAAATGGGTCTAAGAGTAATAGATTGATCCAATCCAAGAGATTGGAAGATTGAAGTAGACATCGATTGACCGATGCTCCCGAATCGCATAAAACATTGTGGAAATCCCCGTTCCCGATAGTACACGAAATCGTGAATTTACCAGGGTCGTGACACTTCACAGAAGTTTAGTCCGGCCGATTGCGGAGCATTCTTCATTCAACACTATGTGCTCGAGCTCTTGAAGCTTCTTCTTCGAACTCACCGCGTCCTTTATAAACTTTGTATACTTTGGCATCCCTACCAAAAGATCAACTAATGGAATGTTTGCCTCAGTATTCTTGAGCAAATCGATAACCTTCTTATACTCCTTATCGACTGTTAATGACAGCTTGTTCTTGCTAGGTGGGTAAGGGAGATCAACAAAGTCCTCCTCAGTGAAGTTCTTCTTTGCTGTCTTATGATTGATTGCTTTGTCTTCCCTATCTTTCCACCTCACATGCTTCCCAGAACTCAACTTAGAATCCGACTTCTTTTCAGCAGTATTCTCAACTCTCACATTTCTTTCAGAATTTCCTTTTTCACTTGGCTCAACAAGCCGTCCCAAAGATCCTTCCGAGGAGAAAGAAGATCTTCCCCTCCCCGCCTCTCTCGCTCGCAGGAGGGGCTAATCGTTTCCCCGGTTGGCCCGACCGCCAACCGCTTTCCCACTCCTCAGATTTACGACATTCAACTCATCTTGACCATAGTTCCATGGTGCAGCCAGATCGGTGCAAGTATTCTGGTCATTCTGGATCACGTTAACCCCTCGGGGGTTCTTCTCAGTAAAACTCGGCAGTTGACCTTGAGGTCGACTTGCTTGCTGCCCCGAAATCTGTCCCATTTGCACCTCTAAATTCCTCACTGTACTGGTCAAAGTACTCAATGCATTTGCCAACTGAGTGTTGGCCGTGGCTTGCTCACTCAACTTTTGTTCTAAGATCTGAAATGATTGATTCTGATTTTGATTGACCGGTGGATTATTGTTCCATGCCGGTCGAGAGTTGGATTGAAAATTGCTCGGGATTAGGCCCGGGGCCCGAAACCGATGGGGATTTGCTACCCTAGAAGGGTCACTCCGTAATTAAACCCTTGAGTGTTCGATTCTCGACCCAAAGGTCGATAATTTTGAGAACCGAATGCATTCACCTCCTCCGAATGCGCAATAGAGGACATTGATGGAATGTGTGCCCAATAGTATCGCAATTTTGGCAAACAACATTGTTTTGCACAGCCTTTGACCCGAGAGATTGGGTCAAGCCGGCACCGACATCGCGATGGCCTTGGCCATGGCGCTTGTCACATACAAGACTTTGAACATTCATTGCCGCCACTTGCTTTCGTAGTGCGGCTAACCGAGCCTTTAGAAGTGTGGTCTCATCTACCTCATACTTCCCCGGAGTCGAGCTCTTTCGACCGGATGCACCTTTATAGGTAGGGGCATAATTATACTTTGCAATATCTTCAAACAACGTCCATCCCTCTTCATGTGTCTTTCTCAGAAATGCACCTCCAGCAGAACTATTCACCATTCCCTTAGTCAATTCGGTCAAACCACCGTAGAAAGTGTTGACCAACCTTTGTTTATCCAAAGCCCCATGGTGGGGGCACTTTCTCAAGAGAGACTTAAATCGTTTCCATGCATCGCAAAACGATTCCCTCTCAGTTTGCACAAAAGTGAATATCTGATTCAGAAGATGAGCCGTCTTTGCAGGGGGAAAGTAATGGCTCAGAAATTCTTTCTCCAACTCCTCCCACGAAGTAATGGAGTCGACTGGTAAAGATTTATACCATTCTTTCGCTTCTCCCTTCAGTGAGAAGGGAAAAAGTTTCATCCTCATGGCGTCCTCGTGACCCCTTTGATTAAAGTAGTCCCGCACGATTCTAGAAATGAGTGAATGTGATCGTGTGGGTCCTCGCGGAGAAGCCATGGAATGTGGAACCTCTCACCAAGTTGATTAAAGAAGTTTTGAGTTCGAATTATCGGCCGTGATTTTAGGAATCACGACCGCAGGATTTACTTTCACAAGTAGACGGCATGGCATAGTCCGCCAATGTCCTTTGATCCGCCATTTCCTCAACTTGGGCTTCTTCCTCAACGTATTCTTCAGGATCGTTTGCCTCGTCCGTCGATCCGGCGAGTCGAGCCAAACGTCTATTCGGTCGAACGATGGTTCGCTCTAGCTCCGGGTTATATAAAAGTGGTCCCCCGTGAGTTCGAGTTTGCATAAACCACGTTTGAACCAAATGTTCGGGTCAAAATAATTATTCCTTTTTTTTTAATTTTAAAATTAAGTGTAATCCTTTAATTAGACTCAACAACTAAAAACTAAACTAAAACAGACTCGAAACAGGCTCGAAACACGCAAATATAATGTAACGTAATACTGTAAGACTATCACAGAACAGAAACAGAGAAAAGAAAAAAATAAAATAAAATAACTCTCGGTCGACCGAGAGGTCAGGTTCGGTCGACCGAACTGATTTTTTTTTTTTTTATAAATTTTATTTTATGAAAGATTAGTACGCACCGGAATTAGCGACCGTCCGTAAATTACGTAGACCAAAACGAAAACTTTCCGTGCCAAGTCCCCGGCAACGGCGCCAAAAACTTGTTTGCGGTTTTATGCAAAGCAATGATAAAATATAATAAATAAAACCGATGTCAACCCCAAGTGCGAAGGTTCGCAGCTATAGTGATGAAACCGGGTCGTATCCGCAGGGACTTGTACGAAAATAGTGTTTTTGCTTTCGATTTCTTTTGTAAGGTTGATGACTACGATCTTGGATTAAAAAACAATAAAACAAAGAGTTTGAAAATTGAAAATAAAAACTAGCACGTAACAAATCTTTCCGTAACAATTATAATTAAACAACTAGAAGCACCGTTGATCCACCACCCCACCGAAATTAACAAGAAAGACGCACATTCGTTTGCAAGCCTTGGATTATTATCTACTAAAAAGGCGTTTCCTCTCTCGATTTAACACCGTTAACTAGTCCACATCTCGATGCAACTAACGAATTTACGGAACAAAGATATGGATGTAAAATCCTAATCTAACAATATTCTCCCTCAACTTTCGTTTGTTAGAAGAAATATTATCACTCTCCTTCACGGCAATCTATGAATTTATCAACTATCGTATGTCTAAATTCAATCAGCATTCAACACAAGTATAGTCATACACATTGCACATAAACAATTCAAAACATGAAGGAAGAACAAGAAACTTACTAGAACGAATAAATGCAAAAATCCTTGTTTATTCCGGTGATGGTGGCTTCACATTGGTGGTTCTAGCCTCGGGCCTTTAGCCACTCATCTTCTTCAAAAACATCCTTATTTGCCGAATTGAAATTGAAAGAAAAAATAAAAGAAAGACTATCTATGAATCTAATTTATTGCTAATTGCTATACTAATTTTCTCGATGTTTCGGATGTCCGTTTCTCGCTCGAATGGATGTCGCTTATATAGGAGTTTGTGGCCGACATAGGGAAGGATCTAGAAAACGCGTCGGATTAATTTCGCAGCCTCGGTAGACCGAACGTCCAGTGCTCGGTCGACCGAATAGCACGGCTCGGTCGA
This sequence comes from Gentiana straminea, assembly GCA_036785695.1. Taxonomy (NCBI): domain Eukaryota; kingdom Viridiplantae; phylum Streptophyta; class Magnoliopsida; order Gentianales; family Gentianaceae; genus Gentiana; species Gentiana straminea. The sequence goes on from JAVUPR010000243.1 coordinate 7,115,816, forward strand.
CCGAGCGTACCACTTGAGCGCGTTCACACTGTGCTTCGTATACCGTGTTCCCCACTCCACTCTTTCGCTCTGATCTGATTTATCCTTCAAATGCTGATCCGATTTTCTTCTTTATTTTGAAATCCTTGATTGAATGACATAAATCTTCTCAATAAATAATATCCCCTTGCATTTCTTTATTTTCTGCAAAATTATTGTTACACCAAGTCATCGAGTAATAATAATAATAAAATGTGTAACAAAATAACATTTAATCCCAATATTTCCTCCTAATTAAATTATAAACCCTCAATGAACATTATATGAATTTATTGGTTAAAAACATGCTTTTCTCATTTATTTCCTTTAAAAACAAGGTAAATTGTTTAGGGATTAAACCCGAAAATATAGTAAAATATACCCTAAACACATCACGGTGTGGATTGTCATGCTTTGACACTATTGAGGTTTCCCCTAGCCACGGGGCGATCATGCGGTAGTGATTGGGTGTGATACTAAAGCATGCGGAGTATACATGATTGGTCGTCCGGGAATCGCGTATCCTATTATTGGGATCGAATATCCGAAATGGCCTTCTTATAAGGAATGTCTTACTCTCGTGAATCTTTGCAAAGTGGGAGTAAACGAGTTACTTCGAGAGAGCATGATATCCAGATTATAAGATACGGTCGTTAATGTTTGACACACGACGTACGACCGTATGGATATTATTACAGCGATAGGATTGTAATTTACACGGTAATTGTTTCACATGAAAGGTAGTAGTCATTGCATTTGACTCTTCCGATGATTGGGGGTCACGGTGTGTTGCTAGACGCTATCCCGTGATCGTTAGGTATGAAGGGCATTTTCGTAATTTGCACTTTGTGTCTACGGCCAACATATTCGGAAGCCTATCGGGTCACACACATATGAACATCTAGCCGGATTAAAATGTGGTTATAAATGATAACCAAATAAGGAAAGTTTATCTCAAGACTATAAAGGTTATAGTGGTAAATTAATATGGTGGTATTTATTTATTATGAATAAATTAAATACAAGATATTAATAATATTGATTAATTAAAGAATATTCCGGATGCCAATTTATTGGCTAAAGGTGGCGTAATTTTGGAGTGTATAAGATACTTGGATTGTGTAATTTAATTAATGGTGTTACCATATATTAATATAAGATATTAATATTATATATATTATACACACATGCGTGTGTGAAGTACATTTGAGATGTACATGCGCACTAATTTAGTGTGCACATATAATATATATAGATTTATATATATGTGATATATGCACATGTGTAATTGATTTATGGTAATATAATAAAAGATAAATATTGTCAATATAAGATATTGACAATATCTTGGAAATATCAATATAAGATATTGACAATATCCTAGATTTATTTGATATAAGATATTACAATAAATGAGATAAATCAATCAATTATATTTTCCTTATTTTATTGGGAAAATGTTTTCTTCTCCTCCACACCTAGATGGGGCGCCCCTACACTATAAATAAGAGGTGGGTGTCAAGCTCTTTTGTACAACACAATTTCAAGAACTAATAGTTCTTGTGTAAAATAGAGAGCACCATATAGAGAGTTGAGAGAGGGGAAAAAGGCCGGTCTAGCAACCGGAGTTTTCCAATAGCAATCCATGATGGGATTCCGGCGGGCTGTTCGTGTGGACTAGCGGTAGAGGCCGAACACTTGGGCGGCTCTATGCAGAACTACTCTCTTTAGACGGTCAAAGCGTCGATCTTTTAGATCAACCAAGGTAACCACCGTCTACTACTTATTTGTTTATTGCTTAAACGAAGTCGATCTTGGGTAAAAGGAAATCAAAATTTTGAATTCCGCTGCGTTCCCGCGTAGATTTCCTAACAGTGGTAGCAGAGCGAGTTTCGAGCTTAAGCAATAAGCATGTTATTTTGCGTAGTTAATTTTATCGTTTAAATCACATAATTAAAAGATGAAAGATTTTTTATTCGCAAAAGTGATACATGAAAAGAAAAAAAAACGAGATCGGGTGGTGCTCGGCCGACTGGCGGCGGCTGGTCGGCGGCGGCGGCGCGGGGCGCCTGCCGCCGGCCGTCGTCGGTTGACCGGTCAATGCTGGCGGATCTCCAAATTTTTGTTTTGTGTATTTTGTGATTCAATATGGTTCATAGTTGTGATTGTTAATTTCCCTTTGTTTAGTTGTGTCATGTGGCTAACTAATGGTTCAAATAGTTTGGGCCATTAGGATGTCACGGCATTAAAATAATAATGGTATTTCCAAACTTAATTTGGAATAGGTTTCAGCCCTTTCCAAATATTTGATTTGGAAAAAGGCTGGAAAGTTTGGCCACTTCCAAAATTTTGATTTTGGAAAGTGGTCGCTTTAAACCAAAATTATTTGGCATTTCCAAATATTTGATTTGGAATAGGCTTAGGCCACTTCCAAAATTTTGATTTTGGAAAGTGGCCAGGCCTAAGCCAAATTTGGTTTAGGAAACCAAATGCATCTCTTTTGATTACGAATCAAAAGGAAAGAAACAAAAGAGAAATAATTTTAATTTTGATTTATTTTGGAATAGTTCTAATTAATTAAAATTAAAATTAAAATCGGTTTAAAATTAATCGTTAATTTTATTTCGATTAAAATCATCTAATTAATTAAATGTTAATTAGTTAATTGATTGGATAAAATTATTTAATAGATTAAATGTTAATTGATTAATTAAGACGCAAGTAGTTAAATTTTAATTTTATCTTTTTCATAAGATTTTATTGTATGGATAAGATATAGTAGATTTAATATGATTATATGGACCCCAATCGATTGATCACGACGACCGATAGGATAGATGTGAATGATTTAATTTTTTCGTTGGTTTAAAAATTGTCCTAGGCCGTTATGAAGAACGTGGCCTAGTTTATTTTCTGCATTTATCCCATTCCCGTTGACTCCTCCCGTGTACGGCGGGTGTATTTATTTTATTAGATAGAATTAAGGGGGGAGGGGCCATAAGGACAAAAATTAACAGAAATGGGTCTGGAAGGACATTTTCTATTTTCAAAGATTATAAAGGACAAAAACAAATCTTTTGGACAAAAATACCCATTCACAGTAACATTCATCCAGATGCAACAATATTCATGAATCATCAAGTAACATTCACAGTAACATTCATCCAGATGCAAGAACATTCATGAATCATCGAGTAACTCATCCAGATGCAAGAACATTCATGAATCATCAAGTAACATTCACACTAACATTCATCCAGATGCAATAACATTCATGAATCATCAAGTAACATTAATGAATCATCAAGTAACATTCATCCAGATGCAAGAACATTCATAAATTCATGAGTCATCAAGTAACCTTTGCACACGATCAGACTAAACAAGCAGTATCATTCATCCACATCATACCGTTACATTGATCGGCACATAGTAACATTTACCGTTTCGGTAGTGAATCCCAAATCCCAAATTCTCAAAAAAAAAAAAAAAAAAAACTCACGCAAATCCGGCGGCCATTGAAGTTCACCACTCCTCCTCCGCCCAAGAACATTCATCCACATCCACATCGATCCAAAGACAGAGTAACATCAACCATGGAAGTGGTCGGCTCCTCGAAGAACAGCGTTGCCTTCTTCGATCGCTCCGGCTCCTCCGCAACAGCTACACTGTAGAGGAGGAGGCGGCGGCGCCATGGTTGCCGGAGAGGAAGTGAAGACAAAAATTTCCCTAAAGAGGATGCTAGAAAGCAACGATCAATGCCGAAAAGATGATTCAAGATTTTGAAAAGCAATGAACCCGAATAAAATGCGCAGAAAGGAATTTTTTTACCTTCTATTTTCTTCATTCCCGCAACCTTTTATGGATCCTCCCCGCTTCGTTTGACGTTTTTTACACAATGGTGACGGCGGCCGCCAAATTTATGGATAGCAAAGCTGATGCCTATAAGTCATTGAAAGTGGAAAGGAAAAAAAAAGGGTAATTTAGTCAAATAAGTTATTGTTTGTCCTTATAAAATAAGTGTGTACTGGAAACCCTATTAAGTCATAAATTAGTCCTTTTGGACAAAAAACTATAGAATTAAATGTAACAAGAATGGAGCAGAAGATGGAGACCAAAGAAAGAAGAATAAAGATCCCATTGGAGAATGGCGCATTAAAGATCCTATTGGCGGTTGCAGCTACCTTAGATTGTGACCCGCGGTTTCGTCAGTTTGTATTCGAAACCGCACCTAGGAAAAGTCCATGATCATACCGGTTACTTTACGCATTTATTTATTTTGTGCTTGTATTTGTTTTATATGATACGATAGATGCATGACTAGGCACGATATAGATAAATGTGTAGGATATATATCTATAGAGATAGATATAATTGATGAGACCGAAATTAAAATTAATTAAGTGAATTAATTTACGAAAAATACTTCCACGACAAAAATCAAGTCGAAATATTGTCTCCCAATATTATAACGACGGTGAAGAGCTCCGTGTTCGGATCCAACCGATCGACCACCGCCGGGAGTTGACCTACCTCGGGTATATCGTCGTTATTGAGATATGATCGTATGAGATCTCGTGAATATTGGGTTATGACTTGACTAGAGTCTTTCGGTGATTGGCCACCGTCGTGGCCGTCGACTTTAGAGACAAGGGTTGACTAACACATAGTGATGTGTATCGCCAAAGAGTTGACTAGTCAACCACTGAGAATCACATAGAGATGTGAATGGTAAAGAGTTACCTACCTATCGAAATTATCTTGGTTGATCGACCACCGCCGGGAATCAAGGTAACTAGATTGGATCTCAGCCACTAAAGAATTTTGAAATATTCTTGAAAGTCAATTAGGAGTAGTTGACTAGTGGGAGCAAAATCATAAACCAAAAGACCATTTTTGATTTTGCGTGTATAAACAACAACACTCTTTTATCTTTATTTTTAGGTCGTAGTTTTAACAAACTTTTATATTTATGTTTTTATTCTCAATTTATAAAACCAAATTATGACTGTTACCTTTTGAGAAACGTTCTCAAATATGCTTAAGTAATTATAATCCTTTTAAAATAAGCAATGACACGAGCAATCCCGTTATAGTAGTTAGAGACAATGAGACTACATATTTGATGGAGTACTCCAAGGCTTTAATTATTAATGAAAGCGGAAGCTCATGACATTGGATACGATCCAATATGATCATTCAGTCATATGATGACAATTAATTCAAACGTTAGATAAGAATGACCATATCGAATTTTGGAAAGGTTGTTTTCAAAATTGTAAGACTTAAGTATCGACTTAATTCTATCATTGCTTAAAGGTTAATTAAATAGTTAATGTTTTAAATACGATTTAAAAGGTTAAATACTATTTAATAAACTTTAGATTTTCTTTATGAAAGGAAATCAAAGACATAGCTCTTGTGATCTTTCTTAAGTCTTATGAAGACTACACTAAGAAACATGTACAAGTGCTTGATGGATTAAAATGAAAGTTAGGGCATGTGCTTAAATAGAGAACTTATTGAAGTTTCTATTATAGGCAAGTAAGTTGAGATAAATCTATCTAAGTTCAAGTCAACTCTTAGATATATGATATCTTGCGAGTGTGATTAAATTAGAAAGATTAAATACAGATATGGGAAGGTGAAGCAAACGTTGTAACACTTACCACATTCTGGATCTAGTAAACTGATAAGGGAACTAAATAAATGTTATTATGTTCCGGTTCTTATGAAGGACACAAGTTCAGTTATTTGTTAGGATTTAGTAGACACATTCAATTGTAAAGAATAAATGTTATTCCGATAAAGTTGGAAGGTCATTGAACTTAACATACTAGACTGTTGTCACTATATAGTTGATATATGTGATGAGATCTCAACTAAATATTTGTGTGGCTGTTATCCTTAATATTTGTGGTTGTTCTAGACATAGTCTCTCTGGAAGAGAAGCGTGTAATTAAACGTCATTTTGATGATGTTGAACCATATGATTATGAATCTTGTGGATAATACGTATCTTATCTAAAGATGACTAAAATACCCTTTCATTAAAAGGTTGTAAAATCTAGAAAAATTGTCTAAAGCCTAAACATACCGATGTTTGTTGGCTTGTGACAATTAATGCCACAAATAACTGTTTGTTAATCTCTATCACTATTTTTAGAAATAGTTGAATGTACTCAGTGAAGTGCATAATTCAGATAGCCCGAAAAGTTCGAGCTAGTACAAATATGAGATTGATGAGCTACTTAGGAATTAACCTTCAATTAGATTGAAGTAATTAATACCTGAAGGGTGTTTCAGAAGTCGTCTGAAAAGAATAAGATTCTCCCTTGAAGGATACCATCTTTGGGATACACAATTAGATTGTGTTCCCAAAATGGAAATAACACTTTATATGATAAAGGTGTGACACAAGCCATGCGATGTATCCCTTACCCATTTCGGGATAGTGCCCTTATACTTAACCGAGTTCCAAAGAATAAAAGTTGAATAAATTCCATATTAGATATGGAAGAGGATAATGTCGAATCTATCTTAACCGATGATTTGAAGTTATAATAGGCAAAGTCAGAAAGGCTTGGAGCCTAGTACGACATATGCAACTTTGTGGAATATCTTAGCAAGTACGCTAGATATTATTTACTTGTCTGAGGAGCAAAATGTTTGTCTCCAAACATGCTGTCTTTTAGAGGAAGTGTTTCTTCCAAAAGAAACAGTGGGAGTAGATTTAGATCTCAAAGGTAGTTTGAGAACCACAAGGAGTTATTCAACCATAGGAACGTGAGCAGACGCCACATAGCGATGAGGTGTAGATCACTGCTCAGTGCACACAAAAGTTCTGTAAGTCTGTGGATAACCTCAAGCCTGAAAAGGTTGTTGGTATGTTCATCTTGAAGAATGAATATCTCACGACTTATGAAAGAATGTTTGAAAGGCAAGATTGAGAGATATGGCTAGGAGCCATAATATCTGAATTAGATTCCATCAGTGACAACCAGGTTGTGAACCTAGTCTGTCTTACCCAAGGGGAGTGTCCTTGAAAGGATGACATGGATAGTAATATGATTACCATAAGGCTATAGTGACGGCTGAAGGGTATGAGGTGTAAACCTTGTAATTACCTTTATGCTGCCAGCTGAGCCCAGTTCTATTCAGATGATGCTTGTTATAACTTCATATCAGGGCTATATGATAGTGTTGAAGACATTGGGCAGAAAGCTCAATGTTCATAGACAATAACATGATATGTAAGCCCACGAGATCCATTTATGGACTCAAACAAGTTTCTCTAGACGATTTCTTTGTTTGATAATCAAAGGAGTTTGATTTAGTCAAAAGAAGGATATGCCCAATGTGCAAGATGGATAGTGGGAGTGTGTTATGATTTTTGAGCAAGGTATTAGATATCTATCTCGAGAATTATCACCCCATGTCACAGTCAATTAATGTTTGGTAGTTCAAGGTCTTTGTTAAAGCACTTGGATTAGCAAGATTCTTATTTTAGAAATAAGAATCTATAGCGATTGATTTAACTCATTGTTAGATTATAGTTTACCTATATAGATGTGATGCTAAAAGAAGTTTAGCATAGATCGCGAGATCGTCTATGTTAGGACATTGGTCCTAAAGATAAGGTGAAAGATGATGCTTATGGAAGGTTTCCTTCGCTATCGCGATATGAACCATCTTATAGGTGATGCCGGATGTTCATAGTCCATGAATAGTCATGAGCAAGTATGAAAGTAGATCCGGTGAAGGTTGAGAATACCCTTAAACAAGTTAAGGAAAATTTTCTAGTTTATTGAAACTTGGAATTAAATAAGCGTAGATATACGTACGTAAATCCCGAGTCTTATGAAGGCAAGTGGGAGCTACGTCTCGGGTTTGCAATCACTTTGATTAAGTGATACGTTGAGCCGGAAATGTTCTAGCATACGGGTCATCGTAAATTCTACAAGTAGGCTAAAACGCAAGAAGTGCCTTAGAGGCTAGCCGGGAGCAACATACGAGTCTACGAGGTTCATTCCTGAACCTTGTACGGTTCTTCCACCTTTTCTATATAGTTGATATTGTAAGTGGATTCATTGCTTGAAGCAAGGACCAGGGTCTCGTCAGAGATTTGTGTGTGTGTTGAGGCGGTTCCTTTGACTTGGTCATTTGGAACGTGATATGAAGATAGTTCGAGTCCCCACGGATAGCGATCCGTTTATGGCTGTGGTGGTTGCGAGTATTGCATAAGATTCTTGTGTTTCAACTTGGTCTTGTGTGTACGAGTGATTGGTTTTAGGCCAAGTGGGAGATTGTTGGAATAGTGTCCTAAACCCAATCGGGTTGGACCGGATCCGACCGGGTCGGATCATTTCTACTATTTCTTTATGTTTATACATATATATAATGGCTTTTATGTTGTCATATATACGTTCTTCTAAAGAACCAATTATGAATTGTTATATGATAACGTCCTTAGTATTAAACTTTGTGATAGAGAAACCATGATAGGCGATTATGGTTGATGAGATCTCTAATCACTTTAATAAGTTTGATACTTAAATGTCTCTAGCCGATGTACTATTAAACGGGGCATTGATAGTATAAACAGACTAGCACGTATTATATGTCTTCGTCTTTAGGGCGGGGATAGATCTCGTCTATCGAAGTGTAGAGACACTTGGACCGTACGTGGACGTGTATTAGAGAATGCGTACGTTGGGATCGACCCACTTACACGGATAAGTGTCACACTATGTGACGGTTGTGTAATTATCCTTAAGACCGGAGTCTTCATGGCATCACGGTGTGGATTGTCATGCTTTGACACTATTGAGGTTTCCCTAGCCACGGGACGATCATACGGTAGTGATTGGGTGTGATACCGAAGCATGCGGAGTATACATAATTGGTCGTTCGGGAATCGCGTATCCTATGATTGGGATCGAATATCCGAAATGGCCTTCTTATAAGGAATGTCTTACTCTCGTGAATCTTTGCAAAGTGGGAGTAAACGAGTTACTTCGAGAGAGCATGATATCCAGATTATAAGATACGGTCGTTAATGTTTGACACACGACGTACGACCATATGGATATTATTACAGCGATAGGATTGTAATTTACACGGTAACTGTTTCACATGAAAGGTAGTAGTCATTGCATTTGACTCTTCCGATGATTGGGGGTCACGGTGTGTTGCTAGACGCTATCCCGTGATCGTTAGGTATGAAGGGCATTTTCGTAATTTGCACTTTGTGTCTATGGCCAACATATTCGGAAGCCTATCGGGTCACACACATATGAACATCTAGCCGGATTAAAATGTGGTTATAAATGATAACCAAATAAGGAAAGTTTATCTCAAGACTATAAAGGTTATAGTGGCAAATTAATATGGTGGTATTTATTTATTATGAATAAATTAAATACAAGATATTAATAATATTGATTAATTAAAGAATATTCCGGATGCCAATTTATTGGCTAAAGGTGGCGCAATTTTGAAGTGTATAAGATACTTGGATTGTGCAATTTAATTAATGGTGTTACCATATATTAATATAAGATATTAATATTATATATATTATATACATTTGAGATGTACATGCGCACTAATTTAGTGTGCACATATAATATATATAGATTTATATATATGTGATATATGCACATGTGTAATTGATTTATGGTAATATAATAAAAGATAAATATTGTCAATATAAGATATTGACAATATCTTGGAAATATTCAATATAAGATATAGACAATATCCTAGATTTATTTGATATAAGATATTACAATAAATGAGATAAATCAATCAATTATATTTTCTTATTTTATTGGGAAAATGTTTTCTTCTCCTCCACACCTAGATGGGGCGCCCCTACACTATAAATAAGAGGTGGGTGTCAAGCTCTTTTGTACAACACAATTCCAAGAACTAATAGTTCTTGTGTAAAATAGAGAGCACTCTATAGAGAGTTGAGAGAGGGGAAAAAGGCCGGTCTAGCAACCGGAGTTTTCCAATAGCAATCCATGATGGGATTCCGGCGGGTCGTTCGTGTGGACTAGCGGTAGAGGCCGAACACTGGGCGGCTCTACATGCGAACTACTCTCCTTAGACGGTCAAAGCGTCGATCTTTTAGATCAACCAAGGTAACCACCGTCTACTACTTATTTGTTTATTGCTTAAACGAAGTCGATCTTGGGTAAAAGGAAATCAAAATTTTGAATTCTGCTGCGTTCCCGCTTAGATTTCCTAACATTTATGCAGTGACATCAACAATCAAATATGCAGTGACATCAACATTTTATGTAGTGACATCGGCAATCATATATGCGTGACATCAACAATTTATGCAGAGACACCGCGATGGAGTGACCACACCCGATGCAGAGACAGAGGGATTACAAATACCAATACCATCAACATAAGAACTATATGTATATATATATATATATTAAACACGCTTTCCTTTGAGGTACAACAACTAAAACAACAGGGTGGACACAGTTATACTCTAAATATAATGAAGCAGGCCCATAGAAACAAGAGCCTGATTTAATGGAGTTACAAAAATAATCTCAAAACAAAAATTTAGCTGCAAGGGTACTACAAGGATATTAAATCAGTCCTTGTGAAGGGACTAATACTGGCACATGATTGCATTGCTAAGTTGATAAAAGAGTTATAGAGTACAAGAAAAAACAAAGAGCTTTTCCTTTATTCTTACCCAAACAACGCTACAAAACTGGAAAACTTTATATCAAATTTGTGAATTACTTTTCAAGAAAGTCTTGAGAACATCCATGATAGCTCCAAAGTTAGCTTCAAAATGGACATGAGGATTCGCCAAACGACATGTCTTTAATCTCTTTCGACAAATATATATATACAACAATCATGCCTAAGTTTCAGCTCAAGTTGCTGCCTTATTTGCTTCGAATTATGTGCTGCTAATTGCTCATACTTGATGCTCGAATTCTTCTCATAATTTTCTGTCGATATAGCTGCTCCAAATTGCTCATGAACACAGCTTGTTCTTGCTGCGTTTTGCTGTCAAATTTTCAGCTTTAATCCATCCCATTTTACAGCTCGGTGGTGGAATAGACTTGAAGAAATGAATCCTCCTCCAAATCTGCACAAGATTTCCTTGTCTTTACAGAAACCTGCACATAAACGGAGTCATAATGCAACCGCCCGCCTTTCTTCTTGGTTATACAATTCACCACATGAATACACCATTTTTCCCACAATTGATCTTTTCTAGATTACCCATTGCACCTCGTGTGTTCGATTCTTAACACCAGCAATGAGACTATAATGTTGATGGATATTGTGCAAGTTTCCATGTAAGTATTGAAAGAGGATGGGGCACTACTTTAGTTTTAGATAGTGAGAGGAGCCAAAACCATCCAAACATATAGATTGATATATTGATTTCAAAAAGATAACCTATCTACCGGTATATGTTATTGGCTATTGCTACATTATAAATGCTTCCACTTGACAGTAGATTAAAGCATATGTCAGCCTTACATATATTACTACTTTTTTTTTCCAAAAAGAGACAACATTGCACTATTGGTCCTAGATCAATTACCACCAACGTACCCGGTAAAATCCAATGCAAAGTTCAAAAGAAAATGCATTTAGATACATTATATATACCTGAGCTGGAAAACGAGATTCACCAGGCTTCTTCTTGTCTTCCCATGCTATAGGGTCAATATTTGTTCCGCCAAAGCTCGTAGCCTGAGATTGAATTTGCAAGTTAATGAAACCAGCAATTGAATGCACAAAGATATTGATGGATTAAAGCTAGTATATATTTAATGGAATAGCTTTAATCCATCCCATTTCCTGCGTTTCTTCTACAAAAGAGAGCTTCAACTCAGCTCTAAAGCTCCAAGCTTTGGCTTTAATAATTGGGGATGGAAGATGCATCGGTGCCAGGAACGGAGAGTATAGGTCATGAAATCATTCACGGAGCCAAAAAAAATAATGAAAGGTCCTTTTTCACAATTTTTCTCATCTATATTGTCTTCCAGGCGTTATTTTTTTTTAGGTTAAAACAAGGAAGATTGTCCCCAACAGTGCTCCATCCCCTCCCGTCAATAAAAATAAAAAAAATAAAAAAAATAAAAAACTTTTCCTTCATGTCTGAAGCCTGAAATGTTCCTATATTTTTTCAAGGTATTTTTCAATAGCTAAAGAAAGAAAAGGGAGAAAAAGTGAAAAGGCCGGGAGTCAATGATGAGTCCTATTTGCAAAAAGTGGGTTTATTTTCCATCGAAAGTAAACACGGATAAAAATTTCTTCTAGGCGGGGTTAATTGCAAATATCAAAATCCAAAACAAGGGAAGAAAAAGAAAAGAAAAAAAAAATCCTTTTTGAGAATCGTTGAGGGATTTCCAAATGGGTCAAGAGAATTCCTCAAGCTTGTCATCTCAAAATGGTTGTAGCAATTCAAGCAATGGTTTAGAAACACAACTCATACTTAATGTGTACGACCTCACCCCTCTCAATAATTATATGGGTTGGTTCGGATGCGGTATCTTCCATTCTGGTATTGAAGGTAAGAAATTTAAAGATCCATCTTGATATTTTCATATGATTTTGAAAAGGTGTTGTACGTTTCATCATCTTTGTGTTGGGTTTTTCATACATATCAAAATATGAAATGCTTCTGCTTAATTTTTTCTTATCCTTGACATGGCTACTTGGTTTGATGTTAAGCTCTATATCAAGTATGGCAATCTAATTGTGGGGTTGTTTGTGAATTGAATGATGTTGATGTTACTGAATCTTGATCTTGAGGTGACATCCCATCAGCTGCTTGATTTGATTTTCTGTTCCGTTTTCCTTCTAACTATTCGTGGTTGAAAATCTTGATCTATTTCTTGTTGCATTTCTGATTCTGTACCCGTGCTATCAAACATTTAAACCAATGGGATTTATTCATCCTAAATTTGTTGTAGTGAGAATGATACTTTGTGCACTTTTAACTTTTTTTATTGGCCTTGAGACCTGTTGGACTTACTAAAAATGACCAAATCTCTTCTAATATTGATTTGTTAAATGTAGCCGTGTGCTCACTAATCATGTTACACAAGTGTATAGATGATTTTTTAGGGAAGAATAACATAAGAAAGCACACACTGGAAATAAGTGCGAGTAATTCAGGGCTTGATCCATTACGAAAAAGAAGAAAAATTCGAAATTGCTCTTGTCTCTTGAAGTTTAAGTCAAAGAAGAGAAGGGAGGAGGGATCAAAAGGCAAATTGGTTTCACTAGCAATTTTGTCTGCTCTATTAAACATGAGCTCTATGCAATCGCTTATGTAGTGGTTGCATCTTCCTGATTATTCTGTTTCTTGAGGGTTTACATTTTGGTTGAATGAGTATTTTTTTTGGGAATGACATCTGGACAAAATGAGTCGATTGAATGGCTACTCTTTCATTTTAGTTATGCATATATGCCTGAACTGTGTAAACAGAAAATCGCTATACTGCACTAATATGCCTCAACTGGAACCGGCGTGTCTTAGGCTTGACTGTTATACTTTCCAAACAGATTGAGGTTAATTCGTGATTGCTTTGAAAAAGTCCCAGGCTTTTCTCTCTTGATATGTACATTGCATGAAAAAGCCACGTACATTTAGGTCATACAAAATTATATCATGAATATGGAGCAAAGGATTAAGTGCTAGACTCGATTTTGTGGTTCATGGTTAAAAAATGGATGAGTATTTCTGAAGGAAGTGAAGAACAGTCACAAAATTCTCACATGATGCCTTGAACATCTCTAAAGATAGTTTGATCACATATTGACAACCTGGTGGTGTTTAATTTTTTTTGTTAAAGAATACATTTTTATTTTTATTTTTATTTTTCAGATCTATGATCTGAGTTGCCAGTAAATGAATAGCTGGTTTGTTTAACTTTTATTAACTTTCTTTTGTTGAAGAATATGTACTGATCCGTTAGAATATCCCCTCTAATTATATAGTTCATGGAATGGAATATGGGTTTGGAGCACATGACTTCCCCATTAGCGGTGTGTTTGAAGTAGAGCCAAAGAGTTGCCCAGGTTTTATATACAGATGTTCCGTCCCATTGGGTAGTATCAGCATGCCGCCTTCTGAATTTCGAACATTCATTGAAACTGTTGCTTCTGAGTATCATGGCGACACCTATCATCTCATTTCCAAAAATTGTAACCATTTCACGGATGATATGGCTCGAAGGCTGACCGGGAAGGGAATCCCTGGATGGGTGAATCGTCTAGCACATCTAGGTACATAGTCTTATAGTGCTTTTAGTTTGCACATTTTTTTCTTGTATTTTTGTTAAAGGAATCATTTTTTCAATTATTGGCCTTTAAAATAAAAATAAAAACTCTGATTGTCTCTCACATTAAGATGTCATATATTTTCTCAGGTGCTTTCTGCAGTTGTCTTTTACCTGAAAGCCTCCAAGTGACAACTGTTAAACAGCTGCCTGAATACCATGCATGTGGTAAACTCTTCTTCTTCTTCTTTCTCCTGCTAAAAAAGTAAACAGAACGTCGGTTGGTCTCTGGTTCTTGCATCTTTTGTCATGCATAAATTTGGAAAAAGGGATATTGTATTGAAACAAATGAATCTTTTTTTTTTTCCTTTTCCTTGTACCTTATTTGAGCTAAAAAGATTATCCTCGTGTATTTATTAACTTATCCTGTGCCAGATGATGATGGAAGTGCTTCTTTCGCCAGTACTACACCTCGAGAGCCTATGGAGAGTGATGATACAGATCAAGATAGGCACCTGCTATCCACATCACCTACAAGTGGGGATGTGGCTTTTATAAAGGAAGCCCCAAGGTGATATATATATGTCATGATGATAAGAAAGAGCATTGGTTCCTCTACGGTGTTTTCTAGAGTATCGGTTTCCGAGTTGGGTACCCGATGAAATTCTTTATTTGTTGCACATGGTTGATATATATTAGTCAATGGTTCTCTTGATAGATTTGCAGATCATATTGCCGACCCCGCCTCCAAGTGAGAATGAGGCTTTGCCTGTTGTTGTTGTTGTTGTTATTTTCTTGACAAGATGATTTAGATTCAAGTCTGGAATTTGTATTAAAATGATGTTAGTTTGCACTTGGTGATTGTGTTTGTATGTTATTTGTAAAGCTACATAACTAAGCATTTTCTAAGTTAAAGAAATATGGAATGTGTGTATTGATTGATTGTCAAGGGTGAAGATGATATGAGACCACAAGTTTTGATAGTAATCAACAAGTATTTGAGACACTGATATAAAATCTCTGACATTCTCAAATGCTGATTATAGTTTCGAAACAAAAATAGTATTATCTGAGCAACATGTGCCCTTTACAGTAGTACTCTACTTATTAGCAAAGTATAGGAAATGCTGATAAATAACCAATGACTACTACAATTAACATTTTCTCGAAAAGAAGTTTTACGCAGCACATTCATGCTTAAAGAATAAATCTCTTCTCAAGAGCACACCATAAGTAAGCCAGCCGCCAACCCGATTTTTTCATGGCTTCCCCTCGAGTCCTAATTTTGAAGTTAGCCATGCACAAACTTCGTTCATCTCCTCTGGGAGTGTATAGTGCCCAAGCCTGTATATATAACTCCAAATGCTCAACATGTAAAAAAGATAAATGACATTGACCATGATCAAAGTTGTCTAAAGTGTGTGTGTGTGTGTGTGTGGCGACACAATGTCGTGGGACCATATTCTCTCCCGTGTTATTTAAAAGGGTTTGAAACATTGAGCAATTACATACCCCCTATAAGCTTTGAATGTCACATCTCGAAATTCTAATGATGACAGCTTTTGAGAAGACTTCTCGCCGAATTTAAAAGGGACAACTTCATCTCCTGCATTAAGTCAGTTTTTGCACTTAATATTTTAGTACACTAGATACTGATTGAGCAGAGCGAAATTGAACAGTGTATTTCCATCCTCATCAATAAGAACGATGCGTTAAAAGGGTTTTCCATATTAAGTAGTGGGGATGCAGTAAACCAGGTTCTTGGATTCGAAAAGCATGCAACTCTTTTGAAACAAATAAATACTAGTACTTCACATTCAGCCTTAACAATATCATGATTTTTTTCCAACATAAAATTGTAAACCACAGGGAAGGCCAACTGTATTTACCCCCGATTCTATCCTTCTTTCCATTGGCATAATATCAACCCATAAACAACATGGTGCATACATGAATCTCCATTAACATCAAAGCTCATTGGAGACTAAAAGTGAGGGCAGGGCCGTCCCTGTGTGATTAGGGGCCATGGCCCCCAAAAAAAAAAAAAAATCTAAGGACCTTGACTTTACATAAACTTAGGGTGTAACAGTTATTTTTTTGTAATACCTACTAGGTGGTGGAGTGTAAAAAAGAAGTAACATAATTGGATTAGACTATTCTTAAAAGATTATGAGTATAATTTTAGCCTTAATGATTTTTTAACTTAAGAAAAATAATAAAAATGGACCTAAATACACTACTTACCTATAAAAAATGGGGGACCTAAATACACTACTGATCAAAGGCTACTGCAAAAAAATCCGAGGTTGGAGAAGGAGAATGAAGGTTTGCAACCGAAAAGGAAGGGTCTCCCTAAACCAACCTATATGTGTACACACTGGGTTCTAACTAGGTGATCAATAGCTAACTGCAGATTAGTATCGTGTGGGAACGGTAACCAGACTTCAAAGCTTCAGGTGACGTTTTACCCGATGATGATGACTCAATGGTAGCACGATGACTCGAAGTGACTTCTGGATATACAGCTGATTTGATAGGATTTCTAGTCTGGTGGAAGGAAGTGAACAAAAGGTAGGTACCAATTTGAGATTTTCCTTTGGGGTATTATTCAAATACAAACATCCGGTAAAACACGTATATACATGTATTAGATTTTCAAAAACCACTTAGGAGGTACCTCTGCCATGGCAAAGCAAAATAGGCAAGGAAGCCACACGTCTTACAGCTTCATCACCTTCGATCTTGCTTAGATTCCTGGAAATGAATGTTACAAATTAGAATTGCACAACAATCAATCTGAATATGTAAAAAAAACTTCAGCTAGAATAGAGTAAGACGAACTTGGCACATGGAAGCCACCCACTTAATCCGACTACAGCACTCAAATTGACAGGGTAGGGAGCGCCATTCCCATATTTTCCCTTAGCAAAGCATGTCGCGGAGTAGAGGGAGGTTGCTGCTCCCATGCTGAAGCCCCCAACACCAAGTTTGACTGCATTATAAATTGAATAAAACAACCGTTACTTCAGTAAGCCCCGGGTTATAAATAGGAAATGATGAACATGGGCTCGGAGTTTCTTATGTAATATTTAACACTGCCCATCTAAAAAAAGCAACCACTAAAAAAATATTCTTGAAAATAACATTCAAAGGATACTTGGTTCCGGCCATCTATAAAAGTTGAGCACTGGTAGTGTGGTGCTTTTGGTCTCTCTATTTTTTTAAGTAACAAAATGTTTGGATGGTCCAATCTACATCTGGGTCAGAGCAGACACATGTGATCTTTGAACACTTATAGGGTACTTACATGTTAGCCACCGCTGGTAGTAGGAATCAAACTCATGACCTTATGGACGAAGTGACTCGTTCTTACCAGCTGAAACAAGGTCACTTAAAAGACACTTCCCCAATAATTAATCTAGTAATAATGGTTAAGAAACTTGCACCACTTCCAAATGCCACTTAGATCAAATTTTGGAACTTGCACAATAGATGGTTGTCTCCGCTTCTCATTATCAAATTCTGACCATAGGGATTTTGCTACAAATTCCAACTGTTGTAATTATATCAGCCTCAAGCTATATCAGTACAGTAACATGGATATAATAGCCAATAGGAAATAGATAAACGAAATGACAGTTTATGCTGTCTACAGCTGTTTGGTGCATACACTCATTTGAGGCAGAAGAACATTGATGAGTCATAAGTGAAACACCAACCCATTCTGGGATTGGAAAATAAAGATGATTATCACAATAAAGGTAACTTTCAGGTCAATCAAAGGCAATTACTGGCAGTTGTATAATGAACAGTTTGGAGGTCTGATGCAGAACACATGTGATATTTAAATATGTACAGCTTTCAGGCTGTCAATAGCCACCAACAGAATCAGATTTTGAGATTCCTTTCAGGTGAACAATTCCAAAATTCTGACAAGAAAATCCAACTTTACAGCAGAAAAAAAAATTTAACCGTAGTGTGAACATCACTGAGGACACAATAACCCTAGTTTCTAGGCAGTTGGACTCGGTGATTTCAATTTATGGACTCTAATTACTTCTTGATGTAATGGATAAAATTGCTCATCACATAAAGAAAGTAACAGGCTGTGAGAAGACTTACTTTCAGGTGGCTCTGCAGCCAACAAACTAGCAACATAATCTGCTGTATCATCCAGACCCTCTACATCATCTTTGCCATTTTCAGAAAGCTCGTTTACATCAAACCCTGAAATATGACAGAAGATGAACCAAAAAAAACAGCCCCATAAGTTATCTCCATAAGAACTTCTAGGAGTGTTTGGTACTTTGGTCCCATATAATTTCACTTTTTTTCCCATGTTATTTCATCAGAAAGAAGCAACTATTCTCATCTGAAAAAGTGTCCTTTTCTCTTTCCCACACTTCCTCCCCGCAATATTCAACATATTCTATACAAAACTGTAATCCAAACAACATTTCATTTGACAATTTCACTCGAATAGAAAATTATAACATCTAAACGGACCGAAACGGACCCATATCTTTTGACAATCATAAGGAAGACAAGTCACAAAATCATGACTTTAAAGTACATTTTCTGCCAAAACGACATCGATATACTGGTCTTTTGTGAAACATCTTCTATTCTTGGAAGAAGTAAGAAACAACTTTATACTTACAAGCAGTTGAAGGAAAACCCCCAAACAGACTTATCGGTCGGAGGGGAGCTGAAGGGCAAATCCACTTAATCTGCAGGGAAAAACAATGCAAAACATCACAACACATCCCAATCCATTTTCATATGGTTAGAGTAGTGTCTCCTTACATTTGGCAGAGGGAGCGTCTCCAACAGTTCAGACCAGCTGCCACACAAAAATGAAGGATAAGTATAAGTGTGAAGCTACCAACTGGTCTACGAGATAAACAGTGTATTGCATTGCACTCACTCTGCCAAACACTATCCGGAATGCAACAAAGAAAAAGAACTTCTTCAATACAAATGGACAAAATCGTTTGTTTGTTAAAGGTCATAACAATTTCCCATGACGCGCTATAACAAAGAAAAAAGCCCGATGAGTGCAGACAGGAGCATCAATTGCTAGAGACCCGTACATTTCTATGTAGAAAAGAAAATCCACCTCAAAAACAAAATCCATTGTCCGAGGTACAGTAAAATCTTCACAAGGTTACAAGGACTTCAATAGGGATTAATGTACTAACAAAACTAAACCCTTTGCTTGAAGACACGAATTTGGAATAACTTTAGATATGAGCCCTAGTTTTAACTAAAATAGAGTAACTACGCCACTGTGGTTGCAAGAAATCCTCTCAGCATTGTTGTAATACAAAATTCGGTCAAGGTTCTGACTAAAATAAATGAAATAATAGCGAAACTCAAGAGCAGTTTTCTTAAACCTTTGAAAACCAAGAACACTAAAGAAAGACATTGAACGGCATGAAGCTAATTAGTTAAAAAACCATCACATCACTACAGAGGCATGACAACCTTTGACATTTTAAAAATGACATCAACAAGTTATAAACAAAAAGCCACAGCCAATCTTCATCTCTAACATGACTGGAAAAGAGACTTCAATAATTTTCTTTTATACTTAAGTCACACGCAAACTAATGAGAAGAAGCAGATAAGAGACTTCAACAATTTTCAGCACATTTGTGCAACATAAACACCATTAAACTGATGAGGAAAAGACAAGCCATCTACCACAACACCACTTGTTAAACTACCATCTCTCCCAAAAGCTTAAGCTAATGGGGAGGTAGACAATTAACATTTTATATATTTCAACACGCCCCCTCAAGTGTGGCATATAATATTTTAGAGAGGTCCAACACTTGATTTTTTGGGAAAACTGTGTTTGGAGTGAGGTTTGAACTCGGGACCTCCTGCTCTGATATCATATCTAACTACCATCTCTCCCAAAAGCTTAACACCACTCATGTGGGGAAAAAAAAGATAGTGCAAAAAGTTGTACACGACTCAGTGCAGTCAATGAACAAGTAAAGTTAGGACACACAAACGTGCCCAGGTTGAAACAAGAAAATTGGCGAAGACGTAAGGACATTATAGAACCATTTCAAACTGCAAAGAGTGAAAAACGGAAGTCCTTACTTTTGACCTATGACATATACTACATCATTACCACCCAATGCACCCTTGACCACACCCGCATCCCATTCCATTCCATTCCATCACCCTCAGGGCCTCAACGGACTCATGCTCCCCTCCACGACCCCACAAAATGATAAATCCAATTTGATGAAAAAACTTCAGACAGAAGCAAACATGACAAATTAAAACACGGATGATGAACTAAATCCATGTGTACAAACTAAGTATGTCTTGGAAAACCACAAAGGGAGGACAATCACCTAGAGCCCTTGTCTCCAAGACCATGTAACCAGACTATAGTCGCCTGATGTTTCCCTTGGGGCCGAACAACATGTGTCTGCCCAAACTGAAATGCCCGTCTAGCAGTTGAACCACCTGCAAATATTATGTGACCTTCCCATTCGAAAGTAAAAGATACACAAACTCTAGTAAAGTATAACTAAGACAAAGACAACATGAAACATATACTATCTTGATGTAAAATCAACAACTATTAACATGGGGTAAAAACATCTACAAACGGCTCACAAGGTAAAGCTTATATCTCAACAATGTCCTCTACAGAAGGATGCATTAAGAAAAAACTGAACAGTCGTTCCAATTAAAAGCACATCTGCTCATCAATCAGTGGCAGACGTCCAATTTCGTTTTCTTTTGTTCAGATTTGACACACATACAATATATATATATATATATATATATATATATATATATATATATATATATATACATATATAAAGAGAGAGAAAGAGACATGGAATTAGTGGCAAATTGAGGAATAGCAAAACTAACCAGCACTGACAGAAGGGCCAGTAAAACTCATTTCTTCTTCTACAGGTACCACTGGGTAATGAGTGGATCAAAACTGTGCCTGCAATTCAAATATTAGCTTGCTAATGTGTGGCATATTTGGACAAGAAGTGAAGTCGCCCAATGCATGGTATCAATTTTTCGACGAAAAAAAAAGGGAGAAATAATCTTTCTTTTTCTAATTACACTAGGAATGGCATTTTAAAGCCAGCATTATCTTATCTCCCATCCAGTTGAATCTTCAAATT
The DNA here is from genome assembly GCA_036785695.1 of Gentiana straminea. Classification (NCBI taxonomy): domain Eukaryota; kingdom Viridiplantae; phylum Streptophyta; class Magnoliopsida; order Gentianales; family Gentianaceae; genus Gentiana; species Gentiana straminea. Next base: position 7,137,291 of record JAVUPR010000243.1, read on the forward strand.
GCATAGTCAAAAAAATGTAGTCAATCCCAATCAACATTTAAATTGCAAAGTCAGCAAAATTCTAACCCCCTTAAACCCCCCACCCCCAAACCAAACACACTCCTCAATACGGCACAACAGCTAGCGATAGCCATAATATGAAGCATACCTTAAAACAAAGGGAACAAAGTTAAAATTAAAATGTCAAATCTCCTTCATGCCACATAGCACTCAGTTTCAATAATAGCATGAGAAAAATAAATGGCCAAAACTCCTGGCAGATGAACAAACAAGTTTAGAATAACCCAAAAACTTTTTATGAATACAGAATTCAATCTGAGAGGACCGGGACAACACTAATCAATCCAAGCAAATGTTGAAGTAATAGTCAAGCTAGAAGAACGAAGATAAGCAAAACCCACATGTTGTAAACACGTGAAAACATGGTTTCAACAGTAGATTTAAAAGGGTAATTTTCTAAATATTCCCAAATCACCACTCCACCACCGCCCCTAAAACAAAAAGGGTGCGCAGGCGGTTCGTCCTCCTTCCCAATGTTATTCTTGTAGGACTAGATGGAAAGAGAACGGAAATCCAATGAAGATGAAAATTGAGTAGGAACCCAGAAAGAAAGAATAAAAAGAAAGCCAAATTTTTAAATGCACCAATCTGATTGAGAAACGAGTGAGTCGATTCCCCTAACAAACAACAGAAATAGATTGAAAGATTTGTAGTGGGTAACAAAATACCTCAAGTCCAAACAGACCTCAAAGGCAGAGTGATTACAGTCTAGCTCTGCGGACGGAGATTGTCACAATGTTTTGCTTTGTTGTCACTCCTAAATCCTAACGCTAGGAGGCCGTCATTTTCTTGGTTCTTTATCATTCGTTTTTTTCCCACCATTTTACAACTTAATTATTTAATTTATGGTTATTTGTTTATAATGACACATTTGTCGATTTAATTAGGTATTTAGGACTCATTTAAAATTGAGATATATTCTATGTATTGAGGCTGCTAAAAACTCCCAGCCATATCCATTTCTCAAAGAAAGTACACACCCAACCTCCTAGAAGAATATGAATTTTGGGAGGCAAACCTACTAAGATACATATGGAGTCTAAGCAAACATTATAGCATGGTGATTCACCACTTTTGAAAGACAATATTGCATACAGATCATTAGTGGGTAAACTAATCTACCTCACTTTTACCAGATCATGTATTGCTTTTACAATTCAAGAAGCTGAGTCAATTTTTGGACATTCTTACTGAAAACCACATGAAGGTAGCACATAGACTGCTGAGGTATTTGAAGGCCAATATAGGTCAAGGAATCTTGTTTCCAGCAGAGAATAACTTTGTCGTGGAAGGTTTTTACAGACAGTGATTGGGTTGGTTGTCCTGAAACAAGAAAATCAATATCAGACTACATGATGTGTCCATGAGAGCCCCCATCTATTGGAAGGGAAAGAAACAAACCATTATATCAAGAATTTCATCAGAGGCTGAGTACAAGGCTATGGAAAATGCAGTTTGTGAACTTAAATGGTTGATTTACATCCTACAAGACTTGAAAATTCATGTTCAGATGCCTGCTGTGTTGTTCTGTGACAATGCAAGTGCTATGCACATTGCTCATAATCCCGTGTTTCATGAAAGAACCCAAAATATTGAAATTGACTGTCATGTTGTGAGAGACAAAGTCAAGTCTGGACTTGTCAAACTTCTTATAGTTAACACAAAAGAACAAATAGCTCACATTCTCACCAAGGCCTTAGATGCACCCATCTTTACCTAACTGCTAGACAAGCTAGGAATTTCAAAGATCTTTCATAGTTCCAGTAGCTGAATGGAATGTGAGTGCAAGATGTTCATAAACCACTCTCAGCTTGAGGGGGTGTTACAGTATAAAGTGCTTAAGGGAATGCTGAGTGCAGTATGTTGATGAACTCAATAGACCACATGAAGACTCAACAACTGCTGAGTTGTTTGATGTAGAAAATGGTTATTCAGTTATAGTTTGTTGTAACCGTCTATAACTTACTTTCAACTGATCCATGAGGTGTATGATCCTATAAATACCCCATGATCAGTAGCATTGTAACTTAACATGTTGATTTCAATTCATAAAAAATAATTCCGTTTTTTCCTTTACTTTATGTTTGAAATTCTACAAACTTTAACATCATCGGCAGTAAATTCCGGCTTGTCCCTGGCTTGCAATGTTTCACATTCTACCTAAGCAGGAGCGAGCTCTTTAACCATGTTGATGTGAGTGGGCCCTATCAAGAGTATTGTCTGTTCAACGTAGGCCTTTTTGTTCTCAACCATTCCTCGAGATTGTTGGATACATTTGAGCATTTCATGAGGTCGACTAACTGCGACCCCGACCATGTTTCCGACGTGGAACTTGGCCCTCTGGTGTGGAACCGAGACGACCATCTGAAATTGTCTGAAGGCGGGGATCCCCAGGATCATGTTGTAGTTAGAGTGGAGGTCGATTAGAGGATAGTTATCTTCTCAATTTATGCAAGGCTCGTAGTCACCCATTTGAATATCCAGATATATCGCGCCCTTGACCCATACTTTGTCATTTGTGAAACCCTCAAGGGTGCTATAACGTGTTCTAAAATGTGAGTTATAGAAGCCGAGCTGTTTGAAGCAGTCACAGTATAAAATGTCTCTATAGGCTCCCGTGTCAATCAAAATTCGATGCACCCATGCTCGTTAACTGTGGCCGAGACGACAATGTGCATACCAAGAACATCATGTAAATCGGCCAGCTCTCTATGGGTGAACGAGATCGGTTGCTCGGACCCACGCATGAAAATTGGCTTCTCTATGCTTTGTTTCGAACATTAGCACATGAAGGTAGAAAAACATCACTTGGACAAAATTGACCCCATACCCTTTTCACCCTTTGTCCCCTTATTTTTCGATACCAGAAAAAGAATCCCATGTTGCCGTCCGACCACACTTTCTATGGCTGATTCCGGCCGGCCTCCGACAACTCCCGCCGATCTGAGCCTCCGATGCGGTCGCCGTATATTGTATATAGATTCCGATACAATCCCAGGATAAAGTGAAAGGTAAATATCTGAGATTGGTCAACTATCTCACCTTCAAATCTTGTAAGTAACGAGCACCGATTTTGTTCTCAAATTTCCAAATATATAGATTGGTGAACATATTTGCAGCTTAAATATTGATTTTTCTTCAGTGTATTTTGAAGAAATTTCATGTGGAATGATCTCATCGGCAATCTTTTATTGCTTTGCTGGTATATGTAGATGACATCATAGCAGCAAGCCCCGGTGAGCAATTGATTCAGCAAGTTAAAGATGCCCTACATCAGCAGTTCACCATCAAAGATCTTGAAAAATTGAGATATATTCTATGTATTGAGATATATTCTTTACTTTATGTTTGAAATTCTACAAACTTCAACATCATCGGCAGTAAATTCCGGCTTGTCCCTGGCTTGCAATGTTTCACATTCTACCTAAGCAGGAGCGAGCTCTTTAACCATGTTGATGCGACTGGGCCTTATCAAGAGTATTATCTGTTCAACGCAGGACTTTTTGTTCTCAGCCATTCCTCGAGATTGTTGGATACATTTGAGCATTTTATGAGGTCGACTGACTGCGACCCTGACCCTATTTCCGACATGGAACTTGGCCCTATGGTGTGGAACCGAGACGACCATCTGAAATTGTCTGAGGGCAGAGATCCTCAGGATCATGTTGTAGTTAGAGTGGAGGTCGATTAGAGGATAGTTATCTTCTCAATTCTGCAAGGCTCGTAGTTGCCCATTTGAATATCCACGTATATAGCGCCCTTGGCCCGTACTTTGTCATTTGTGAAACCCTCAAGGGTGCTATAACGTGTTATAAAATGTGAGTTATAGAAGCTGAGCTGTTTGAAGCAGTCACAGTATAAAATGTCTCTATTGGCTCCCGTGTCAATCAAAATTCGATGCACCCATACGTCATTAACTGCGGCCGAGACGACAATGTGCATACCAAGAACATCATGTAAATCGGCCAGCTCTCTACGGGTGAACGAGATCGGTTGCTCGGACCCACACATGACAATTGGCTTATCTATGCTTTGTTTGAAAAAAATATCTGACTCTTTAGCTGATTATTACTAAGAGGCTGCTTTGTAATGACATGGATCTCCCTTCTGTTTTGGTGAGCTCGGGGGTCGCTCTATTGGTGTTACCCCGCCTTCTTAAACCTATCCAAGGCCCCCGGGAGACCAATTTTTCAATCTCTCTTCTTAGTACGCGGCAAGAGTCAGTTGTGTGGCCGTGATCCTTATGATAATCATAGTATGAGGTCATATCATGTCCACCTCGCTGGTCAGGATTCATCGGGCGAGGAGCCGGAAGCTCTTCTCTCACCTCGATCATGATCTATTCAATCGGTGCGTTGAGGGGAGTAAAATGTTCCTCCTAAAATTTCTCGGGCTTTTTGAAATCCCAATTCATGTTTGTGGTTTCCTTAGGCGGGTTGGACTCAACCTTAGCCTTGCCCTTGCCGGATGATGACCGTGATGCGGGCTCAGATGCCCTATATTTCCGAGCCACGTCGAGCATATCCTGTAAGTTTTCAAGGCGACAAAGAGTGAATTCCTCTTTGAAGGAACTCTTGGCGAGACCGCTTTGGAAATTGTTCATAACCACTTCAACGTTTAAGCCTCTAGTCTGCTTGTAGACCTTGTTGAACCGTTCGTAGTAGTTGAGAGTTGATTCATTCTCACCTTGTTTGATCTCATAAAAGTTGTCCTGAGTTTTTTTGGGTCGACCTACCGACTTAAACTCGGCCATGAACTTGGTCTGTAGATTGTCCCAAGAATAAATTGACTTGAATTGCAAGTTGTGAATCCATGTCATTGCTTTATCTTGCATGGCACCTACAAATGTGATGCACCTTGCGGATTCATTCTTGTTTCTAGGGAGGCCCTGCTCTGAAAAGAGAAGAGCCAGTAGTATTGGCAAGTCCTCCCTGAATAGCTTTGGAAAGTAGGATAGTGGACCCCTTCAGGTGATGTGCTAGGACATGATCAACTAGGACATAGGTACCATAAGACAATTTGTTGTCCTTTCCAATTTTTGCCTTTTGCAGGTCTTTAACATGTTTAAGTAGCTGGTTGACCTTGTCCTCGAGTGAAGTGCGGCGGAGTGTTTAAAAATGTTTACCGACCGCGACCTTTCAGGTCGATAATGAGATTCAGCTTGTTGTTTGCCCAGTCTAGCTCGCACATTGCGGTGAACTAGTTGTTGCTCAGTACCCTCTCTTTCTAGAGTGATGATACGTTCGCCATTCCCGGGTCTGAGGCAGGCAAGAGATGACCTTCTTTCTGGAGCTCACCCAGTCGTTGAATGGCTGCTCACTTCCCTGTCAAAGCGATGAGAACGAGCGCCATGTGGCTGAGCTGGAAGCCCGGTAGGAGCATTAATGTTGAGAAGAGGGACGAAGTCTTTGATCGGCCGAGGCGTAACCCTAATGCGATAAGATGTTTGTTTTCCGGGTACATCATTTCGACACTCTTGGCGTGAGCAAGAATATCAGCTGTATTGGGATCCTGATGCGTGACCGCCTCCACACGGGGAGAAGGCTCACGAGCTTATCCTAGCCTAGGTGTACATGCGATCTGTTTTCCTGACCTTTGAGCAGGGTGCCTTGCCGTCGAGGGCGACACATTATTTTGCTCGTCTAAGGGGTGTTGTGCTTGAGCGCGGCCAACATCCTCCCCGTTAGTGGCCTGAACAAAGCTCTGACCGGCCTTTCTGACTGTAGGAGGTAACCCGTCTAGCATAGCTGGACATGCTGATTGTGTCTGAGCCATAGAAATGCCAATGAAGGTCCATAAAATTCTCTGATCACATGATCAAGATCTGAAAGATCTTGTGATAATCCAGTGATCGTGAGGAGAGCGAACTGATTTTCTGATTCAGACGTGAATCTGATGATTCAGATGAGAATCCGGTAATCCTGATGAATTGGACGATGAACAAGATGAAGATCTGGGGATTTGGATGATGATTTCGTTGAACTACCGGAAAACCAAAATTAGGCGGTTTTAGGCCGCCGGAAAGTCGAAACAATGGTAGATTTGATGGAAAAGCATTGAAAATATCTTTTCCCCGATAACGGGGCCAACTGATAATGTCGGAATTATCACAAACACGTTTTTTTATTAATTATGCGGTGGATATCAAGATTAAATGAGTACCATTTTCCGATTTTGGTGTTAGGTTGTTGAAGAACATGTGTGCATAAAATATGAAGATAAATGAGGGTGTTATGATTATGGCTGCGTCATGAATGACTGCTTACGTACCCTTGAATTGTCAGAGATCAATCCAATATCACGTAGTTGTGGTGTGCGGGGGGACACCGCTATTTGTAAGGACTATAGTCGGCGGTTACAAATGCGGGAAGTAAAGATACAAAGTCGCCGGCGAGCACTGATAAGGCGAGCTTATATCATGACCGCTGCGGGCTTTTCACCTGTAACGTTGATTGTTGCCTAACCAAGCGGGCTTTGGTCCGAGCAGAAGGACTGCGAGTTAGAGGGGCGAGGGTCGGGGCCCAGTGTTTCATGTTGATCTGGATGTATCGTTTGATCAACGCCCATTTGCCTAGCCAATGATAGGAATCGTAGGGGGCGAGACAAACTGGATTGTACCTGGCCTAGTTCGGCTTACGAATGTGTGAGCTGATTTGGGCCAAGGCCCCATCCGTTTTTGGGCCTACATGTGGTCCTGATTCGGATCCACGGGCTCTTTTATGGGCTTGGCGTATCAGTTTTGAAGACCAATGACTATACACTTTTTCCCTATAACTCAGTTTTTTCCCACAAGATTTTCTTAGTTCATTGTTTTAACGAGACAGTCAGTGCAACACATAAAAATGTATATGTCATGAATTTTATTTCTTGTCTAGTTTTTGTCCCATTGGGTTTTTCTGGCAAAGTTTATATTACATGACATATACGTTATGCAACTTGGATCGAACAATCAAATCAATTGTATATTATTGTGTAATGGACATCCAAGAGAGAATGTTATGATAAATTGTGGATGTCCATTTACATTCCAATGGTATTATTACCATATACATTCACGGTGTTTTATGAATGCTATTGTTGTATGAGTTATAAGAGTTACAACTCTTAAGAATTAAATAGCTTGAAGGAATTATTTTGTAGATGATTCACTTTCCTTTACTTGTATAAATATCATGTATCTTCTTTGTGCTTTGACTTGGTTGTTGTAGAGATCAAGTGAAATCCTAAATAGAAAATTTATTTTTTTTGCCTATACCTCGTGTTCTTGTAATATAATGGTTTCAAACCATGTAAATTAATTTTATAACAAATAACTCTTTTATAATAGTTTTTTTTAGTATAGTATTTACTTTAGTATTTATTATTAGTATATATATACACGGGCGTACGTGCGCGTTCGCGCACACACACACACTTATATATATATATATATATATATATAATCGAGTAGAAAGAATATATTCGGAAATTTCTTTTCTATTTAAAAAAGTAATATTGTCGAGTGAAATCCAAATCCAAATTCGTGGCACTAGTTTAGAGGGGTAAAGACAATTTTAATCAACAATTAACAACAGTTAGCGGCACAAGCTGAGATTCCATGAGAGGGAGGATTGGATTCCCAAACCTCACACTCATTAAGACTTAAACATTCATTTGCCAACAGGGGCCGAGACATTTCCTCGTCTCTTCACAAAGGAGAACGAAAAAGAAACTAAACAAGAAAGTAAGCGACTGATATCATCTATTATACTTCAATCGATGATAGATTTTCAGAAACTTCTAAAAGCCAGTGAAAAATGTTTAGAGATTCTCCTTCAAAAGTGACACGGAAGTGGTCCCACATCGTAGCATAGAACACCGCATTATACCTTTCTAAAACTTCACCAACTAGGACTTCGTGACCATTGTCCAAACGCATGGAAAAAACTTTTACCGAGATAAAAACACCATCACTCGATTAAGCTCCGTCATTTTTCTCGCTACATTTTCTCTATTATTTTTTGAAAAATGTTTGTACCATTACAAAATGTGTAAAAAAAAAAATGTCACAACACTTTATATCATTGATTTTATGACATCTATATAAATAAATAAATCTCATGTTATAATCTACGCTCTCAAAGTATCTAATGCATTTTTTGTTTTGTTTGAGGATAGTATCTAATGCATTTTGTTACTGTTATTTTTCTTTTTCTTTTTTCCTGGGTTCCCGCGGTTGGCATTATTAACAGTAATAATAAGTGACCTAAAATATAAACTGTCGCCCTCCTCAGTCCTCACCAGCAACCCCAGAGTACACAGCAAGCACGACAGAAGCTGCCCCGGGGACGGAGGAGCCGACATGAACCGCACAACCATGAACTCAGTCAGCAGTGGCGGTGCCCCTGTTGACAAGGGCGTTGATTTCGCCAATTATTTTTGTACATACTCGTTTCTTTACCAGCAAAAGGAAATGCTCTCCGACCAAGTTCGAATGGATGCTTACTTCAAAGCTGTTTTCGAGAACAAGCACCACTTTGAAGGAAAGGTATAGCCTTTATTCTTTGTTTCCTATACTTCCATTTGTATACAATGCTGGTATTGAAGGTACGCTTTTGTAAGCTTTTGTATTATGCATAGTATTGGCTTGATTTGGGTGGTAGGTAAGTCAGCACCCTAATTCTCAGCGGTGCATCGTAATTTGTCTCAAGGAAGTGTTCTTTTGATGTTCATCACTTGGTGAAACCTCAAGAAATTATAGTAAGATTTGTGTAATGAGACAGACGATAGGAGTCAAACCGGAGTCTTCGCTTTGAGTGATTATGGAATTAGTGGATAATTGTATATATCAATGCTGAATGAATGATTATGGCCACAGTAACTTAAGCTCCGCCAGGCTAGACTTTTAAGAAATACCAACATTTCCATATATGTTTTGATGATTTTCATAGAAGTTGATGCATTTGGATGTGCTCTATGTATTCTAGATGGAGCGCCAGAGGTCAAATAAATTACCCATGCTTTGTTCATTTTATTTCCTAGTAAATAGCTAATGCAATGGATGTACTCATTGGAATGCAGGAAAATGAGATTTGCAAGTGAAAAAAGGAGGAAAAAACATTACCAAGCCTAACATTTTTACTTTTTGCATAGAATTCTGAGGGGTTACCTGCATATATTCGTGTTGTCACTCCGAGGTGTGATTTGTGCTGTTCATTCTCATTTTACATCATGATTGTTACTAGTATTTCTTGATTGCATTCATCGTGATAAAAACAAGGACTAAAATGGTGAATCCTGGAGCAGACTGTTCTGGATGTAGGAACAGGAAGTGGAATTCTTGCAATATGGTCAGCTCAAGCTGGGGCTAGAAAAGTTTATGCTGTAGAAGCTACCAAGATGGCAGATCATGCCCGGGAGCTTGTCAAGGCTAACAAGCTTCAACATATTGTTGATGTTATTGAAGGATCTATGGAAGATGTTACTCTACCTGAGAAAGGTTTTACATTTCTTTTATCTTTTTGTTGGCCAATCCGGTGGCGTTCTTAGCAATTTTGCTTGTTGTGTAACTCCTTGATATCCAAGTTAACGTGTTTCATAGTATAATTTTGCTTAATATGTTTACTGGCCTTCTTATTGGTCTCCAGTGGATGTTATTATTTCTGAATGGATGGGATATTTTCTGCTTCGAGAATCAATGTTCGACTCAGTGATTTGTGCCCGTGAACGCTGGCTTAAGCCAGATGGTGTTATGTGAGTATTTCTTGTTCGGTTTTAGTTCCAGTGTTTGTCTTTTTGTCCTTTCATTTGCACCATCTTTTCCTTGCTTACAACCGGTTCAACACATTTTTATGAACACAAAATTAGGTCATGTAGTTCATTGTTCATATTTTATACATTTCAATTCGGATCAATGGTAATAAATTTATAATCTTATTTCGTAAGATGCAGAATACTGACTTAAGGTATTCAATAAAGTTTGCATGTAGATGACTTTGTTTGTGGTGGTGCATAAGGTTGATGAAACTACATGGTATATGCAGCTGCTATTAGCTTATTCTTCAATCATTATCAGATTGTGCCTATATTTGATGTCAATATTTGTGTGAGTGCCTTATGGTTATAAATATGCTGTGCAAATCTTGCAAAAAAGAAAATGTTGCAGATGCTTCTTTTGCTTTTAATCTCCTCCACCGAAGATGTATTAGCTTTGTCTCAGATTTTTTAAGTGGGATGGTATTAAACTATGATGTATTACAGTTTATCAAAATTGAACGGAAAATTAGGATTATTAGGAGCAGAAAAGTCAATTCATGCCATGCGATGCTTGGAATTTTAAACACGGGGCTTTTTATTTGTTTATTATTCATTTACAAGCCAAAAACTTGAAATATGCTGTGTTATTTGAGATTGATTATTTCTTGCTTTTAGTGTTCCTGATTAATTTTGCGTTGTCTAAACAAGTATGAAATAAAGTTGCTTAACAAGTCACCTAATTCCTTGGACTTAACATTGAAGGTTCCATTCAAATAATATGCCTGTTTTGTCCTACATTTAGGTACTTGATCACAGGCCTGATTAATTTCTGTTTCAGATTGTGTGTGACATGTTAGTGTCTTGCTACTGGGAAAGAATAATGTAATTTCGTTGTAATAAAATTATGAGAATTAGAAAATGGGGTCGCTTTTGTAGAATCTACCGGGCACTGTTTATGGTTCGCTTAGCTGAACAACAAAATGTATTATGAGTGGTCATGCCGAGGACAATATTATACAAGGTAACGTTCAATTCTTTGCACGTGTTAATAAAGGGCTTGGGGATCAAGGAAGATAGATATTTTCTTTTGGAACCTTTTTCTGATGAACGACCACATCCATGTAATACAAAAGCAGCTTCATTAGAAATAATTTTGTGAAAGAATCTAAAAGTAGAAGAAAAAGAATCCCCATTTGATGATTCGAGTGCTGAACGAAACTGGTTCTAGTTTCCTTCTTATACATAAGACTCATTCACAAATCTTTAAATTGGCCTGAGTTTGTAGCATCTTGTTTTACAAAAAATTGCTCTTGTAGGTACCCTAGCCATGCTCGTATGTGGGTTGCACCTATAAAGTCTGGATCAGGGGACCAAAAGATGGATTCTTATGGACAAGCAATGGAAGACTGGTATAATTTTGTGGATGAGACAAAAACTTGCTATGGAGTTGACATGAGCGTTTTCAGAAAGGCCTTCAAGGAAGAACAGAAAAAATATTATTTGCAGGTTGTAGCTAGCTACTAGATTTTAAAATTTTACACCGGCAGTAGAATTACAAGTGAAAATACTAGTTGAGAGAATTTATGAAAGCCATAGGGTGTTATCCTGATATATAAAGTTATCAACTTGATGATGACTTGTCCATTTATTTTGCTAGACATCATCACGGTACAGTCTCTATCCAAATCAAGTAATTGGAACTGCTGCAATCATGAAAGAGATAGATTGTTTGACTGCAACAGTAGCTGATATAATAAATGTGCGATCAAGCATTTCGTCTACAATAACTGCTGAAAACGCTAAACTCTGTGGATTTGCTGGATGGTTTGATGTGCATTTTCGGGTGAGTAACCAACCATTCATTTTCTTTGGAATATTTTTGAGTTCTGACTTTAATATTGGGTAGGGAAGCTTGCAAAATCCTTCTAGGCAGGAAATTGAGTTGACTACTGCTCCAAGTGAAGATTTTGGCACCCACTGGGGCCAGCAGGTTAGTGGCAAAGCTTCTGCTAGTTATTCTATTCGAAATCAGACTCCAATATATCGTAAAATTTGTGAACAGGTGTTCTTGTTACATCCTCCCTTGAGTGTTGGTTGTGGGGATTGTTTGAAGATCAATATCTCTATGAATCGATCTCAAGAAAACCATCGGCTTATGGAGGTTGAATTCAACTGTGAGATAAGGCAGTCTTCTGAGGATCACATTCAACAATTTGCTAACAAGTTTTATATAGATTGAAGAGCACAGAATTCTGTTAAAATTTGGACAGGTACAATTTTTCATTCTTGATTCTTGCAGACATCTTGATTTAATAAGAGCAACATAAACTTGCATTTGTTTGTCATGGATTGGATATCCTTGTCTTAACTTTGATAAATGAAGATCCCCTGTTGCAGATGTGTGCTCTTCTTCTCTTTTGGAAGATTTTTCAACCCTCTCCTCTTTTCAGAATCCATCAGTTGCTCAAAATTTACGTCCATTTATTTATTGCAACTTTAGTTACAAGGAAGATGGTTCCTTTTCCCCCTATCCCCATATATATTACCTTTCCCCTTTGTACTATGGAATGGAGAAAAGAAATAGAGAAAAATACCATTCATTTTCTATTTCTTTTTTGTTTTTATTATATCATTACACTTAATCAGCACAAGACTTTGCTCTTGATTTACCATCTGAGTCTAGTTTAGTGAAATCATCATCCATCCAACATGGAAGGATAATTTTGCCTTCCGGTCAGCCCCCAGACTTTGCTCTTGATTTAGTAATAGGGGGTGTTTATCGTAACAATGAAAAATTAAGACTAGTTTCGGTTAATAATAAATAATCACGAGGACAAAAAGTATAAGGGCATTGTTAATGGCACCATACTTAATATACTCGGCCACCACACATGTGCAAAATTCGACTTTACAGGGGTCGAAATAACACATTTCGACTTTGCGGGGGTAGAAATAACACATTTCAACCCCTGTAAAGTTGAATTTTTTTTCCACAGGTGTGGTGCCCGAGTATATTGGGTGTGGTGTCATTAACAATGCCCAAAGTATAATTATCCCATAATGAATACATTGATCAACTAATAACATATGTTTAATAATACAAGATAATAATCATTTCACTACCCCGACTGAGACAATTGACAATTGATAATTGACACGTACATGGAGTAAAGGTATCATCTCAAATATTTTCAACTCTTTATCACGTTTAGCTCACAAGCAAAGTGCACCTCTCCTCTTTTTTTTTTTTTTTTTTTTGGCCTTTGCTCATCCCTTAAATGGACCCCTTCCTCCTATGCCCTTCTTCTTCTTCTTATACTCAGTTTTGCATTAATTTGTCTTTATAATCCGAATCACCATGTACAGAACGGCTAGCGTATCCCGAATCACCTCCACTGCTGCGGCGGCGGCGGAAGAGCATGTGGTGGTCAACTTGTTATTAGGTGCAGCAAAAACGCCGTTGCCGATAGTCGATGATGGTTCGATGAAGAAGAAGGAATACCCTCCATTATTTCCAACTCCAAGTCCAAAGTTTTCCAGCGAGAAAGCAGTTCATCTTATACCGCTTGTGTTGACTCTTTGTGCTCTCATTCTTTGGTGGTTTTCCTTGTCCAATTGATTGCCGATATCCAATGACTAAATAAGATGCATTTGCATTATTTTTTTTTTTATTTTTTTTGATAATAAAACGCATTTGTCATTAATATGAGATAATTACACTTAATTCTCTTCTCTATTGTTTCTACGTTGAAATTACACTTCACAAGCCTGTGATATAAAACAAAAAAAAGTTTTTATCTTAATCTTAATGATAAAATTAGAATAAATCTGTTCAGTTAATCTACTGGAGTTGAACTTCACGCATGGGGGTGGACGCGCGTCCTGGACAAAGGCAATACAAACAGTTTTTTCTTTCTCCGACATGTATATTTTATTTGAATAATAAAGATAATATAATAAATCGTCCGTTATATGCATCTAAGAGGTTATGGCGTATCATTTTTTTATATACTTTATCTGACAATAATAATATAATACAACAATACAGTTTGTTTTATAATTTGTTTTTTTCCCATTATTTTTAATATAATTAAATTTCTTAAAATGTATCATTTGAAAATAATTAGTAAAAAATTGTTAAATTATTCGATCATATTATGTGACAAGATGAATACATCAACGGAAATAAATTTTAAGGAACGAATAAAATACATCTTATATATATTAATATATGTTTCCGACCTTAGGGAGGGCAACTGACCCCACCCACTAGTGTACGCCCGCCCCTGATTCTAATGAAATCAGACTCCAACTTTTTATGTTCTATTGCATTAGAGAAATCAAAAGTGGTGTTTAAATTATATATCTTAAAATCCGTGAACAAATGTTCTTGTTACATCCTCCTTGATACCGCGCCCTTATTTGAAAATGGAACTCTCGGCACGTGATTAATATATAAAACCCTAAAATTAATGTAAGTCTGACGTCATATCAGATTAATAAAGAAATACGGGAAGAAAGAAACAAGCAAAAAAACTCGGGAAACAGAACATCATGATCTTTCATTAACGATGTCTTTCATTAACTAACTCAACAAAACACAACTGCCGTGAAACTAACGCCATAAATAACTGAAATAAATATTAAAAGGGAAAAAACACTCATTAGATATCCAAAGTCGTGATAGACATCACTGAAAATGATCCATCAATTGCCTTTGGGCGTTCACAAAGAAGAAAACAATGCTTGACTTCATGTACGTTCTAAACTAACTAGTACCCCAAATGTTAAATAAAAAAAAAAAGACTAAACCAACCAAAAAGCAGGAAAGAAAATTTAAAAGAGAAAGCTCCACAGACAACATCGATCATCATTTCATTCAAATAAGTCATCATCATCATCGTCTGGGAGCGGCACCCCAATCACCTTACGGATTTCATCCTCATTCCTGATCAACATTACAAATAACAGTATTTCAAAATCAACTCATAGTACAATGTACAAGTATTAAGATGAAGCTGAAATTTAAAAGCCATTTGATATTAACATTCTTATTATTATTATTATTATTATTATTATTATTATTATTATAAGTTATAACTACTTAGTACATTGAGTCACCAGACACTCCTAGACGGCTAGACCATTAGTCAACTAGTCAGACACATATCAATCAATATGTAGTCCCTCAATGAATGTGTGGTGGCATAATCATGATCCCGATTATGTTGCCACAACAATAATCTACATCATTAATTTGTGGGACCTAGGGAAGATAGATAATTAATTAACATTTTTATATTTTCGTTGTGACTCTATCATTTCTCATATTTCAACACGCCCCTTTAAGAACTGTGTTTGGAGCTGAGTTTGAACTCACGACCTCCTGCTCTGATACCATGTTGAACTACCATCTCTCCCAAAAGCTTAAGCTGTTGGGAAGGTAGATAATTAACATTTTAAATTTTCAACAATATCATTTTGGTATAATTACTACTACTACTACTGCATGGAATCACAACATTGTAGAATAAAACACTCTCCATCAGAACTACAGCAATAATAATATATAAAAGAGACAAAGATCAGAAAGGATTGCTTACTGTTGCTGAATAGCCAAATCGATTTGCACTTCTGGTGGTGCAAGTGCAGGTGATTCAACAAAGTGAAGGTTTGTTTCCCTATTATATATAAACATGAAAAACCAATATAATAATTAGATAACTGCTCCTTCAATTCATCGTACGTGGAAATATCGATCTAAAACGCACTAATAAGAAAAAAGTGACCATTTACGTACCCAGACAGCTTTCTTGCTAGGTATAGAAAAGGCTTCTCAAAGTTGTAGTTACTCTTTGCTGAAATCTCATAGTATTGCAGATTTTTCCTCCTGTGGAATGTCACTTGTCTTGCCTTAACTTGGCGGTTCTTCACGTCAACTTTATTTCCACAAAGAACAATCGGGATATTTTCACAAACCCTGCAGCACAGCAATGAAAAGAGAGTGGCCTCAGATTATTAGATGAAAAGAAAGAAAAAAGAAATATTGAATAGTAAGATCACAAAATTATGATCAACACCGATCAATCGATTATGACCTGCAGAGATCTCGATGCCAGGTGGGGACGTTCTTGTAGGATAAACGCGCCGTAACATCAAACATTATGATGGCACACTGCCCATGAATGCTGCAATTGTATACATATGAAACCAACATCAAACCATCAATTCCAAGTTCAGGAGAAAAAAGATGAGATAATCAACCATAAAAAGAATTTCAGAAAACAATGTCCATCCTGAAAGTAGAAGCCAAACATCAACCTATATATATATTCCTAAAAAGACATAAAGAGGGAGTGCGGGTCGGAAACAACTCACTAGTAGCCATCTCGAAGGCCTCCAAACTTCTCTTGCCCTGCAGTGTCCCAACAATAGAAGCGTATCTTTCCTAAATTTGTGAAGAAATCCAATGGATGTACTTCCACTCCAATAGTAGCTGCACATGATAAGAAACAGTACAAGGGGTCAGTATAAGTATCCCCTAAAGAATGCATAAATGTTCCTGCTTTGTTGAATAAAAGCCAGAATATTGGCTAATCTATAAATATTGATCGTTCGACTACAAGTTTAAGAACAAGTATCGTCAGGTAAATAAAAAAACAAAAACAAAAACCACATACGCTCATATTTCTTCTCAAATTCACCAGTCAAATGCCTCTTCACAAAAGTAGTTTTACCTGCAAAAGTCAACAAGAATAATATTGAATCAAACAAGAAATACTTGAGCAGCAAAGCAATAGGCATCATGTTTTCTAAAACTAGAGTTTACACACAAATTTCTTGATTTTGTATGTCCAAACACTACACAATTAGGTAGTCAAACATCTGAGATTATCTAGTGCCAGAACATTTTAACTATATCCAGAATCAATATTTTGTTGAACAAACCAGGTGACAAAGAGTCGTGTTCTGGATTTGGCTACAAATATAAACGATAAGTATTACACAGTTTTGACAGGAAAAAAAATTTGATCATTAATTTGTAGAATTTTGACAATGCCTTTTTTTTACTTTTCTTTCAGAAATATAAGACGACAAGCACAAATCATGGTCTGACAAATTTCTACACTTGTTCAAGCATGTTAAACGATATATACAGAAGTTAGGAAATACTGTAGCAAATTAAGAAATTGTTAATTGTTTAACAGCATTGACTGAAGAAACTACCAAATTGTAATCATATTAAATGTTTTACGCAGAATAAAGATCAGTAAAACACTGCAAAAAGAGAAGCAAAAAGATTACCAGTTCCTCCATCTCCAACAATCACCAATTTAAAGCTGGGGTAATCCACAGTTTGCTGATTTGGCAGAGCCTGAAACATCACAGAATCAAAAATAAACTCCGATGTACAAATAGCCTTGAAAATCAACAGCTAAGCATATGACATTGACAACACGCAATATCATATGCAAACAGAATTGAAAGAAAAAGTAAGAAAAAAAAATAAAATTTATGCCTATGACTAACCATATATACGTTTCAAGCACGAGAGTGTTTTGATTGAATCATACAAATTATCATTTAAAGCCAAACAAAA
Organism: Gentiana straminea; assembly: GCA_036785695.1. Taxonomy (NCBI): domain Eukaryota; kingdom Viridiplantae; phylum Streptophyta; class Magnoliopsida; order Gentianales; family Gentianaceae; genus Gentiana; species Gentiana straminea. Next base: position 7,154,686 of record JAVUPR010000243.1, read on the forward strand.
GGATGATATGCAGGAAATACGACACAGCAAACCAGCATATCGCAATCGAGAAAGCCAAAGAACATGTAATCAATGCTGTATAAATAAATAGAAAATTATTGGTTGAGGCAACACAAGATCAATAATACCAAAATTCGCTAAACATGATGAACAAAAAGTATGTGGCATAAGCAGAAGAAGAAAGGAAACATGGATAAAGTACACAGAAAACAGAAGAATAAACATGGATAAAGAACACAGAAAACAGAAGAAACGAAAAATCACCATCTGAGTACGTTGTCTGAAATATGCGAAGCCGGCCCGGCAGGATTGAAGGATGATAGGATCATATATAGGGAAATCGATCAGGGTTTTATAGTAGAGCTTGGCGTTTAGGACACGCTACTAATTAATAAAAGCGCCGACATTATAATCTAGCGTGTTTTTTTTTCTTTTTCTTTTGGGATAAACATATATATATATATATATATATATATATATATATATATATATATATATATATATAGGGATTGAGGAAAAAGGACAAAAATATTTACAAAATAAATAAATAGGACACATTCTTTTTTTTAGTTGAAAAAAGGACAAAAATATTTCGGACGGACGAAAATACCCCTTTTAATAAAAGGGACGCGCATATGCATACGCTTGATGCTTCAGCTTCATTTCGTTGCTGCTAACCTGCTTCAGCTTTGTTTTTTTTTTTTTTTTTTTTTTTTTTCAAATACTCGTAACTTTTGATTTATAACTCTGATCATCGAAATTTTTTCACCAAAATTCATATTTTTTTTTGGTCTTTAATTTGAGCCTAAACACGATACCCTTCCGATGTATATTTTGTAAACCGAAAAATATTTGTATTAACCGGAGCGTGTTTTTCTTATAAACGACTGTAACTTTTGATTTAGAACACCGATCATCAAAATTGTTTCACCAAAAATCTTTTTTTTTTTTTTAATCTTCATTTTGAGACCACGTTTGATACATTTTCGACGTAGTATTTGAAAGCCGAATTTTATCGCGAACTTTTTGATAAGATAACAACAAATACAATAACAAGAATACTTAAGATATAAATGACACAAGAATAACACCAACAAAGTAACACACCAACAAAGTAACACACTAACAAAGTAACACACTAGTCTATTTTTGTTCTCAACAAAGTAACACACCAACAAAGTAACCAACAAATTAACACACCAAAAAAGTAACACACTAGTCTATTTTTGTTCTCAACAAAGTAACACAGTAACACACCAAAAAAGTAACACACTAGTCTATTTTTGTTCTCAACAAAGTAATACATCAACAAAGTAACATACCAACAAAGTAACACAATAACAAAGTAACACTAGTCTATTAGAAAGCTTAATGATATGAAACAAGTAAAAAACACAATCAATCTTCTTTAAAACATCATAGATGCATCCTTAAAAGAAACCTTAAAGCTCATGGGATCACCAATATGATCAACCACAACAGACCTACCATTATTTTTGTTCTCAACAGAACTATTAACACCAACAAAGTAACACACCAACAAAGTAACACACAAACAAAGTAACAAACTAACAAAGTAACACTAGTCTATTAGAAAGCTTAATGATATGAACCAAAGAAAAAACACAATGAATCTTCTTTAAAACATCATAGATGCATCCTTAAACGAAATCTTAAACTGTGGGATCACCAATATGATCAACCACAACTATGCATCCTGAAGAAGTCCATAACTATGTAGTACTTATTTCTCAAGAGTAAAACTCCTCCAGTTAATCTCTGTGCAAGTCATATGCTAATAACATTAGCAACCATGACCATCCAAAAGGTACCGACGCATTACAAAAAAAAAGACCTGGAAGATGCAAGAAGTGAGAAAAGTAATATGCAAAAAACTAAAGAATAAAACAACACCTTCAATTCTACAGCCATCAACTTGTTACAACTAACATTCAAATCTGGTATTGCCATCAACATCAGATTTACGACGCTAATGGGATGTTAATGATCGGATGATTGAGCATAATAAATAGGCTGCTACCCTTTTATGAAATAAAACTGTTGCTACTTCTTTTATCACTTACTGATCTATCCATGGCGCTTGCCAACAAGTACTGATCATAGTCTCTTAATGGGACCAAGCTGAGTTTAACAAAGAAAAAAATTGCATTGTGAATTGCCTGAAAATATTCAAATGAATTCATAGAAATAAAAACAAAAAGACCATATTTAGAAAATTACCTGGAAATAGATGAAGACATAAATGTCTCACAAGAGCCGTACAAGTGCTGCATAAACAAAAAAAAAATTGATTTCACCAATTCGTGTGAAAGTAATAAGATTTGCCCAATAACAAATGAAAGCTATTATAAGTCTGTATGAACTTGATCACATCTTTTAGCTATAAAGTACAAAAGTCCACTATTCTGAGTAAACAGCTTTTATGTAATCCTTTTTATGCAATTCAATTACAACAAGCAAACCATTACCAAACCGATAAAAACAAATAACATACCTGAAGAAACAATTACCATCTGCAGTAACTTCAATTAATTTCAGACCTAAATCATCCAGCTGCGCTTGCATTTCCAATGAATCGTCCTTCTTCTTTCCATGCTGATAGTTTGGGCAATGGCTTTGCCGAACTGCTGCTGCTACCTTCGATTGATGAGCTCCGGCGAAGGAAGGTAGCTCCGGTGAAGGGATCAATTTCACTGGATCAGCACCAGATCCCTTCTTGCTGGTCTTGGAAGTATTGGATTTCGTTTCAATCAATCTCTTGACGAGGGAGCTGAAATTGTTGTGGTGTTTCTTCTGTCATTGGTCTTCACAATAGCGGTGGCGCGGGAGGAATTGGAGGAGGAGTAGAGGTGTTCAGTTGAAGAAGAGGGGTCTAATTTTGCAGAGGATCTGGGACTGTTAGAGGTTGTCTTGAAGAAGGAGGAAATGGTGCTGCTGCAAATAATTTTAGGGGTAATGTAGTCCGAACCAAATTATTTTGTCCTTATTGCAACTAAAAAAGGAGTGTGGATTAAAATTTATATACAAGAAGGAAATTGGACTAAAACCTAATATTCCCATATATATATATATATATATATATATATATATACATACTAGTCAATAACCCGTGCATTACACGGGGTCGTATGATAATTTGATTGCATTCAATTAGTATGCATAATATGTACTACAAAACAAAGTCTTTTCAAACTTATTGTAACACAAGCTATTAAAATTCTTTTGTTTAAGATTAGTATTTGTTTCCAGCGTCAGATAGAGTCAAAAATAGACAACACAACATGTCCAAAAGTTATACTGATACCAATAATTGTGATTATATTTCTACTTTTAACATTGCACAGGAGAACATATATTTTAAAAGAAGATTTTTTTAAGGATGAAAAGATGATTTTGTTGACATGTTTGTTGCGCAGGAATTAAATTGAATTATAATAAAATAATAGAACGAAATGGAATGTAATGGAATAAATTAATTATATTACTGCGTTTGGAATATGCAAGATTGGAATGAATTATATAAAAGATAACACATTGAGTGATGAGTAGAGCAGGGTAGTGAATTAAGGTTGACTGAAGTAGGGTATGGTATAGTTCATAAGGTAGGATATAGGAGAAAGGGTAGGGCTGCCCTACGCCATACCCCATTGCACTCTAACTCTCTTCCCACCCAGCCCTACCTACCACTATCATACCCTACCCACCACCCTATCTTACCCTACCCAATATCACCATATCTTACCCTCGACATCCTACCTACCTTACCCATTACCTACTCTACTCTACTCCACTATCACCCACCCCTACCCTACCCTACCTTACCCATCATACCACCCTACCCTACCCACCACCCCACCCTTCTCTACCCTACCCTACCCACCACCCCAACGTACCCTACCCACCACACAACCCTACCATATCCACCATTCCACTAAACACTATATACCCACCACGTACACCACCCTACCTTACCTTACCACTACCCCAACCTATCCAACCATACTCTACCCTACACTACCCTACCCTACCCACCATTCCACTCAACTCTATCTTACCCACCACACCACCCCACCTCACCTTACTTCCACTCAACCCTACCTTACCCATCACTCAACCCTATCTTACCCACCACACCACCCTACCCCACATTACCCACTACCCCAACCTGCCCTACTCTACCTTAGCAACCCTACCTTTCCCACCACTTCATTTTACCTACCCTAGCAACCCTACCTTTCTATTAATTATGATTCACTCTGATTTCAATCAACTATTGTATACTATAAATATCATTATAGTCGTATTTGTCTATTAATGATTCTATATAATTAGAAAATAAAATTTTAGAAAGTCAAAAATTTTAATTCGTGTGAACGTGTGGTTGGAGAGAGAGGTTATTTATTACGAAAATCAAATTATAAAAATTTAAATTTTATAATTAGTGTGAACTGTATTTAGTGTGATTGGAGAGATATGTTATTTATTAGAAAAAATCAATTTTGATAAAGTCAAATTTTGTAATAAGTGTGAACTATAAATAGTGTCATTTGAGAGAGATGTTATTTATTAGGAAAATCAAATTTTAAAAAGTCAAAGTAATTATTTTGAAGTGTAAGCTGTGTGATTGGAGTGAAAGGATATTTAGTAGAAAATCAAATTTTGTATATTACTTTTTAAATATTATACTTTAATAAAAAAATATTTCGCATTAAGTGACATAAATTTAAGAATATTTGACATTATTTTGGGATAGATAATTTCTAAGGGATGTATTTAATGTCTTAATATTTTTTATTAAATGACATATTTGAGTTTATATATTTATCAAAATGTTATTTAATGTTAGAATATTTTTCATTGAATGGTAAAATTAAATTTATCATTTATTAAATATTATAACCTAATGTGGCATTCAAAAAAAAAACCTAATGTGATATTTCACATTCAGTGCCATAAATTTAAGAATATTTGATATTAATTAGGATGACTAATTTATAGGGATGAATTTAATATGAGAAATTTTTTTATTAAATGACATATTCGGTCTATATTTTTAAATTATTCCAATTTTTTGTTGAACAATTATTGTATCCTGTTTGATTGATAAATTTTTTTCATTTTTCTATTAATTATGATGCATTCTGAATTTAATCAACTATTGTATTACACCTTAAAATTTTGTAATTATTTTGAAGTGTAAGTATTAATTTGTTATTGTATATTAGTAATTAGTGTGAATTGTAAGTAGTTATTTTGAGGTAATAAATGTTTACATTTTTTTGTATTTGTCTAATACTGATGATTGATTCTGATTTTAATCAATTATTATATACTATATTCTGCCTTAATTTTAAAAAAAAACACTGATTGCCTCACTATGCTATTTTCCCTAAAAACCCTAAAAAATAACAAAAATATGCACAAATAAAATTAAAACGCAAATTCAAAAATTGGTACCTTGCACAGAGCTAGATGCCTACACAAATCAAATACATATAAAGAATGACAAAAGAAAAAAAATTAAAAAAATCCTCCATATTTATCAAAAATCTGCCTTTTTTTGAATATCAGCATAAACCCTTAAAAAATTAGCCTAAACCCTGACAATATGATTTTTCTAGTTAAACCCTAAAAAAATAACATAAATATATACCAATAAAATTAAAATGCAAATCCAAAATTCATACATTTCATGGAGCTAAATGACTGTACAAATCAACTACATATAAAGAATGACAAAAGAAAAAATGTTAAAAAAAATCCGCCATTTTTGTTTGAAAAAATTAACAAAATATGAATATCAGCCTAAACCCTAAAATTATGAATTTCAGATTAAACCCTAAAAAAGTTTTTTAAAAAAATGCACAAAAAAAATTATAACACAAATTCAAAAGTTCGTACCTTGCACGGAGGTAGATGTGTGCACAAATCAACTACATATAAAGAATGACAAAAGAAAAATTATTAAAAAAAATCCGCCATATGTATGCACAAAGGGATGAATCAATTTGTGTCTTGCACGGAGCTAAATGTTTGCACATATGAATGAATAAAGTAAACCCTATAAAAGTAAAAATAATAAATAAAAAAATATATGCACAAATTCAAAAATTCGTCCTTTCACAGAGGTAGATGTGTGCACAAATCAATGACATATAAAGAATGACAAAAGAAAAATTATTAAAAAAATTAGGGTAGGTTTTTTTTTTTTCCTTCATATTTTACGGGTTTGGGTCGGGTATGAAGCAGGTCAAAGCGGGTAATTGGGTTAAATCCCCTCCTCTATATTATTCATTATTGGGTAATTGGGTTAAATCCCCACCTCATTTCATATTCGCATCAAAAATGTGGCATTTCCTCGCCCTTGTATTACTTGTGATGATCCAATCATCGTAGTCACGGAATGAATTACATGGAATTAACTCGACAAATAATTGTCTATTCCTTAAGATAGTGTGTGTGGTTCCACTTTATCATTAAGCACTCATTTCTCCTCGATTCATTCCTACATTTAAATTAGATGAGATTAAAAAGTCGAAGACATAACTCATATTCTTTAGAGTTTTTCGATGGAGATAGAATGATATGCTTTTCATCCCGATATATATGTTTATTGTATGGTAGATGTATTGCTTTACACCTTAATAGTGCTATTTTCGAACCATGTATATTTGGTAAATAAAATCGAATAAAATTCAATACTTCAGAATAAAATCCGAAATTTATTAATAGGCCAACGAAAATCAAAATAAAAGTCTCGTACATCAAAATCCAATTCAACAAACCATTATTCAAATGAACTTTAAGACCAAAATAGTCTAATTAAAAATAAGGCATTCCGCCTTCACAATGTTCTTGGAAAAATAAATAAATAAGCAAACGGATCAATCAAAGTCACGGAACATCCATTGGCGAGCGGGGGTTCTTGTTGCTATTGAAGTCTGCAATTGTGAGGTTGACATCGGTGTCATTGCCTCCGTCTTCCGTATAGTGGGCCTCTTGTTCTCTAGATTCCACTATACCTCTTGTAATTAATTGCTACTTTGTTACTTGCTCGGCGAGGTATTATACCAATGCCCGAGTAACTCCACACATATAGCAAGGTTCGGTTCAACTCTCTCCACTTTTTTCTTGAGGGTTCGGGTGCCTTTTGCACCTTAGCCTTAGGACCACCATGGCCACTAGGACCATCACCACCATTTCTGCGCCATACATTAGGGGGACCTCCACGGCCCATACTACGGCCCCTAGGTCCCTTTCCACGTGGTGCATTGTTTCCACGTGGGTAAGGCTCAGCACGTCCAACTCCCTTTTCTTTGGGGTTCTTTCCACCTTTCATCTTGCCATAGTTAACCTCGGGAATTTTCTTTGTCCCGGCGGGTCGGCATTATTATTCATGAGAACTTGATCATGCCGCTCGGCCACTTGCGGCATGTTGATCAATTTGTGAAAGGTCGTAATATTTTTCTTGTCGTACTCCGGCCCTATCTTGGTTCGCTAGTATAAGTCTTTGAAGTAGGAAAAGTGGAAAGAGTCTTAAAAGGATCATATCATCTTACGTGAGTTCCTTTCCACGAAATTTGAGACGTGCTCCAGACGCAACATGTCCTTGTTGAATTGGTCTACCCCTTTGTAGTCAAGCAAGCGGATTTCATTCCAGCGAGCTTTGAGACGGCAGTTACGGGGTAAAGTGTCATGAATGTTCCCAAAGAAAACGTCCTACAGGGCATCCCACGATTCTTTGGGTGTTTTCAAGAAGGTACTCCCGGCGTAAGCTAGAGTCAATATGTCGCCTCAAGAACATTAGGGCATTTGCTTTTACTTTAGCGAGATGGGTCGTCCTTAGGGTCGGTGGGTGTTTTGATAGTGAGAGTGTAGTCTTTGCAACAAAGGCCATTTCCATATACGAAACCCGGCGGTGGTACTCAATTCCTTACGAGTCCAAGATTTCAAATTCGGGTCGAGTTGTATCAGCCATCTACATAAACAAGAGTGAAGAGCATATTAATTATGTAGTCATAAGACATCCACAATAATTAATTTCCAAGAGTGTGAATTGGATCACGATGCCATAGGTACGTAGCGGTCACTCGATTTTTTCGATGCTTTGTGAAGATACTTTATCACGTTGATTGTTTTGTACTTAGTATATAACGCCTATGAAATTTCTTTATCATAGGATGACATATAATCTTATTTATAAGACAATCAACATATAATTATTATGCTCAATTTGAAATTTCGGGCAAACATAGCACGCTAACATTTTTCATGGCAACATGCATATACATATCAAATAATATATGTCATGATAATCATAATGTTTCAAGAGATGAATATTTGTTTCAAATAACGTATTCCATATGATCATATACAAACATGCTATTGCACGGACGAGAAAATATGAGAAATATACATATCTCACTTCATTCATCCATTCCATTGGCATTCTATGGTATTACATTACATTGTCTAATTTTTTTTAATAATGCTCATTCATCTCATTTAAATCATCTATACATCTTATTTGATTCATCCATTTGTGCCGACATTTAGCTCCGTGCAAAGCACGAATTGATTCATCCCTTTGTGCATACATATGGCGGAGTGAGATGAATATGTTAAATCCCCTCCTCTATATTATTATCTATAGATAATAATATAGATGAGGGGATTTAACCCAATTACCCGCTTTGACCTGCTCCATACCCGACCCAAACCCGTAAAATATGAAGAAAAAGAAAAAAAAACCTACCATAATTAGAAATTTCGAAAATATGAAGGAAAAAAAAACAAAAAACCTACCCTAATTAGAAATTTCGAAAATATGAAGAAAAAAAAAAACAAACCTACCCTAATTAGAAAATTCAGCTACCTTAATTAGAAAAATTAATTAAAATTTGATTTCCCTAATAAATACCATATATATCTTTCCTAATCTTTTTCTGGCTCACATTCTTTCCCAATCTTTTTCTAGCTCACATTCACCTCATTTCATATTCACATATTCATCTCACTTCACTCATCCATTCCATTGGCATTCTATGGTATTACATTACATTGTCTAATTTTTTAATAATGCTCATTCATCTCATTTAAATCATCTATACATCTCATTTGATTCATCCATTTGTGTTGACATTTAGCTCCGTGCAAAGCACGAATTGATTCATCCCTTTGTGCATACACCTACCCTAATTTTTTTTAATAATTTTTCTTTTGTCATTCTTTATATGTAATTGATTTGTGTAGACATCTACCTCTGTGAAAGGACGAATTTTTGAATTTGTGCATATATTTTTTTATTTATTATTTTTACTTTTTTAGGGTTTACTTGATTCATCCATATGTGCAGACATTTAGCTCTGTGCAAGACACGAATTGATTCATCCCTTTGTGCATACATATGGCGGATTTTTTTTAAATAATTTTTCTCTTGTCATTCTTTATATGTAGTTGATTTGTGCACACATCTACCTCCGTGCAAGGTAGGAACTTTTGAATTTGTGTTATAATTTTTTTGTGTATTTTTTTAAAAAACTTTTTTAGGGTTTAATCTGAAACACATAATTTTAGGGTTTAGGCTGATATTCATATTTTGTTAATTTTTTCAAACAAAAAATGGCGGATTTTTTTTTAATTTTTTTCTTTTGTCATTCTTTATATGTAGTTGGTTATAATAAATAATAAATAATAAAAGTGTGCTAATATCAGATCATTATATTAAATGATACAAATGTATGTTAATCGTAATAAATTATATAAAAGTTTGTTATGCCGATAAATATTTTATAACACAAGCATAATTGTATAATATTGCGAAAAGAAAAACACCAGCATAATTAATAAATTTAAAAATAACATAAGTAATAAATTTAAAATTTAAAAAAGAAAAACTTGGATAAACGTGTAACTAGTTTTTTAGTCACATTCGACGTTTTTATTTTTTGAGAGGATTGCTTCTTATCAAATCAAATCCTAATAAATACTTAAAACAACTACACCCCATCTTTTATAGTAAATCCATCAACTACTACCCCCTCACCAATCAAATCAGCATATGAAAAAGTAGATTGTCTGCTTTAGGCTGTATTCAGCACGCTTTACAACAATGAATCATCATTTCAAGTTATTAATTACGCAGTGAGTCTAGTTACGACCCCTACCCTACACCTACCCCCACCCTCAACATATACTCACATTTTCTTCACAGATGAAGAGGATAGAGGTATAATTAGAGTCTATCACTCTATTTATTTCTCTCTATAATGACAAAATTTTACTGGATGAGTCTCCGTGCAGATCGTTCCGTTGTATCTGCAACATGTGTACAAGAGGCAAAGTATTCTACACATAGTCTTTACACAATTTAACCATTATAACTATGTTAGCTTTGATTATCTTTATATATGTTGTGTCGCAAACGCAATTACATATAAATGATACATAGGCACCTGAATTACAAACTTTAAAAAGGTTAAAAATGTTTATACATAAACACATTTAACTACTTATTCTACCATAATATAGTACACAACATAATCAACACCACACATTTTGTTGGGACCCATCACAATAAATATCTGATCATTGTAATCAATGGTTACCAAGCATGTAATGGTATATGCACTACACAAATGTGTAGTGCACATATCATTTTCCTTTATATATAGACCGGTATTACTCAATATAATATACTCTAGTAGGAAAACTCGTACGATGCATGGGATATACTATTTTTTTTTGGTGTCAATGTAAAATTCATGATCAATATTATACATTTGAATCATAAGTAAAAACCAGCGTTTGTTTACCTCCGAATGCACGTATTGTGCACGGTAAGAATAGGCGGCTTGTTTTAAGTAGTAAGGTGATGGGAAGTTTCCTTCGGTTCATAAAATTATCCTTTAACTTCTTGCCGTGCAGAACGGTTGAGGAGAATATTGAAACGGACGATGGTTTTTTCTTTATTTTTTTAATCTGAAAATAAGATTTTTTTTGTGTGTGGAAAACCTGGGTTTGGGCCGGGCAATTGTAAGGAAGCGGGTCAATTGACGGTTATTTGCTCATAAATATAATAAACGTGTAACTAGTTTTTCAGTCACATTCGATTTTTTTTTGTTTTTTTTTTTGTTTTTGTTTTTTTTGAGAGGTCTGCTTCTTCTCAAATCAAATCCTAATAAATACTTAAAACAAATACACCCCATCTTTTATAGTAAATCCATCAACTATTACCCCCTCACCAATCAAATCAGCATATGGAAAAGTAGATTGTCTGCTTTAGGTTGTAATTCAGCACGCTCTACAACAATGAAGCATCATTTCAAGTTATTAATTACGCAGTGAGTCTAGTTACGACCCCTACCCCCACCCCGGGCCCACCCCACCCTACATATATACTCACATTTTCTTCATAGATGAAGATGATAGAGGTATAATTAGAGTCTATCACTCTATTTATTTCTCTCTATAATGATAAATTTTTACTGGATGAGTCTCCGTGCACATCGTTCCGTTGTATCTGCAACAAGTGTACAAGAGACAAAGTATTCTACACACAGTCTTTACTCAATGTAACCATTATAACTATGTTAGCTTTGATTATCTTTATATGTGTTGTGTCACAAACACAATTACATATAAATATAAATGATATATAGGCACCTGAATTAATAACTTTAAAAAGGTTAAAAAATGTTTATACATAAACACATTTAACTACTTATTCTACCACAATATAGTACACAACATATTCAACACCAACCATTTTGTCATGACCCTTCACAATAAATATCTGATCATTTTAATCAATGGATACCAAGCATGTAATGGTATATGCACTACACAAATGTGTAGTGCACATATCATTTTCCTTTATATATAAACCGGTATTACTCAATATAATATACTCTAGTAGGAAACCCCGTGCGATGCACGGGATATGCAATTTTTTTTTTGTCAATGTAAAATTCATGATCAATATTATCCATTTGAATCATAAGTAAAAACCAGCGTTTATTTACCTTCGAATGGATGTATTGTGCACGGTAAGAATAGGCGGCTTGTTTTGAGTAGTAAGGCGATGGGAAGTTTCCTTCGGTTCAGAAAATTATCCTTTAACTTCTTGCCGTGCAGAAAGGTTGAGGAGAATATTGAAACAGTAGAAGTGGGCACCTTTGCACGATGGTTTTTTCTTTATTTTTTTAATCTGAAAATAAGATTTTTTTTTTGTGTATGGAAAAACCTGGGTTTGGGCCGGGTAATTGTAAGGAAGCGGGTCAATTGACGGTTATTTGCTCATAAATATAATATAGAAGACTAGCCTAAAAACCCGTGCATCATGCACGGGACGGTTCAAATGAGTAATATATATACAAAATGAATTGTTGTGTTCTACTTTAAAAAACTATGGGAATTGTTGTTAGAACAGAAAATATGTTGGTAGAACGACTACATTTCATGTCTTGTCTTCAAAAATAAAGCAATGGATTAAAATGTAGAAAAGCAACATTGACACTAACTTGTTGAAAACCAACATTGATAATAACAACCAATTTTTTTTTGGAGTAGTACAACTTTGAATGGAAGAGGTTTGTGAATCATATTGATGTAATTGACTTGTTCTCCTTCAAATGGAGGAGGTTTGCGAATGGAAGAGGTTGAGATAATCATTGAGATATGGAAAATATTTTTAAATAAAGTATAAAAAAAAATACAAATCTTTGATGTCAATCTTTCATCGTAAACATTCTAAAAGACTCAAACTAAAAAACGTAGAAAGAATTACATTCAACGAATCACAAAGCCAATGAGAATTTGGTAAAATACTTGGAGTCCTTGCAAGTATCGTGGGAAAGAAATCCAAAGGTTGTCAAAATTTCAAGAACCTAAAAAATTAAATTAAAAAAATCATACATTGTCACACATTTCTCAACTAATTATAAGGTCAATTCAGCTTCGTTCTACAATGCATTTTCTTGTACACCAATCTGTATGTTCGAATTAATATGTGTATCCTAAAACTACAAATGGTTCTGAGAATTTCATATAAACTTCTACAAAACTGCTAAAAAACCATGAAAACATAACTTATTTGTTAGTGAAAATATGGCTTTGGATAGAAATTAATATACCTTCCGCTAGTAACCACGTTGTAGCGAGCATGAAACAGAGTAATACCCGGAACACATTATCGTTGCGTAGTACTATATCATGAAACATATAAAACCAAACCGAAGAATCAATTGGGCCAAAGATTAATGTAGCTTCTGGTCAACTTAAAACACATTGAACTTGTTCACCTTTACGCACAAAGAGGTATCAAAATTCTTTTTTCTTTTAGGTATCAAAATTTCAAAATAATAAATTGATAACAAAAAGAAATCAAGCATAAAAAAATCAACTAAATATGTAAAGCACAATAGAACTCTCATTTCAAACAAATGAGGGAATTTTTTTCTTACCTACATTGTTGTTTCAACCATTACTGCTAAATAAAAAATAAAAAGTAAAATGCATTCTAATTAGGGCATTGTTACAATATAAGAAAGTTCAAAGAAATTATAAAAAAAAAAAAACCAAAAAAAAAAATCGACACGCAGGCTACATACTTATCTGAAATGAAACCCCATCCATGCTCCCCTGCCATTTCATCCGAAAAGAATCAAATGATGAGTGGACACTATAACTGGATCTTAGAAGGCAAATTTGAATTTTCAAAATTTTCAAAGTTTGAATAAATTACTTATGGTAATATGAGAGATTTAAGAAGTAATCAATAAGATATGAGAAATATTTGACTGCATTTAAGGGGTGGACACTATTAATGGATTTTAGAAGTCAAATTTGAATATTCAAAATTCGAATGTTTGAATTCAGTTATTATGTTAATATAAGAGATTTAAATAGTAATGAATGACATGTTAGAAAGATTTTGACTACTTTTTTTTTTAAATTTGCGTAAGGAAATGCAATTGTTAATAAATGAGTTGAAATCCGGATATGGGTTTTCAATTGGGTAATTGATTTTATAGACCTTCTAAAACATATATATAGAAGATAGATATATTAAAAATACAGTAAAATGTTTTGAGAAAAAAAAAAAAAAAAGACCCTTCAAAAAAAATAAAAGAATAAAGAATAAAAAACGGGATACGATAGTAACCCTCAAACCCTATCACAATACAGACTTGCGAGATCGATCAAGTCATCTCTGCTAATTTCAATCCCGCGGAAGTTCGAGTTAATTCTGATCGAAAATGGCATCGTCAGCAGATCCTAGTAATCAGTGAGTTCAATCGATCCCTTATTTTTTTTCTCAGAATGCAGGCTTCTTTTTAAATTCGTTGAATTCAATAAATTACCTCTGAATTTTTAGTGGGAACGAATACGTCTAAATTCTTCCTTCAATCCTGAACATTTGGGTCGTAGGGAAATCATTAGAAGGCATAAGAAAGGAACGCCGTTCAAATTCATGGTACCGCTCATCTATGCCCCTGTTCTTCCCCTTAGTAAGTTGCTTTGCTATAATGAAATTTAATTTTAGTAATTTGTCCATCTTTTTTTTTTTAAATTGACCAGAAAAAACTAATCATCATGATATATATATGTGTGTGGATCTCAGTTCGGTTAACATTGAGGCACAGGCCAGTTTTGAGGGATCGGTTGTTTTTTGGTGTCTTGGCTGGAGCATTTGCCCACGGTGCTTACTTAGTGTATCCTTTTTTGTTAATGTTCTTGAATACTGATTTCCGATATGTGTTCGTATGCATTTTGCCTCTGGCGTGATAGCCTATGAGTTATTTTGTTTAACAAAGTTACGGAATTCTTGATGGTATTCCAAGATATTTATTTGTAGGCATATGATTCAGCTAGCTTTGCCCCCTCCCTAAAGCTAGATAGAACTGATTGGGAAGTTGTTCGCCTGTGAGTTTGCCTTTAAAGAAGTTCCCATTTTAACATAAACAAAGGTATCATTGTTTTTCGCATGTCAGAGGAACTGATTGTTTGCATATATCTTCCTTTTGTTCCAGCTGTTGCGTTGCTTCTTTAACTTTATTTTGTTCAGATCAGACTTATATGATAGCGAGAGCAAGTGAAGTGGTGACACGTGCTATGCAGATGGCATGAAAATATATGGCCGGCATTTTTTTTCTTTCTCTATTTACAGGCATTGTGATTGTTGGTAAAAACACATAATTTTGGTGAGGGTTTAACTATGGTCTGTGTTGGCAGTTATATTTTCAATTTAATAGCATACCTTCATTGTTAACGGTTTTAGTATGACTCCATTGAATTCTCAAGATGTGATTTATAATTAGCTTTTAAATTTGATTGAGCTCTGTGATATACATCAATAAAATTCAATCAGTTTTGTCGCTGTATCTTAATCTGAGAATTCTGTGGCTTTTGATTTGTGATCTCTGTTTGCAGATAGCTTTTTTGGTTGATAATATTGTTTAGCTCCTATGTCTTAAGGTTTTCAATACATATTTACCAGTTTAATCCCATTGGACGGTCTTGTATTCTGTTATTAATGCTGTGACCCCCTGTTTCCAGCTTAGGTTTTCTTGGTGTAGATTTAAGTGCAAGCTGACATGCTATCATTCAATGAACAGAAGTCACGGGTACGAGTCGTGGAACAACCTGTTATATAAATAAAACGTAAAGCTGCAGACAGTAGTCTTAAATGGCTTGGTCCTATCCTTTTTTATTTTTTTTGAAGATACGCTTGGTCCTATCCTGGACCCTGCATTGATAGATGTGTCCATTTCTAACCCCCCCTTCAATTGCTGGTGATTGGATTGTTTCATCTAATCTTTTGAGAATTGTCATGGCAATACGTAAAGCATTGTTCATCTTTCGAAGCTTCATTTTGTTCTCTACTCGGTGTGGAGCCTCTTATTTTTACTCTCTTTCACATAATACACTTTTATCGTGTGTGAGAGGTTAGAAATGAATGGTTGTATTGTATGCCTCTTGGTAAAATCTTCGTACAACGATTGTATTATAAAATTTTCCCACGGTGTGTGCTGATTTCCAACTTTTTTATTATACCCTCATCAGTGCCCTGTTTTGCCTTGGAATCACTATATGTCAACCCCTTGTTCCACATGCCATCGATACAGTAAATATGCTCTTATTTCTTCATTAGTCGTGTCTGCTAGCTCTCTCTTACGCCTATCGGTGGAAGAAACTACTCCAAAGACTTGGCTTGGTATATGTTACAAAGTCGATTCTGCAATCTTTAGCAGACGAACACAGAATGAAAGTATCTGCTAAGAAAGTAATAGAGAGCATGCTAAGAAAGTAATAGAGAGCAGTTGATTTAGGTGTGCAGAGTGCCAGCTCACTTGCCCTGCAGTTACTGTGATGAATGTTTTTAAGTTTGTACGATGTGGCATGTGATAGGCGAAAGAAATGTGGTATCCGGGGCTTCATCAGTTGCCCTTTATTAGTTCCGATTAGAGTTATATAAGGTCAAGGTCATGCCGTCATGGTCATGGATGGGGTCTTTACAGGTTATACATAGCCATTACATGTGTACTGGTTGTCATTACATGCGTGCTGGTTATACATGGAGTTGATCAAAGGAAACGTGCTATAATACTAAACTCTTTTAAACGAATGACTTGTGTTTGGCATGGCTGAATGTGCATCGTTGACGTTTTGCAGCAGTGTATAAGCTCTGCAATTAGATTGAAAAGAAAGCTGCTGCTTAGTTTTATTCACTGCAATTAAGTCTGATAGCATTCTCCTCTCATTATGGAGTGGGAATTCTTAGTTTCAATAATACCCTATCAATTGTTCTTTGATTCTGCAAATTTCTCCTTGTTTCCGCAAGTTTTTTTGCTTGAACTAGTTAGTTAGTTCTCACTGTAAATTGGCTGGAAATCATGAATTTATTCAAAAGGACTTAATTGTAAATTTATGTCACTTGATCACTATGAAATAAAAAAAAAAAGTATATGTTGCTGCTTTCGTTTCAATTTCACAGACTATGTTGGCTAGCACAACTACATCGTACTCCAATTTTATGCCTCCTGGTAAAATTTTACACTTCTGACTTGCCTTCTAACTCAAGAATTCACACCCTAAAAAAAACCTAAAACAACTTGAAAATGTTTTCTTGAAAAAAAACATGAATAACTGCAACCTCGCCCTTTCAAATTTCCCCCCAACCCCACGCATAAAAAGAAAAGGAAAAACTACGCCTTACAATCCTTTAGACTAAATAAACTTAGTTTAGATTTTACATTGCTTTTCAACATTTTTTAAAGGAGCAATGTCGAAAGTCATTATTGACAATTGACGATGTTGGATATCGTCTATATGATCTTTCGGGCCAAATTGACTCTGGTTACAATAGATTCAAGAATAAATCCTTGAAAAGATGTGGAAACGGGGGAGATGTTTAAGTATCTTAAAGACTGAGCCTGAGATGGTTAATCTCAAGTTGCCTACGTATCATGTGAAAATTCCGGAAACAAGAATCTTCGTAGTTCTTGGGATCATTTATATAGAGGACCTCTCGTCCTATTTACTTGTACCCTAAGACTTGGGGATTCTTTCCATGTTTATCCCGTGATTTTACGAGATAATTACGGTTGAATTTGAATATCATAATCAGAGTTTTAATTGGTAAAGGATTTTAAAGATCTTCCCATAATTATCTTGAAATAATAAGCACGTGGGTTTAAATATCATGTAAGGGGAGCTTTGGTCGTCCTGCGTTGAGCTCCGTGGGTTGCTATGATCCGGTCTACGCATAGCCGAGCTCCGCTGCGACCTAACCGACCTGCGGTGGTTTGAGGAGCTGGCAGGACCGATCTCCCACCTGGGGTTCTGGTCGGTGCTTCGACATAATATTAGGGCTCCCGGTCCTTGTAGTCTTACTCTTCGTTTTTATTTAATGTTCAACCAATACGGAGATGACACGTGATGAGGCCTAGTCCGACCCTCGTCATAAGTCCCCCAGATCTGTCCGGGTATTAGTAGCCGGGGCATATTTGTTAAAGGTGTAACTTGGGCACTGTCATCTGGACTCATACAGTTAACGATAACTCCGTCTGCCAGCTGGCATAGCTCAGTTATGATGTTGTCATAATTTCCCCTGGAATCGAGGCGTTTATCCCCACGCCTTTTGAAGTAGGGTGGTTTTTCGAGAACGTTGATGAGGGTTTATAAACCGTCGTATTAGTTGTCCATTGCATTTCAAACGTTTATGTCTTTAAATCAAACGACCGGGATCAAATGCTGATTTCTCCCTCTTACTTCTTCCGTCTCCACTTTTCACAAGTACGTGCCTATGCTCTCATTCATTTTTCCTTTCCTTCGATTTTTGCTGTTAATGAGGGCGTCGTCTCCCTCAAGTGTTTCTGTAGAAGAATTGTATGCATCTGAGCATGAATCCGAGGTAGAAAGACCTAGGGCTAGGCTATTTGAATTAAACCCTGAGCTTCAAAAGGAGGTAGACATCGTAATACTCGAAGAAATCCCCTAGGTTCCTCCTTAACCTACTTCTCATCCTTCATTTTCCCATCCTTCGTCTGGGACGCTTGACTCTTCCCTCAGATTTAAAATCCAAAAAGCTGGCCAGGCCATTATCGGTAGGCACGGAATGGACACCGTTCTTTCTCAGAGTAGTGTAGACAATCTACGGATTTTGTGTAGTGTACGAAGCCTAGCTCAAAAGGGGGGAGGGGTTAAGATTACCCCAGTGCCCGGCCTTCTTGGCGGTACTGCGGTACCACGGGATTGGTGCAGCCCAAGTCGCCCTTAATAGGGTGAGGAGCATCATAGGTTTCGCCATATTCTGCCGAGTGGTCGGAGTCCCCTTCTTGGTATCCTTATTTTGGGGTTTATACCAGATGAAGAAGAATCAAATATCCAAGGGATGGTATCATTTATCTCGTCGATCCGGCGTTCGGGGTATAATTGCTTATGGACCATCTTCCGACAAAGAATGGCACAAGCGGTTCTTCTTTATCCAGGATGGGAGAAATGCTAGATTAGGGAATTGGAAGTTGGACCCCAGACGTCTATCCGGATATCGTTGATGTGAGCGAGTTTAAGGCTATTCGGGATGCCAAGGTCTTCCTGAATGTTAGGGATATATCTTCCCAGATGATAGAAACTACTTGGTTAGCCGAGGCCGGTCTTGAACCTCATGTGCCCTTAGTACCAAGGCTCGGAATGCCAGTAGGGGCCTTTGCTCTCACTTTATTATTTTTTTTCAGTTTGGTAATATCTTGGCTTTGACTAACACTTATTCTTTGTTTTTCTGTTTGTAGTGAATGCCTTTTCCAGCCTTTTGGATGCTGCTCGGGAGGAAGAGGAAAAGCAGCGATCCGATCAGAGTGCCTCTACTGAGAGGACTCACACTGAGGATCCTGCTGACCGGATTACGGGCTCTTCTTTAAACGCTACTACTGCTCAGATACCGTCTGATCATCCTGACGATGCAGTGCTACAATTCCCTACTTCTAGGAATAACTTGGCTCTAGTCATCACTGACATTTCTACTCCCGAGGCCAACTCTGCTCGGGAAAGAAATGAGGGAGAGCTGCCTCTTAAGAGAAGAGGCATAGCTGAACTGACGGAGGTCGACCCTCACGGAAGACTGAAAGAAGAGTAGGCCCGAGGCCTCCTAGAGCTCTACTTCTAACCCTGCCGATAAGGGCATGGAGAATGAGGTGGATGCTGCTACCGAGCAGGAGGCCATTGCTGCTATGTCCGACAAAGAGCTATCCATTGCTGGCTTCAAAGCTATGAGATATGTGAGTCTTCTTCTTGCTCTTGCTTTTTTCCTTTTATTGTGGACTTTATGTCTGACAACTTATTGATGCAGGGTACTCTTGTTGGTCAAGAGGTGTTTTCAAGACTTGATGTATCTGCTACCAATGCAGCTGGTGGGTCGTCAAGCCACCAAAGATAAATCACCTACTATCTTTATAGCTAGTATAGCGAATGTAGTGGTCGAATCCACATGGAACGGTGAGCTTATTTCTTCTAAAATTTATAAATTAAAAGTATATTTAGGTTTTTCATATAATTACTTCCTAAGGATCAAAACAAAATAAAATAAAGAAAAATAAAAGCAGAAGAACTCCAACTATTTAATTTTTTTCCCTCAATTCATACGATTGATCTTCGATTCAATAATGACTCGCTAAATTATTAATAAATTGGTTATAGTTGACCACAACCATGAATCAATCAATCTCTCCCAAAATCGTTAATTAGGACAACCGCCACTAATTACGCCCTAATTATGGAACACCCCGCAACGGCCGCCCGGAGTTTGGTGACATAACAACCTTAAAAATTAGAGAGACCTAATTACTAGATATTAATCGAACCGGCTTAATTTAACCATAGTATTATCTATTTTCACAACAGAGAATCTTACATGCTACGAACCAGCATACTGTGTTGTTTACCACTAAAACCCAATTCTTTATGGCAACCGCCTAAGATGGATTTTAGAACTAGATCAAAATAATCGCTTAATCATCGCACGCCAACAACTAAACGAATAAAATCCTATATCCGTGAAATCAGAAAATAGACAAATTCTAACAATCAAACGAGGATAAACATTTAGATCTCACAATCACATGAAATCAAGGTTCAATAATCAATCAATGTGAATAGAAAATTAACTACTCATAAAATATAAATAATCTACCTATCTAATAGAAAGGAAGGGGTTGTACCCCCTTCCAACACGAGTTTTTTTTCTTCCTACTGTTAAACAACTCTAAACGCATTCTGAACCGGCATCGAAATGTACGAGCTGGAAAATAGGATTTTCGGCGAAGTAATTTTTAACAAGATCGTCGTGTGCTTTCACCCAATCTCGGTTAATAAATGTACGCTGACAAATCTGAGGTTGCTCGGGCTCAGGCTCAATCTCTTCAGCCGCTTCGACAACGTGCATAAGCATTTGTTGGTTGCGCATTCATTGTTCACGGAATGCATCAAACTCATTGTCTATTTGCATATTAAGAGGCCAAAATGAAGGATTTGCCATGAAGATAATAGAAAATTATGAGAGTTGTGAATGAGTATGTTGAGGAATGGTGGAATAGAGTAAAAATACAATGAAGTGTGTGTACGGGTAGTTGGAAGAAGTGGTGATATGTGAGAAATAATATGTAGGTGAAATGTATGGTGTATTTTTCAGATAGTTGTTGAATTTTGTGGTGAAGTATTAAGGGAAAATATTTGTTCAACAACAAAATGGTCACAACAAAGTATCACATCACAACATCATTGATCATTATGACAATCATAGAAATCAATAGATCACTTCATAATCAATGATGTAAAAATGTGTTATGTATTTTGTATCGACTCTATCACTATTCAAAACTAAGATGTGAGTTGGTAAAATATGTGGTGGAAAAAACACTTAATTATTTTCACATAATTATTGTTACACTCAATAGGATAGGTCATACCTATAATTACCGGAGACATAAAAAAACGAAGTTACCCATATTTTTAATCAAAATTTATCTTTCAGATTGATATAGTTTTAGATAAAAATACACGAAATTACAAAATATACTAATTTTTACTACAAAATACAACATTTTTTTGTAAACTTATACGATATTTTTTGACAAGCATATGACATTTTTTCTTAAAAGGTCATACGACATATTAAAATCTCACTTTTTTTGTTAAAAGAAAAAAAAATCTCATTTTATAAATATATTATATTTCATTCCGTTTTTTTGTAAACAAGTGAAAATAAGAAGGCAAAAAAGAGGGAAATGTGTTGGATAGTTAAATTAGTTAGTTGAGATGTAAGAGAAAAGTAATTTTGAGGAATAGTACATGGAGTGTTATTGGAGTTGTTGTTTTATAGGGTGAGTGTTAGCAGTACTAGTGTGAATGAGTGTGAATACATTTGACGAGGGTCGGACTAGCCCTCGCCACGTGTCATCTTTATTTTGGCTAACCATAAATTGAACACAGAGAATTAATAGCTAATAAAGGCCAAGAGCCCTAGAGTTTAACTGAGAAAGCGGACATGAACCCAAGGTGGGAGGTCAGCTCGGCCCTTCTTAACTTACCACCGCATGTCGGCTCGGTAAGAGTGGAGGTCGGGTAATGCGGCACAGCTCAGGATGGCCCGGGGGGCTCGACGCAGGTCGCCGAGCCTTCCTTATTCATATTTGGCTCACATGCTTAATAATACCAGATAAACATGGAAAGAATCCGATGATATAATGACATTGATCTTGTCATTTAAATATGTCCATAATTATCCCTAGATTATAGGGATTTATGTGTATTAATCCTTAAGGAAATAATAATAATAATAATAATAATAATAATAATAATAATAATAATAATAATAATAATATAATTCCTTGCAGGACAAGGAAAGGGATAAATCGTCCCCTATATAAACAACCCTAAGGAACTACGGAGACTTGATTCCTGAAACATAATACTATAATAGGATACGTAGGCAACTTGAGAGAGACTCTCAAGCTCAGTCTAAAAATCACCCAAAAAACTATCCCTCGTTCATATTACCCTAGATTAAACGGCCCGGATTATTACTAGAGGAGATCCACCATCGTCAGTTGGCGCTAGAAGGAGGGCCTTCTATCGGTAATGGATCGAGGTGGTCCGTGATCAAGTTAATGGCAAAAACATGCCAAAAACACAGTCAGATCCGGAGCTTATTGGCGGAGATTGAACCGTTGGAATAAGAATTCCACCGTTCAGATTAAAGAAGAAGGAGGGGCGATGTCATAATTTTAACTGAGTACTGCATGTCATACTCAGAAATCTTGAATACCACAAGCTTCTCGAGTCCTCAGGTCAGGACATAATTTTAACCGAGTACTGCAGGTCATACTCAGAAAGCTTGAATACCACAAGCTTCTCGAGTCCTCAGGTCAGGACACATTTTTAACTGAGTACTGCATGACATACTCAGAAAGCTTGAATACCACAAGCTTCTCGAGTCCTCAGGTCAGGACATAATTTTAACTGAGTACTGCAGGTCATACTCAGAAAGCTTGAATACCACAAGCTTCTCGAGTCCTCAGGTCAGGACACATTTTTAACTGAATCCTGCATGTCAGACTCAGAAAGTTTGAATACCACAAACTTCCCAAGTCTGCAGGTCAGGCTAAATTTTTAACTGAGTACTGCAGGTCATACTCAGAAAGCTTGAATACCACAAGCTTCTCGAATCCTCAGGTCAGGACATAATTTTAGCTGAGTATTGCAGGTCATACTCAGAAAGCTTGAATACCAGCAGCTTCTCAAGTCCTTAGGTCAGGACATATTTTTAACTAAGTACTGCATGACATACTCAGAAAGCTTGAATACCACAAGCTTCTCGAGTCCTCAGGTCAGGACATAATTTTTGTCATACTCAGAAAGGTTGAATACCACAAGCTTCTCGAATCCTCAGGTCAGGACATAATTTTAACAGAGTACTGCAGGTCATACTCAGAAAGCTTGAATACCACAAGCTTCTCGAGTCCTCAGGTCAGGGCGCATTTTTAACTGAGTACTGCATGACATACTCAGAAAGCTTGAATACTACAAGCTTCTCGAGTCCTCAGGTCAGGACATAATTTTAAGCGAGTATCGTAGGTCATACTCGAAAGCTTGAATACCACAAGCTTCTCGAGTCCTCAGGTCAGGATACATTTTTTACTGAGTCCTGCAGGTCAGACTCGAAAGTTTGAATACCACAAACTTCCCTAGTCTGCAGGTCAGGCTAAAATTTTAACTGAGTACTGTTACTCGGACTCGAAAGTTTGAATACCACAAACTTCCCAAGTCTGCAGGTCAGGCTAAATTTTTAACTGAGTACTGCAGGTTAGACTCAGAAAGTTTGCACAGGAAAAACTTTCCGAGTCTGCAGGTCAGGCTAAATTTTTAACTGAGTACTGCAGGTCAGATTCAGAAAGTTTGCAAAGGACTAACTTCCCGAGTCTGCAGGTCAGGCTTAGAAAGTTTGCAAAGGAGACTCAGAAAGTTTGCAAAGGACAAACTTTAAATTTAGTATGCCATCCAAAAACTATTAAGTTATTGCGTGGCATATTTGAGGGCTGGAAGAGCAGATCAGATGAACATACAGCCGAAAAATTTGCAAGGAAAACAACCGGAAAGGGGAAGGTAAGTTGCAAAAAAATTCATGCGCTGTAATTTTCGTACTAACACAATTTTGATATGACCAAAAAACTAAGTCTGCAAGTTAGAATCCAAAAAATTAAGTCTGCCTGAGCAGACCCCAAAAAATTAAGTCTGCCTGAGCAGACTCCAAAAAATTAAGTCTTCAAGACATACAAGCCGAGCTCCGACTCTGCTCAAATCATTAAAACTGACACCCGAGCTCCGCCGGTCGGACTCAGCAAACATATGTCAGCAAATTTTATTAAGCTTGCAGGACGGACAGAAAATTGAGTACTGCAGGCCAGACTCAGAAAGCATACAATGGACAAACTTCCCGAATCTGTAGGTCAGGCTAAAATTTTTAACTGAGTACTGCAGGTCAGACTCAAAAAGTTTGCAAAGGACAAACTTTCCCGAGTCTGCAGGTCAGGCTAAAACCAAAACGTAAAGAGTATACAGAGCTCAAAATAAAAAACAAAGTATGCCATCCACTACAATAAGTAATGCATGCCATACTAAGGGGGTGCATAGGGCACCAGGTAAGTACTCAAACCTCAAAATAAATTTCAAAATAAAAGTACAATGGGCAGAGCACCACAAACATTTTAGAAAACATACAAGTTTTTTTTAGAAATTTCATAAAACAAGTATGTCTTGGCAATAGGAGAAAGGGCAATCAATTCTGGGCACCAGGATTTTGCTCCGCTGAGGAAGGAGTCGGCTCAGTGCTCTGAGAAACAGGGCTGCGTTTAATATGCTTAGCCACAATGTCCTCTCCTTCCTTAAACTCTCCCAATCGGTCGTCGTAGACCTGGCCCACACCTACCTTGTACATGGTTCGATAGTGAGGAAGGTCAGGAAGAACCAGCCAAGCACGTTTCTCTTTAGCCTCATCAACTCTGGTAGTGTATCCATGTTGTATGTGGGTTTAACAGAACCTTCAGGACCTTGGCAAAGTGGTCAGAAGACTTGTAATCGTGAATGGCTTGGTCATTCCGAGCAGGGGTAGAAGCTTCCAGAGCATCCTTTCCGCACGAACCTTGGCCAAGGCCTGCCCTAGTTCAGATTTCTCCGCTGTATACTTGTCAAATGCGGCTTGAAGCGCAGCGGTACGCCGAACCTTGGTCTGCTCGAGCTTAGCCTCCCGAGCTCCAAGCCGTTCCTTTAGAGCTCTGATTTCTTCATCTTTTCACTTGAAAGCACGCACGTCAGGAGGAAAACACAGCAATACAAGTGGGCAAAGTCAAGCAAAAGTAAGAATAGATATCACTGCTGCCAGGTCGTGATCAGATAGGCTCCCCTGACCCGAGGAAGGTCTATCCTCGGTCAGGTCCTCGATATCGTCAGTCGGACGAGCCTCATGCCTCATCTTTTTGGATCTACCTCTTTGTGGAGTAGCAGCAGTTATAACCTGCCTCTTCCTCTGAAGGCCGACTTCCTCCACTTCCTCATCTCTCTTCTTTGCATCCGCATCCACTTCTAAAAAATCAACCCCTTCACGCACGGAGGGTGACCCAGGTATGTCGTCAGGAAGCTCGGATAAATGCCGAGCTGAAGAGGAATTCAGGACGGTACCCATATATCGGGTCACCTGCAGATCAACGCTCTCGGTCCTCTCCGTGCCCTGATTAGTCTCAGTATGGTCCTCTTCGGGGACCTCCTCCTCATTCACATCAACAAGAAGCTCAACAAAAGTTGACACTGCCAGCAGCGAAGCAAAAAGATCAGTACAACTATTCTATAAAAACAAAGATGGAAAATAAAACGAAGCATAAACGAAATGCAAGTTCAAAAACCTAATAAGTATTAAGGGCTGAGTTCAGCCCAGACTCTGTAGCAGGAGTAAGATTCTCCATGGAAGCATTGACCCGGGGCAGCTCGGCAGGAGCCATTGAAGCAGAAGCAGCAGGCGCAGAAGGCACTAAATAAGGAGCTGCAATAACGTTCTCAAAAACCGTTCCACTTCAGAAGACGTGGGCATGAATGACAACATCATATAGCTTTGCCACCTGGCAGAGTATGTCATTGTAAAATTCTACAAGTCTAGATGACAATGACCGAACAACACCTCTAACAGATCCGACCTCACAACAAGTAGTTCAGTCAGATCTCGGGGGCTTATGACGAGGGTCGGACTAGCCCTCACCACGTGTCATCTTTATATTGGATAACCATTAATTGAACACAGAGAATTAATAGCTAATAAAGGCCAAGAGCCCTAAAGTTTAACTGAGAAAGCGGACATGAACCCCATGTGGGAGGTCAGCTCGGCCCTTCTTAACTTACCACCGCATGTCGGCTCGGTAAGAGTGGAGGTCGGGTAATGCGGTACAACTCGGGATGGCCCGGGGGGCTCGACGCAGGTCGGCCAGAGCCTTCCTCATTCGTATTTTGCCCACATGCTTAATAATTCCAGATAAACACGGAAAGAATCCGATGATATAATGACATTGATCTTGTCATTTAAATATGTCCATAATTATCCCTACATTATAGGGATTTAAGTGTATTAATCCTTAGGGAAATAATAATAATAATAATAATAATAATAATAATAATAATAATAATAATAATATAATTCCATGCAGGACAATGAAAGGGATAAATCGTCTCCTATATAAACAACCCTAAGGAACTACGGAGACTTGATTCCTGAAACATAACAGGATACGTAGGCAACTTGAGAGAAACTCTCAAGCTCAGTCTAAAATCACCCAAAAAAATATCCCTCGTTCATATTACCCTAGTTAAACGGCCCGGACTATTACTAGACGAGATCCAGCATTGTCAACATTTATTATAATATATTCTGTAGTTATTGAGTAATTAATATCGTGTCTAGATATTTCCACTTTGTACTATATATGTAGTCATTCGTGTATTCATTTGAAGTGTGAATAATATATTGATGTTTTCCAAAACATCTATTATGATATCAAAGCAATTATGATCCTCTGGGTTCTCTTTCCTATCACAGCCTTTCCACCAAATATTCTTCCCATTATTTCCCCCTCATTCTTCGTCTAGGAAAACAGCCCCTCCCCCCCTCCGACCATTTTCCCCGCCTAACCCTCTCCCACTCGTCTTCCCTCATGTCCTTTCCTCAACCCTTTCTCAGCTCTCTAGTTCTCTATTTCTGGTTCCAGCTACTCCTCTAGTCCGACCATGTCCGATTCTAGCTCCTCCGCCACCTCCATGACCACCACTCCAGCCGCTCTCACATCCGGCTCCACCATCATTATTCCGCTTTCTGCGTCTCTCCATGCTCTAATTAAACTCACATCCACGAACTACATGACCTGGAAATTGTAGTTCACTACACTTTTCTCGGCATATGATTTGTTGATGGAGGTCAAGTTAAATTAATAACTCGATGCCTACTAACTCACTAGCAAGAGAACTAGGTTCAATTGTAGTACAGCCAGATAGAGTCGAGGTCGATCCCACAGAGACTCGGCACAAATAAAACACAACTTTATCCTATTAGAACTAAATTGAAAGGGCGGTCTACGACCAACTAAATGCAGAAAATAAAATAGTGACAACCACAAGACACAAAAGACCACAAAGACAAACTAAAGACTACTAAAACACGGATAATACGGTTGATATTATCTAGACAAATAGTATTGATTACGCTAGTAGATTATAACTCCCCCATGTGAATTAGGATGATAACGAGACAAAACAAACGTTTAAAGATTAATTATTATGACTACGGGAGTCATCCCCTAAGGTAGATTTAGCTCCAATTAGGTCATCTAAATCATCGTGCCTCCATTACGTGACTTCGCTTTTTAATGCCTCCATCTCATATAACTTCTGACACAATTACGAGACTAGGGATGCCGGTGTAAACCGTAACCTCATCTAAGCAACATTCCTAGGGTAAGGCGTACTTCTTAGATGCCGATTCAATCTATATCCTAAGTAACAATCACTTTTTAGGTTTCATGTTAAATTATGATGACGAATAATTAAGTTGATCGGGTTTAATTACTCGTTTTAATTCCAATTCGAGAGAATCGACGTAGTCGAAGCCGATCATAATATTGCCCTACACATTGCCGGGCTCGGTCGACCGAACGACGCACTCGGGCGACCGAGTGACACGTCTAAGTCAACCGAACACGGTTACGTGCCGGAACAAATCATGATTACTTCTTAACGTTTCTAACCTAAACACACGGGTTCGTAAATAAATCTACATCACGCAATCAATACAAATAAAAACTACTCCATAATAAAATATACCAGATCTACAAATAAAGATTGCATAATTGAATAGTCATACCCTCGAAGACGAGAGTGACTCCCACTCTTTAGTGCGCTCCCTAATCGGAGAATCCGATGAATCCACAATGTACGAACATAAAGAAAATAAAACTAAAACTTAAAGGCTAAAATTGTATGAATTGTTTTTGTGTTGTAGGTGTGTGTTCTCAGCATCGTGGCTGTTGTTTATATAGGAGTTGTAGCCGACATAGGGAGAATCCAGAAGATTGACATGCATTTATCACATTAGGCTCGGGTGACCGAACCTACACGCTCGGTCGACCGAATGGCATGGCTCGGTCGACCGAGCCTCCTTCTTCACGCGTTTTCACTTCGGTTCGTCTGACTTGTTCCCTACTTCACGCTTTTGAATTGATCTGATTTATCCTTTCTTCAATGCTCCGATTTTCTTCTCTTTTATCTTGAGACTTCTCGATTGCATGATAATTATCTTCCCGATTTATCATGATCTGCAAAATCAGCATTTATCACACAATTTAATTGCTCTTTTATAATAAAAACATCTAAATACCAATTATCATATTAATAATCACTTATCATTAAATAATAAATATAAACACGTGATTAAATATGAAATATATACAATTAACTCCGATTTAAGGTTAGAATTGATGACATAACTAGGTATATTTTAACTGTCATCAAAATGCCCCCCACTTAAACTTTGCTTCGTCCCGAACAAAGCATTAACAAGTCATTCCCAAGACAACATTTTCTGTGGTCAACTCATACTTACACAAGAAACCCGAGTCAAGTCATACCAGTCATGCTCATAAGTTAAGCATTATTCACTACTCGCTATGAATCGACGTGATTGTGTGCATGTGCATTGGTTTTATATAAATGTAGCAAGATTAGAGTTTATGCAGACTTCATATCTAAATCCACCAACATCAGCATTCATACCTCTTATGCCTCGCAATGGTTAAAGCACTAGAACAATAAGCAAGAGCGTACCTATAGGGTTTTTGGACTTGGAGACCGAGTACTACTCAAAGCCTCTGAAAATTCGAAAAATTTGTTTCAATTTTTGCATATTTTTCGAATACTACTAATCTCAAGGAAGAAAACTTTTCATAGAGTACCCCCCTATCTTAGATTAAGCGTAGCATCGAATATTACCACAAGCGTGGGGCTACTTTGGTAATGTTACTACAAGCCCAGTGTTTTAATGAATTGTCAAAACACAGGTACGTCCCAAGCTTATTATTCCGCTTTTGTTGGCTAGAAGATCAGAATACATCAGTCAACAAATGTTGACACTAGGTCCTCATAACCAATTATCTACGCAATGTACACATACTTCTTTCAATTATTATAATTCATGCGGTACTAAGCGATTCATATGTTGAGTCTTTGAACAATACCTAACTACTTGCAATTGTTGGCATGAATATCCTTAAGTTTACCAACAATTTATCGCAAAAGTATAATATGACCACATACTCACGCAACTTGGTTCATTTCCTATTAATTCTAAGTATAAGAACTTCACAAGTTTAAGGGTACGAGTTAAACAAAAATTTTTTAAGTTTGGCTCAATATTGTCTCAGTATTCCGTTCCCCTTGACTTTTTCAACATATAGCACAATATATAGCTAAGTCCTCTGCCCCCCACTTACACATGGAATTGTCCTCAATGACAAAAATAAATGAGAGTTCAAAATGAAGGACTTAGCTCTGTAAACGGCTCCCAAGTAAAGGAACATTATCGGAGTAATCATCGGCACAGCGTGGAGAGACAGACACATCCTGTATGAACAAACAAGCTCCACGAGATTGTCAAATACCATGTCTATGGAAGTTATAAAATAATATGGCAGTAATTAGATATAGATATCTAAAAACAGTTTAAGCCACTTTATTTTATACTGCCATGGACAAGACCAATATGGATTTAAACCTAAATAAAAACTCACATGACGGCTATCAAGGAAAAAACCTCGTTTATTCCGAACTTAGACTCGGAACATGGCGAGATGAAAAAAACCGTGATAGGCGCATGCTACTTTATTAAAAAGAGAAACGAAAAAGATAGTTATAAGTAGTAGTTCTAAGTTTATAGTCGCTAGCTCGACTCAGCTCAAGATGGTTTATTCATAGACAGGGTCATCGAGGTTCAAAACCTCCTCCTCAGCAGCAGGCGGAAGCCCGTGATAATGCTTAAGACGATGTCCATTGACCACAAATCTGGACTCGTCTCTAAAATTCAATAGCTCCACCGCTCCAGAAGCAAAGACTCGTTGTACTTGAAATGGGCCATACCATCTTGATTTCAACTTACCCGGGAAGAGTCTTAAGCGCGAATTGTACAAGAGAACCAGATCACCCTCTTGAAAGGTCCTCTCCAGAATCTTTTTGTCATGAAACTTCTTCGTGTGCTCCTTGAAAATCTTGGCATTCTCGTATGCCTCCAAACGAAACTCCTCCAGGCGAGTTAATTCTAACATCCTCTTTTCACCGGCCAACGTCTCATCAAAATTTAGAATCCTTGTCGCCCACATGGCCCGGTGCTCCAGTTCCACAGGTAGATGACACGCCTTTCCAAAAACAATTCTATATGGTGACATTCCAATCGAGGTTTTATATGCAGTCCTATAAGCCCATAAAGCGTCGTCTAAACGTAACGACCAATCCTTCCTAGTCGTATTAACAGTTTTTTCCAGGATACGCTTTATCTCTCGATTGGTGACTTCTACACGGCCACTAGTCCGGGGGTGATAAGCGGTTGCTAGCTTATGTCGGACCCCATACTTAATCATCAGCCTTTCAAAAGGTTTATTACAAAAATGACTACCATTGTCGCTTATAATCGCCCTCGGCGTCCCAAACCTTGTAAAAATGTTCTTCTTCAAGAATCTAACCACAACCCTAGCATCGTTAGTAGGTGAAGCAATGGCCTCAACCCATTTGGATACATAATCAACAACAACTAAGATATATCGGTTAGATAATGATGAAGTGAAGGGTCCAACAAAATCAATCCCCCAAACGTCAAAAAGCTCCACTTCTAAGATGCTCTTGAGTGGCATCTCATTCCTCCTTGAAATATTACCTGTCATTTGACAAGCATGACATGCCTTTGCATATTGGTGTGCATCCTTATACAATGTCGGCCAATAAAAACCGCATTGGAGGACTTTGGCCGCAGATTTTATCTCCCCCGTAGTGTCCTCCAACTTCATACGAATGACAATGCTTCAGGATATCATTATACTCTTCCTCTGGCACACATCTTCGAAAAACATTATCAGCTCCTAGCTTAAACAAGTACGGTTCATCCCAATAATAATGTCTAAGATCTTTAAAGAATTTTTTTCTTTCTAGGGCAGTGAGATTCGGTGGTAGGTACTTTGCGGATAGATAATTGACAAACAAACTAAGCCATGGTTGCTTCTTCTCCTTTACAACCTCTATTCGCAAAGAAACTGCAGCACAATCATCATGTCCCCTGATGGTGGTGATGGAGAAAAGTTGTTCATCAGGAAAAGATTCTCCTATCTCAGGTAATTCCTCACCATCCTCTAATTGTAAGCGCGATAGATGATCGGCCACCACGTTCTCACTTCCTTTCTTATCTTGGATTTCTACGTCAAATTCTTGCGGCGGTAGAATCCATCTCAACGATCTCGGCTTTGAATCTTGCTTTGCTAGGAGATACTTAAGAGCCGCATGGTCAGTCCACACAGTGACTTTAGATCCCACTAAGTAAGATCTAAATTTGTCAAAAGCAAAGATAACGGCCAAAAGTTCCTTCTCCGTTGTGGCGTAATTTCTTTGGGCATCATTCAAAGTCCGACTTGCAAAATAAATGGGCCTAAAAATCTTATCCTTTCTCTGACCCAAAGCGGCGCCAACAGTATTATCACTCGCATCACACATCAGTTCGAATGGAAGATCCCAATCCGGTGCGACCAGAACGGGTGCAGTAATCAGTCTACTTTTTATTTCGTTGAAAGCTTTTATGCACTCATTAGAAAACACGAATGGTACGTCCTTGGCCAATAATTCGGTAAGAGGTCTAGAGACCAAGGAAAAGTCCTTGATAAACCTACGATAAAATCCGGCGTGGCCTAAAAAACCTCGCAAAGTTTTAAGATTAGTCGGTGGAGGTAATTTCTCGATCACCTCAACTTTGGCTCTATCCACCTCTATACCGTTCTTTGATATGCGGTGGCCTAGTACTATACCTTCCGTAACCATCAAATGACACTTCTCCCAGTTAAGCACCAGATTAGTCTCTTCACATCTCTTCAACACTCGTGCTAGATGTGCGAGACATGAATCGAAGTCGTCCCCAAACACGGAGAAATCATCCATAAATATTTCCAAGAAATCTTCCACCATATCCGCAAATAATGACATCATACACCGTTGAAATGTCGCGGGGGCGTTACACAATCCAAATGGCATTCGATTATTCGCAAATGTCCCATATGGGCATGTAAATGTTGTTTTCTCATGATCTTCGGGCGAGATGTGGATTTGATAATATCCTGAATAACCGTCGAGAAAACAATAGAAAGCATGCCCGCTCAGTCTCTCGAGCATTTGATCGATGAATGGAAGAGGAAAGTGGTCCTTACGAGTTGCATCATTTAGTTTCCTAAAGTCTATGCATACTCGATGACCAGTGATTAGCCTCACAGGAATTAACTCATTCAACTCATTGGCTTGCACCGTCAATCCTCCCTTTTTGGGAACTACGTGGATAGGGCTTACCCATTCGCTATCGCAATTGGAAATATAATCCCCATTTTTAGCATTTTTATAACCTCATCCCTAACCACTTCCTTTAATTGCGGTGTTAAACGCCCGAGGTTGTGCAACCGCTTTCTTTTCGGGGTCCACGGAGATCTTGTGCATACATACGCTAGGACTAATGCCCTTAACGTCGGCTATGGTCCATCCAAATGCTCCGCGGTACTCTCTCGAACTCTCATTAGTTTCTCCTCTTGTAAGTCCGTCAAGGAAGAAGATATAATCGGCGGCAAAGTCTCATCTTGAAGAAATACATACTTCAAATTCGCGGGGAAGAGGTTTTAAAGTCAAATTTGTGGGAGGTTCTTCCAAAGAGGTCTTCAACTTTTGACCGGTGAGTTTGAGTTCGAAGTACTTATGCCACGTTGGTCTATGATAGAATCTTTCAATCTCCGCAAAGCACTTACTTCCTCTACGGGCCTTGGGGTCCCTCTACTACATCCCGGCCATATCATCTTCTCCTCCTCACTACTCACGTACTTGACTTCATCTTCTTCTTCTAAGACAAGTATCCAAGAAATCCTTTATACTTTCATGTTGTTGAAATTCTTGAACAATCCTATCAATGGAATCCAACATGAAACATGCATCCTCTCCATCATCGGAGTTGCTTCATAGTGTCGAAGACATTGAATGCAACTCTCTCTTCGTTCACTCTTAACACCAACTCGCCTTTGTAAACATCAATTAGCGTTCTACTAGTGGCCATGAAAGGTCTCCCTAATATCAACGGTACTTCGTAGTTAGCTTCCATATCTAATACTACAAAGTCGACAGGGAATACAAACTTTTCAACTCTTACTAGCACATCCTCAACCACTCCACACGGTTCCTTGACAGAACGGTCAGCTAATTGCAATGTGATTGAAGTCTTCTTAAGATCTTTCATGCCTAGCTTCCGAAAAATAGATAGTGGCATCAAAGTTCACGCTAGCTCCTAGATCACACAAAGCTTTGTTCAAACATATGTTACCTATGGTGCGGGGAATGAGAAAACTTCCCGGATCTTTGCATTTTGGGGGTAACTTATGTTGAAGAATGGCCGAGCACTCCTCATTAAGGCATATGGTCTCTAAATCTAGAAGTTTCCTTTTAGTTGAGACGGCGTCTTTTAAAAACTTGGTGTACTCGGGCATTTCACTAGTGCTTCAACTAGGGGTATATTGATTTGTAACTTACTAAACATATCCACGAACTTCTTATATCTCTTATTATCAAACTTAGGCTTCGGTTTTGGTGGAGGATAAGGTAGAGTTGAAGGATCGACATCAGTGAAAATTGGGTACTTGTTGTTGTAAAGTTCAACTCTAGGGCCCAACGGGTTCTTTATATGTTCTTTGCTCGGGCAAAGTCTCGAAGTATTAGTCTCACTGCTTGGCTCACCATCCTTATTCTTTGTGATTTTCTCTTTCTCCTGCAAGGATGGTGGAGTTACCTCTTTTCCACTTCTTGTCATGATCGCGTTCAAATCCTTAGGGTTCTTCTCAGTGTTACTTGGCAACCCTCCAGGAGGTCTAGTTGAGACTTGCTCGGCCTAGTTGTCCTACCCGGTGCGTGAGATTTTGGACTAGAGCTTCTTGATTGGTTACTTTGGCATCGTCTTCGACAATATTGGCTAAAATTAGTGGCTAGCTCGGCCATAGATTTTGAAAGTTGACCCATATTGTCGGTGACGACATTACTCGCTTTTTCTATCGCGGCTTCCCAACCAAAAGTTTTAGTCCGCTCGTGTGGTACATAAGGGGTAGGTGGTTTAGGCCTTTCTCTCCCGCATTTATGTCACTATATCGGAATCGGGATGGTTATGATTAGGTCCGTATCCTCCTCCGACATAATTGGCTTCTTCGGTACCAAAGCATTCTCACCTTGAGGTGCTACCTCGATTCCGGCCCCTTTCTCTACTCTTGTCATCCTCTCTTGCATCCCATCTACCTTATTGTTGATAACGAGAAAGTTGTTCTAAGATTTTGGTAGATGCACTATCATCAAATATATCGGCGGCCATCTTCACGGTAGCTATGTCATTGCCTCCCCATTGGCTATTCATCGCTATTTGCTCCATCTTCCCTTGTGCCTCCTCGGGGATAAAAGAACAAACGCTCCATTCGGAGGCGTCTACTCTAATCTTCTCAGTCTCTCTCAACCCATGGTAAAAAGTTTGCATTAAAATCCAAAGAGAGATGTCATGATGAGGACACTTCCTCATAGCTTCCTTGAAACGCTCCCAAGCTTGATCAAAACTCTCCCCAGGTTGTTGCTTAAATCCTAGGATGTCTTGGCGTAACTTAAAAGTTTTTCCTAAGGGAAAATTCTTATTCATGAATTTTTGCAACAATTGTTCCCAAGTTGTGATAGATCCGGCCTCTAAAGAGAGAAGCCATTGCTTAGCTTTATCTTTCAAAGTGAAAGGAAAAAGCTTAAGACGAATGTTCCCCTCCGGGATTAATTCGGTTTCACCGTACCGACGATTTCCAAGAAATTTGTCACGTGAACACCGGGATCCTCGTTTTGGACTCCATGAAAAGTAGAGTAATTAGTCACCATTTGAATTACATTAGGCCTAGGGTGATAGACTTCCGCGCAAACATCTTGCGGTGCTACTATAGCGGGAATGAATTGTTCAATAGTGGGCGTTGCATAACTTTGCAAAGTGCGCCTCGCTCCTTGAACTAGGGCTTGGTTCTCATTATTAGCATTTGCATTCACATTATTGGCATTATTGATAACAGGATTAATAACAGGATTAGGTACCTGGTTTGGATTGACTGGGTTGCCTTCCATTTCTGTTTCAGATTCGGATTGCTCAGAATGATCGGTTGTATGTCCTTCTTCCACCCCTTGCTCGCTTTCCTCAAGATTTGGATCCTCTTCTCCTTGCTTAGCCAGTTCCCTAGCTAACTTCCTATTCCTTCTCGCAAATTTTTCTATATCAGGATTATAAGGCTCAAGCGGTTCCTTCGATTTCCGAGTAGCGTACTATAAAATAATAAACAACAATAAAACAATTAATCACTAGTAAAGGCTAGGCCTTTAACTAACTAAATAAAACTAAAACAGACTCGAAATAAGTTTGAGAAAAGAAAACGTAAATAAAACAGAAACAGAATGTTGTAGAACTGATACAGAACAGAATCAGAAAAGAAAACTAATTCTCGGTCGACCGAGGGATAGTGTTCGGTCGACCGAACACCTTTTTTTTTTTTTTTTTTTTTTAAATTTATTTATGACACTGTTTAATAAACAGACTCTTATTCACAGAATATTCACGAATCCAGTTCTAACAAAATAAGCTATATCTCAATTTAATGACTCGAGTCCCCGGCAACGGCGCCAAAAACTTGATGGAGGTCAAGTTAAATTAATAACTCGATGCCTACTAACTCACTAGCAAGAGAACTAGGTTCAATTGTAGTACAGCCAGATAGAGTCGAGGTCGATCCCACAGAGACTCGGCACAAATAAAACACAACTTTATCCTATTAGAACTAAATTGAAAGGGCGGTCTACGACCAACTAAATGCAGAAAATAAAATAGTGACAACCACAGGACACAAAAGACCACAAAGACAAACTAAAGACTACTAAAACACGGATAATACGGTTGATATTATCTAGACAAATAGTATTGATTACGCTAGTAGATTATAACTCCCCCATGTGAATTAGGATGATAACGAGACAAAACAAACGTTTAAAGATTAATTATTATGACTACGGGAGTCATCCCCTAAGGTAGATTTAGCTCCAATTAGGTCATCTAAATCATCGTGCCTCCATTACGTGACTTCGCTTTTTAATGCCTCCATCTCATATAACTTCTGACACAATTACGAGACTAGGGATGCCGGTGTAAACCGTAACCTCATCTAAGCAACATTCCTAGGGTAAGGCGTACTTCTTAGATGCCGATTCAATCTATATCCTAAGTAACAATCACTTTTTAGGTTTCATGTTAAATTATGATGACGAATAATTAAGTTGATCGGGTTTA
The DNA here is from genome assembly GCA_036785695.1 of Gentiana straminea. NCBI lineage: Eukaryota > Viridiplantae > Streptophyta > Magnoliopsida > Gentianales > Gentianaceae > Gentiana > Gentiana straminea. The sequence continues at coordinate 7,191,911 of JAVUPR010000243.1, forward strand.
ATTACTCGTTTTAATTCCAATTCGAGAATCGACGTAGTCGAAGCCGATCATAATATTGCCCTACACATTGCCGGGCTCGGTCGACCGAACGACAGCACTCGGGCGACCGAGTGACACGTCTAAGTCAACCGAACACGGTTCTGTGCCGGAACAAATCATGATTACTTCTTAACGTTTCTAACCTAAACACACGGGTTCGTAAATAAATCTACATCACGCAATCAATACAAATAAAAACTACTCCATAATAAAATATACCAGATCTACAAATAAAGATTGCATAATTGAATAGTCATACCCTCGAAGACGAGAGTGACTCCCACTCTTTAATGCGCTCCCTAATCGGAGAATCCGATGAATCCACAATGTACGAACATAAAGAAAATAAAACTAAAACTTAAAGGCTAAAATTGTATGAATTGTTTTAGTGTTGTAGTGGTGTGTGTTCTCAGCATCGTGGCTGTTGTTTATATAGGAGTTGTAGCTGACATAGGGAGAATCCAGAAGATTGACATGCATTTATCACATTAGAATTGATGACATAACTAGGTATATTTTAACTGTCATCATTTGTTCGGCTTTATCGACGGTACTCGGCCTTGCCCATCAAAACGATTACTCATGAAGCAGCTACCATCCCTAATTCTGATTATAGTGCATGGGTTTGGCAAGATAAGTTTGTTTTGAACACAATTCTGGGATCTCTTTCATCCACTGAAGCAACTTCTATCCACAGCGTGGATACTGCGAAAGAGACATGGACTATTCTTGCCGATATTTATGCAAAACCATCACGGGGGCGTATTAAAAAACTAAAATTTTCTCTCCGTACCATTACTAAAGGAGCTCATTCAGTTCTAGCCTACCTTCATGCAGTTAAAGCCAAAGCCGACGAATTCGCTTTGTTGGGTGCTAAAATGGATGATGAAGATCTTATTGACCACATACTTGCTAATATGGGTGATGAATATATGGACCTCGTTCGAGCCGTTCAGGCTCGGGACACTCAAATCACATTCGATGAACTTCATGAAAAGTTGCTGAATTTTGAAGCTGGTTTGCAATCTCATCATGTTCCTTTCAATTCCCCACACCCCACTGCTCTTATGGACTCTCTCTCTTCTACCCACCCTTCCCCGCCGACCCCAAACCCCACAGCCGCCTCAATCATCCCCATTCAATTCAGGTTCATGCCAACCTCATCCTTATCTTTGGAAATGTCAATTATGTGGCGTTCATGGTCACAATGCTAAACCATTCCTTACGTACCCCTTCATTCAGCACCAGTTCAACCAGCCAGCTCGTCCCTCTCCACAACAGGCTCGGTCCGCTCCTCCTCCCCATGCTCATCATGCTTTGGCCCAACCATGGCTCCTTGATAGTGGAGCCTCTTACCACATGACTGCAGATTTTCAGACTCTGCCTCCACGAGACTTATCATGGACATGATGATATTCAAATAGGAGATGGCAGCTCATTTCCTATCACTCACACTGGTTCCACTACTCTCTACTCTGCTACTTATTCATTTCATTTATCCTGTGTTTTATGTGTTCCCCGCATCACCCATAATTTATTGTCTGTTTCTCGATTCTGTTTAGATAATGATGTTACTGTTGAATTCTTACCGGACTCTTTTCTTGTAAAGGACCCAGACCGGCTCATGTCTCCATAAAGGAGAAGTTAAGGATTGTCTATACCTTTGGGCATCCTCTCCGCTTTTGGTTTTTGCTGCAAATAAAACTACCTTTGTGACTTGGCATCATCGCTTGGGTCATCCAACTTAATCTATCCTTCAGCACATCCTCCATCAACATTCCTTGGCCACCAGCTCCTCCACAGATGTTTCCCATTGTGATGCATGCTCCTGCCACAAGAGTCATCGTCTTTCATTTTTTATTTTTACTTTACAGTCTTCCTGCCCTTTAGAAATAATTTATTCTGATGTGTGGACATCACCCGTTTACTCTCTGGATGATTATAAGTATTATGTTATTTTTGTGGACCATTTCACTCATTATGTTTGGCTCCATCCCCTTAAACGTAAATCTTATGTTGCTCTGGTTTTTCCTCGCTTTAAAACCTTGGTTGAAAAACAATTTGATCACGCCATCAAAATCTTATACACTGATAATGGGACTGAATATTCTTCTCTTTGCTCTTTTCTTTCCGACCATGGTATTGCTCACCACACATCCCCCCTCACACACCTCAACATAACGGTCTGTCGGAACGTCGTCACCTCCACATAGTCGAAACCGGTCTCACTCTTCTTCACAACGCTCACATGCCTCGCACTTATTGGAATCACACCTTTTCTACTGCGGTTTATCTTATTAATTGGATGCCCACTCATATACTTTCCATGACCTCTCCTTACAAAAAATTATTTCACCAATCCCCCAATTATTCTAAACTCTGGATCTTTGGGTGCCTCTGTTACCCCTGGTTACGCCCTTACACTTAACACAAACGTGATCCCAATTATCTCCCATGTATCTTCCTCGGCTATTCCTTAACCCAAAGTGCGTACCTATGTCTTCATCTTTAGTCCAATCATTTATATGTTTCTCGAGATGTGAAGTTTGTCGAAACAGTTTTCCCTTTCCTTTCATCCTCCGTACAGTCCAACCCGGTCAACTACTCTATTGATTCATGGCTTCCCAGTCTCCTTTCTGCCCTCTATGATCCTACTCCTGCTCTTCATTCCCCAGTCCTCCCTGACGTCGCTCCTTCTCCAGAGCCTGAGTCCCCATCTTCCTCCCATGTACGACATTCTCCCGATCCTGCCCCTTCTTCCGATCCTTCTTCCCTGCCTCCTCCACTTCATCCTATGACGACCCGTGCTTGTAACAACATCTTCAAACCCCGCAAAATCCTCAACCTAAACTCCCAGATGTATTCAAAATACCCTGATAATGAACCCACTACTTACAAATAGGCCCTTTTAGTCTCATGTCTAATGAATTTAATGCTTTATTAACTAATTGTACTTAGTATCTGGTTCCTTGTCCTTCGCAGGTTAATATGGTCGACATCAAATGGGTGTTTTGTATTAAGCGCAAGGTTGATGGTTCAGTTGATCGCTACAAAGCTCGTTTAGTTGCTAAGGGCTTTACCCAACGCCCTGGTGTAGATTATTTTGAAACCTTCATTTAGGTGGACCATTTGACAACTTGATGTTAATAATACCTTCTTGTAGGGCACTCTGATTGAGCAGGTTTTTATGGCCCAACCACCGGCATTTATTGACTCTTATCATCCTGACTACATATGTCAGCTACATAAGGCCACCTATGGCCTCAAACAGGCTCCTCGTGCTTGGTATTTTGAGTTGAAGTATTTCCTATTATCTATTGGGGTCTCAAATTCCGCTGGTGATTCCTCCCTGTTTGTACTCTTTACCTCATCCACACCCTTGGTTGTCTTAGTTTATGTTCATGACAATATTGTCACAGGTGCTACGGTATCTGCCTTTGTTGATCGTTTGGGTTCTCGCTTCTCTATCAAAGATTTGGGTCCTATTTCTTATTTTCTGGGAGTTGAGGTTGAATCCACCACCTCTGGTCTTCATCTTCATTAGCACAAGTATATTCTCGACCTCCTCAACAAAGTTCAATATGCTTGATGCTAAAGCCGTTCTCACCCCTACCTCCTGATGATGTTCAGCTCATGCTTCAGCTTGCTGCTGCCTATGATGATCCCTCTGCTTATCGTCAGCTACTTGGTAGTCTTCAGTACTTGCTCTTCACTCGTCCGGACCTCGCCTTCGTTGTCAATAAACTCTCTCAGTATATGCATGCTCCTACGGTTCAACATTGGTCTCTTGCCAAACGCCTACTCTGGTATCTTGCAGGATCTGCTCGTCGTGGTCTCCCTCTTTATCGTTCTTCTCCGATTGTTCTACATGCCTTTTCTGATGCAGACTGGGGTGGAAACAAGAAAGATTATTCTTCCACTACTAGTTATTTGGTTTTTCTTGGTCGCAATCTTGTTTCCTTTTCTTGGTCGCAATCTTGTTTCTTGGAGCTCCAAAAAGCAAAACTATATTGCTCGCTCTTCGACTGAAGCTGAGTATCGTTCAGTTGTGTCCAATGCTGCAGAGCTTAATTGGGTCACTTACCTCTTACAGTCTCTCGGGTTTGCTTCCTCTACACATGTACCCACTATTTTCTGTGATAACATCGGTGCTACTCAGCATAGTGCGAACCCTATTTTTTATTCTCGTATGAAGCACATCGCCATCGACTTCCACTTCATTCATGATCAGGTTCAGCAAGGTCGATTACATGTTACCCATGTTTCTAGTGCCGATTAGTTAGCGGGTGCCTTAACTAAGCTGTTGCCTCGTATATCCTTTCAGCATTTCTGTTCCAAGCTTGGACTAACCTCTGACCGTCCAGCTTGAGGGGACGTGTTAGCAGTACTAGTGTGAATGAGAGTGAATACATTTATCATTATATATTTTGTAGTTATTGTGTAATTAATATCGTCCCAGATCTTTCCACTCTGTACATATATGTAACCATTCGTGTTCATTTTAAGTGTGAATAATATAATAATATTTTCCAAAATATCTATCAAAATGTGAATCTGAGCAAGATAGTTACCTGACGACACTTCACGCTCTTTATCACAATCTTTATCTACCCCACGATCTTCAACACAATCTTTATCAACTATTAGAGAATATGTTTTATATTCTATTTTGGTATATATTTTATATTATTGTACATTCAATACATTTATTGTAGAATAATTCTAGGAGGATTTATAGGAGGATTTATAGCTCTTTTGTAAATGCAGGATGTTGTATATACTCTCACCATACAAACGTGAATAGACAAGAAATCATTTTTACCAAAATAGCTTTTATGGTATCGGGGCTTTAGGTTGAAAATTTTCTTCCCCGTGTCTTCTTCTCCGGCGTGTTCAATAACCATGGCCGACCAAAAATCTCACCCCGCTCTTGCCATTTCAAACATCCAAAGTTTCATCAAAACCACTCTCGACATTAACAAGAGCCAATACGTTACTTGGTCCGAGCTCTTCAAAATCCATGCCCGTGCATATCAGGTTATTGATCACATTCTTCCTCTCCCCACCGAAAAAGACAAACAAAAAGACTCTTTGAAGGAAACGAACCCCGAACTCTGGTCTCGTGTCGATGCCATAGTCCTACAATGGATCTATGGAACAATTTCGAAGACCTTCTTAACACAATCATGGAGAAGGACACCACCGCTGCGATGGCTTGGAATGGCCTCCATGATATCTTTTCTGATAATAAAAATTCACGGACTTTATACCTCGAACAAGAGTTCAGTAAGGTTCAGATGGAGGATTTCGCTAATGCATCCTCATACTGTCAACACCTCAAATCGCTCTCCGATCAACTCTCTATTGTCGGAGCTCCGGTATCAAATGAGCGCTTGGTGCTCCAACTCATTTCTGGACTGACGGAAGCTTACAGTACCGTTGGCTCGCAGATTCGTCACGGTGACTCGCTCCCTCTCTTCTACAAGGCTCGATCCATGCTTGTTCTCGAGGAAACTGCTAGGGGAAAGAAAGCTGCTCTCTCCAATTCAGCATCAGCGTTTGCGGCCTCCCAAAATCGTGAGTCGTCTGAAATTCATGGCCCTTCTCCTCAGCCACAAAATTCGAATCGCGGCAGCAGCAATTCTCGGGGCCGTAATCGAGGTAATAGAGGTCGAGGTCGCACAGCAACGGCGGCAATGGTGGTCAGGGTGGCTCCGGTAGTTAAAATCAGCCTCAGCCGCCATCTCAACATTAGCCATGGTATTCAGGCCAGGCATGGTTCGCACCTCCTTGGATCAATGAAATATGGCAGCCATGGGCTCTTCCACCGTGCCCATACCCCACCGCTCCTTGGCAGCGACCACCAGCAAATCGCCAGCAGCAGGGCATCCTTGGTCCTCGCCCACAGCAAGCCCACGCCACCAGCGTGGCTCCTCAGCCAGAACAGCCGTATGCGCCCACTGATATAAATGAAGCGATGCATACCTTATCTCCCTCTCAGCCGGATGAACAATGGTACATGGATACCGGCGCCACATCGACTGGTAACGGAACTTCTCTTACGCCTTATTTCAATTCGAGTAGTAATCGTACTATAATTGTCGGTAGTGGCCAAATTATTCCGATTGTTGGTTGTGGAAACGCCTTGTTCCCTCACCCTTACCCCCTATACATCTAACCAGCATCTTACATGCTCCGAAATTGATTAAGAACCTTATTTCCGTTAGACAATTAACTCGTGATAATAATGTTACTGTTGAATTTGATCCTTTCGGTTTTTCTATGAAGGATATTCCGACGGGGACGATTTTAGTGAGGTGTAACAGCGTTGCCGACTTATATCCCCTCACCACAAATAACAATAATGGCCACTCACCACCTTTTGCTCTTGCCGCTCTTTCATCAGATATGTGGCATAATCGCCTAGGACATCCCGGCGATCCTGTTTTAAATTCTCTTTTAAGAATAAGGTTATTACGTGTAATAAATTTCGAGACAATTTTTTTTTGTCAATCATGCCCATTGTGAAAACAAAATAAACTCCCTTTTTCCACTTCTTTATCGCACACCACTATGCCTTTTGACATTGTGCACAACGACCTATGGACATCCCCAACGATTAGTTCCAGCGGTCATCGTTATTATATTTTATTTCTTGACAATTTTACGAATTTTCTATGGACTTTTCCCTTAGCTAAAAAATCTCAAGTTTACTCTATTTTTTTGTCGTTTCGGGCTTACATTAAAACTCAGTTCGAACGCGATATTAAAAGTTTCCAGTGTGACAATGGTCGTGAATACGACAACACATCCTTCCACAATTTCTGTAAAATTCATGGCATGAGTTTTCGTTTTTCATGTCCTCACACGTCCTCTCAGAATGGTAAGTCTGAACGGAAAATTCGTACTATTAATAATACCATCCGAACACTCCTTGCCCACACTTCCCTATCACCTTCTTTTTGGCACCATGCCCTCCAAATGGCCGCTTATCTCCATAACATTCTTCCCACAAAAATTCTAAATTTTCAAACTCCAACAAAAATCCTTTACCAAAAAGATCCATCTTATTCCCATCTCCGCATCTTCGGGTGTCTATGTTTCCCCTTATCTCCTTCTACCACTATCAACAAACTTCAACCACGCTCCGCTCCCTGCGTCTTCTTAGGTTACCCGCTTAATCATAGGGGATATAAGTGCTATGACATCTCAAGTCGAAAAATTATAATTTCCCGTCATGTCCTTTTCGACGAGAACACTTTTCCGTTCGCTAACAATCCCGCTCCCACACCATCATACAATTTCCTTGAACCCGGTCTGCTGCCAGATTTAGCCCACCATGACCCACCTAATCCCAACCTCCCGAATCCTCCCCAGACCCAAACCTCACCCCCTCTTCATCCCACACCCTCACCACAAATCCCAATCCAGCCCAACAGCAATCTCCCTCCAGTCCTATTAATTCCCTTCCCAGCTCCCCCAACTCGCCCAATTCCCTACCTAACTCCCCACAAACAGCCTCACCCCCTCTTCATCCCACACCCTCACCACAAATGACTACACGAGCACAACACGGAATTTTTAAACCTCGGAAAATTCTTAATCTCCACACCACAGCTACACCATCCATCTCCCCTCTCCCCACCAACCCACTCCATGCGCTACACGATAACAATTGAAAAATGGCCATGAAAGATGAATACGATGCTCTAATTGAAAATAAGACGTGGGAGTTAGTTCCCCGTCCTACTAATGCCAATGTTATTCGTAGTTTGTGGATTTTCAGGCATAAGAAGAAATCAGACGGATCTTTTGAGCGACACAAAGCCCGTCTTGTTGGAAATGGTGCGTGTCAACAACCTGGCATTGATTGTGGTGACACTTTTAGTCCGGTGGTCAAACCGGCGACAATTCGGACCGTCCTCAGTCTTGCACTATCAAAATCTTGGTCCTCCACCAATTAGACGTTAAAAACGCCTTTCTTCATGGCAACCTTAATGAGACAGTATACATGCATCAACCTCTTGGATTTCGTGATCGCGTTCATCCTGATTATGTGTGCTTACTGAAGAAATCTTTATATGGGTTAAAACGGGCGCCACGTGCTTGGTACCAGCGGTTTACGGATTATGTGGCCAACCTTGGCTTCACTCACAGTAAATCTGATCATTCCTTATTCATCTACCGCAATGGAAATGACATGGCTTACATTCTTCTATATGTCGATGATATTATTCTTACCACTTCGTCTGACGCTCTTCGTGAGTCAATTCTCACCAAACTCGGCTCAGAATTCATGATGAAAGACTTAGGCCCCCTGAGTTATTTTTTGGGTATTTCGGTACACCGCCATTCCGGGGGATCGTTTCTGTCTCAATGAAAATATGCTGAAGAAATAATTGAACGAGCAAATATGTCATCATGCAAGCCTTCCCCGACACCAGTTGATTCTAAATCAAAATTGAGCATCTCTTCTGGAAATTCTTATCATGATCCTACCGAATACCGCAGTCTGGCCGGCGCACTACAATACTTGACTTTCACTCGGCCCGATATAACATATGCAGTCCAACAAGTGTGCCTATACATGCATGATCCAAAAACGAAACACATGTCTGCTCTGAAGCGCATCATGCGATACATTAAAGGTACTCTTGAGTACGGTCTTCATCTCTACTCATCCCCGGCACACAAGCTTATATCCTATACTGACGCCGATTGGGGTGGATGTCCAGACACTAGACGCTCCACATCCGGATATTGCGTTTATCTTGGAGATAATTTAATTTCATGGTCCGCCAAACGACAAGCTACTCTGTCTAGAACCAGTGCCGAGGCCGAATATCGTGGAGTAGCAAATGTGGTTGCCGAGTCGTGTTGGCTTCGAAATTTACTATTGAAACTACACTGTCCCATTTCGAAAGCAACGTTGGTTTATTGCGACAATGTCAGTGCTGTCTATCTTTCTGATAATCCCGTTCAACATCAACGCACAAAACATATTGAAATGGACATACATTTTGTTCGAGAGAAAGTTGCCCGTGGTCAAGTACGGGTCTTGCATATTCCTTTGCGACATCAAATTGCCAACATATTTACGAAGGGTCTCCCGTCACAACTATTTCAAGACTTCCGGGATAGTCTCAACGTTCGTCTCCCTCCCGCTTCGACTACGGGGGTGTATTAGAGAATATGTTTTAGATATTTTATTTTTAGTATACATTTTATATTATTGTACATTCAATACATTTATTGTAGAATAATTCTAGGAGGATTTATAGGAGGATTTCTAGCTCTTTTGTAAATGCAGGATGTTGTATATACTCTCAACATACAAACGTGAATAGACAAGAAATCATTTTAACCAAAATAGCTTTTAAACAATAAAGACATCATCATCATCATCACTTTTAACACTGATCACTTTGTTCAAGTCTATGAATTCACCCATCATCCCCCAATTTTAAGTACTGCAAAAACAACGTGTAAGCAAATTTTAGTTTTAACCATAACAATCATGTGTTGAATAATCTATAGAAGATAGAACACTTATGGAAGAGTATTTCTAACCTCTCACCAGAAGAAACAACAGGTCAAAGAAACAATAGATACAAAATTGAATCTCGATAGAAGATTTAACAATTGCAAGAGCAAAATAACTGCCTACTCCATCATTTCCGTCAAACCCCAATTTCAATTTCAAGTATTGCAAAAAAAAAAAAATTGTAAGCAAATTTCAAGTATGACCATAAGAATAATGTGTAGTTATGACCAACCCTCATTGTGAAGGAGGCATGGGTAGCTAACAAATGCAACATAAAGGCATTAAGTTTTGAACAAACATCATAGAAATGCTGAGGTTGAGGGGGGGGGGGGGAGTAGAAAACAACCCAAAGAAAAAACCCTTTACTCACTTTTGTTGCAGACGACAGGGTCGAAAGCTTCAATCGACTTAAAAGGCTACAATCTTGAATGGAGGCTTTCGCATTCAATTAATTTGCAGGGAAACGAAGATGGAACTGGAAAGGTAGAGGGGAGAAAGAGGTAGGAAATGATGGGAGTTGTTTAACCTAACAACAATGGTCCTTCTCACCCGGCATCCTAAGGAAGAAGAAGAAGACGAAGCAGAGTCATCATGGTCGTCGACATCGTATTTTCAGCCCTGTATTTTTGTTCTGAAGAGAAATAGGGATTATACGACTTTGTATATGTATTTTGATAACGGAAATGATAGTGCCACACCCGTGTGCGCCACATCCGGCCACATCGGATGATCTGCACCGTTGATCGGTGTTAGATCTATATTATAATATAGATCTAACACCGATCAACGGTGCAATCATCACCGATGTGGCCGGATGTGGCGCACACGGGTGTGTGGCTATGCTGATGCCCTTTTTGATAAAGTGGCCTCGGTTTATGAATCAAGAAATTCAGCTCGGTTCTATTTATTTATTTTATTTTAATAACAATGACGCAAAACGACACCGTTTAATAGGAGTTCCACACTACGGCATCTCCTTATCAGAATTTCCCCCACCATTGTCGTCACTCTTAGTATTTCGGATCACCTTAAAAAAGAAGTATAATGATTCATAAAAAAAGTATTAAAAAAGGGATTTTATTTATTAAGGGTTAAGAAGGGAAAATGATTTTTTATTGGCTCTAAATATATTCTAGCACACAATGATAGGTTTACTCAATTTTATTTACTATCAAATGCAATGGTAACATCGCACGGGTTTTTCTAGAATACAATTTTGTTAATGTTAATGATTGTATGCTATCTAAATAAGATATTGTAACACCCTGTTCCCGGATACCGAGTCCTTACCCGGAAATAAAACGTTCGGCACGTATAATACAAAATAAATTATATATTATATGTAAAGCTCTACTACGTCGTATCGAGTTTTGCATTTACGGAAGCTAAATGACTCGGGTGTATTTTTTTTCCGTACAAGATAAGAATAGAAACACAACCATACTAAAGATAGAAAAGATATCTTACAACAACGAACTTCAAATCTTACAATCATACGATGTTTAAAGAAATGAAAGAAATACAACAAATATCTTACGAGAAAATGTCATAAAATACCACATGTCTTGAAATGAAATTACAACATAAAACTTGAAGGGGAAACAACATAGTCTAGTAAAAAGAAATATGATAAAAGCATAGCATGACAAGAGCATCAAAGATCATCTTCAAAGTCCTCGTCATACTCATGTACAACCTGTTCATCTTCTCAACCTCAAACACAACAAACATGCATTTGAGGTAAGTACAAAGGTACTTAGCAAGAAATAGAAGCTATTGCATTAATTAGATTTCACAAAGAAGGACTTACATTGTTATTAAGTTATCTTTATATGACCGACTCAATTCTAAGGTTCACTTCATGCTCATCAACATGTTATGACTAAATGTTTCTAGCTTAACTCAAGTTTGTTACACCGGCATTCAAGGGCACTACGCATGGTGCTACCCACCATGAGGTATGGTTTGCAACCTATTAGTGGATCACACCAATAGCCACGGGTTAAGCCCCAATAGTATACACGTTCGGCGAAGTCACTCTACCATGTAGCCGTTTATAGGCCAGTAGAGTTATTTACTTTATCTGACCGCCCACACATCGTGATATAGACAAGTGCCGTACCAAGAATGTTACGATGTTTAGTCTATTACTACACACTTATGTAAATTATTAATCATTAACTAGCCACCTAAGTGTTTTCAAGGTAAAATCTCACTTAACAACTCTACTTCCTTTCTTAGACTCTAGACACAACACCCTAAACACGTACTCAGACATTGATGAATACTAATTCATCAAAGCACAAGCCATTCATACCCTTCCGACGGTCCCGAACTTCAACTCTATGGAAGAGTACATTCGGTGCCGGAACTAAACGCATCAGAAGCTGAATCAAGGCTTGTTCATGTTCATTTAGTGTTATTAGATCAAGAGGTAACATATAGAACTCATCTCATAGCTTAAAACACTTAAAATAACATTTAGACAGTGTTGGGGCGCGCCAAAATGGCCCAGACTGCACTATAATCAATTTTCTGCACTCTATCGATTTCTACCCAAAACCAACCAAGTTTAACATCATTCTAAACATCATAACAGCAGAAAATATTTACTTTAACATCTCATATCACCAAGCAATTGCATGATCACGTTTAAACATAATTTCCACATCAAAGCACCCCAAAATAAAACCAAAACTTCACCAAATTATAACTAACACAATAGAGAAGATTTCCTTACTTGATCAAAGAACAATACCAAGGAAAACTTCAGAAACTTTGCAGGCACTTCTCAAACTCCAACAAAAACCTATTTGATCCACAACCAAATCACAAACTAATTAGGATCAAGGTTTCTAACTACTCAGAACTACGAATTACCCAACTTCTTCAACCAAACATGATCAAAACATGATGAATCCAAGATTAGGGCTATTTTCATACCTTGATGAAATATGGAAATCTTAGTATCAAAACGATCCTTGCCTTCTCACGATGCTCCTGCTATAAATGAATCTGAAAACGGAGTAGAAACAAGCAATGAATTTGAGAATGTCCCTTGTCTTCTTCCTTTGCTCTCAATTTCGAATTTGCGTTAAAGCTTTTCTGATAACTCTATTTGATTAGTGGGGGGTTATTTCCCAAATAAAACCTCCCACGACTTAAATTGTAATTAATTACTCTTAATTCCCCATAATTACAATTCAGCCCCAAAGAAGAATATATATATATTTTTCGAAAATTATATATATATATATATATATATATATATGTATATATATATGCTTACATTAAATTATAACTTAGAATCTATAAAAGAAATAAACATAATATTTCGTTATCGCAAATTGACATGTCTGCCATTTCCCGAGAATCGGAATATTACATTCCTCCCCCCTTAAGAGGAGTTTCGTCCTCGAAACTTGAACATACCTGGTAAGTTCAAAAAGTTTGGAAACTCTGTGATCATATCGTCTTCCACTTCCCAAGTTGCTTCGTTTACTGCGTGGTTGCTCCACTGTACCAAAACCAAAGGAACCATTCGCCTCTTGATCATCTTTTCCTTCCTATCCAAAATCTTAACTGGATTTTCATCATATGCGAGGTTATCTTGAAGGATCTCCGGATCAACTGTGGCTTCAACATCCAATTTCGTTAAACACTTCTTCAACATCGAGACATGGAACACACTATGAACTCTCGACATAGACTCCGGTAGCTTAAGCTTATAGGCTAATGGTCCAACTCTCTCGAGGATATCAAAGGGTCCAACATACCTTGGACTTAGCTTTCCTTTTTGTCCAAATCGCTTAACTCCCTTTATTGGTGAAGCTTTCAAGTAAACTCTATCACCTACATCGAACTCTAAAGGTATTCTACGGACATCAGCCCAATGTTTCTGACCGTCTTGTGCTGCCTTCAAGTTCTTCTTAACCAACAAAACTCTTTCCTTAGCTTGTTCAACCAATTCTGGCCCGGTAAGCTGATTCTCTCCAACTTCATCCCAAAACAGCGGCGTACGACATCTTCTACCATAAAGAGCTTCAAACGGCGGCATCCCCAAACTTGCATGATAACTGTTATTGTAAGCGAACTCAGCCACGGGCAGGTAATCATCCCATGATCCACCTACTTCCAAAACACATGCTCTTAACATATCCTCGAGTGTTTGGATTGTTCTTTCCGATTGTCCATCCGTTTGAGGGTGGAAAGCTGTACTTAAATCTAACGTTGTGCCCAAGGCTTTCTGCAAACTCTTCCAAAACCGACTAATAAACCGGCTGTCACGATCTGATACAATTGAGATAGGCACTCCATGTAGTTTCACAATATTATTCAAATAAAGTGTAGTCATCTTCTTCAATGACATATCAACTTTTGTAGGTATGAAATGGGCGGACTTAGTTAATCTATCCACAATGACCCAAATCATAACATGCCCACTCTTAGTCTTTAGCAAACCGGTGATAAAATCCATTGTAATCTTATCCCATTTCCACTCGGGGATGTCCAAAGGTTTAAGCATACCTCCTAGTTTCCTATGCTCAGCCTTGACTTTCTGACATGTATCACATTCAGCCACAAACTTAGCTATTTCCAATTTCATTGAAGGCCACCAAAAACGTTCCTTCAAATCCCTATACATCTTTGTAGCTCCTGGGTGGACTGCAAAAGCTATCCTATGTGCTTCATCCATGACTTTCTGTCTTAAGTCTCCAACATTAGGCACACATAATGATCTTGGTACCAAAGGTTCCCATTCTTATCTAGGACATAACCAACTGTAGGCTTTTCTCTTGCGACTCGCTTCAAATCTACCAAAGCTGGGTCTTCATCTTGCTTACCCCGTATATCATCCATCAAATCTGACCTAGCCAACAACGGTGCCACAAACTGTCGATTCTCAAACTGAGCAAAACTCTAGATTTTCAGCCCATCTAACTGCTCTACCACATCTTCAACCCTTGAAACCGCAAACAGTGGCTTCCTACTCAACGCATCTGCAACCACATTTGCTTTACCCGGATGGTACTGAATATCCAAGTCATAATCCTTCACAAACTTTAGCCATCTTCGCTGCCTCATATTCAAATTCTCTTGAGTGAAAAATTATTTTAAACTCTTGTGGTCGGTGAAGATTCTTAGCTTGACTGCGTACAAGTAGTGCCTCCAAGTCTTTAAGGTAAACACTACCGCTGCCAACTCTAAGTCATATGTTGGGTAGTTCTTCTCGTGTATCTTTAACTGTCTAGAGGCATAGGCTATTACCTTGCACCCTTGCATCAACATACAACCTAATCCTTGTCCTGAAGCATCGGTGTACACATCATAATTATCAAAGATCTCTGGAACTGCCAAAACTGGTGTTGTAGTTAATCTATCCTTCAGAGTCTGAAAAGCTGTCTCACACTCACTAGTCCATTCAAACTTCACATTCTTTTGTGTGAGTTTGGTGAGTGGTGTGGCTATTTTGGAAATGTCCTGCACGAACTTCCTGTAGTATCCAGCTAACCCCAGAAAACTTCTTACTTCTGAAACTGTGCTAGGTCTTGGCCAATTCTCAACCACTTCTATCTTTGCAGGGTCTACTTGTATAAAATCCTCAGATATCACATGTCCCAAAAAACTGACTTGCTTCAACCAAAACTCACATTTCGAAAACTTAGCAAACAACTGTTTCTCTTTCAAGGTCTTCAACACTATTGTTAAGTGTTCTTCATGTTCTTTCTCATCCTTTGAGTAGATAAGGATATCATCTATGAATACTATCACAAACTTATCCAAATAAGGCATGAAAACATGTTGCATCAAATCCATGAATGCTGAAGGAGCATTAGTGAGTCCAAAAGGCATAACCAAGAACTCGTAATGTCCATACCTCGTACTAAAAGCCGTCTTAGGTATGTCTGCCACTTTAATCTTCAACTGATGATAACCGGACCTAAGGTCAATCTTAGAAAATACTCTCTTTTCTTGTAACTAATTAAACAAGTCATCAATCCTGGGTAGTGGATACTTGTTCTTGATTGTGAGGTTGTTCAAGGCTCTATAATCTATACAAATCCTCATCCTACCATCTTTCTTCTTTACGAACAACACATGGGCTCCCCACGGTGAAGTACTTGGCTGAATTATATTCCTTTCTAACATATCCTTTAACTGAGCTTTCAATTCCTTTAATTCAGCCGGTGCCATCCTATAAGGTGCTTTTGCTACTGGTGCTGCCCCCGGTACTAACTTGATTTCAAACTCGATTTCCCCATCTGGCATATTGCCTGGTAACTCATCCGGAAATACCTCGGGGTATTCTCTTGCTATAGGGGTTTAATCTAACTTAGGCTTAACTTGTTCTACATCCATTGCATACAACAAGTAGCCTTCACAACCTTTCTGACATGCTCTTATAGCCTTAACCGCTGAGATTATCGGATGACGCTTCTTACTTGACTTGTACACGTTACCTTGAAAGGTCTTAGAAGATTTTCCGGGCACCTTAAAGGTTACTCTCTTTTCTCTACAGTCCAAGTGTACATAGTTCTTGGACAACCAATCTATTCCCAAGATCACATCAAAGTCCATAAAGTCCAACACTGTAAGGTCACTCTTACAACAATAAGACCCTACCCGAATGTCTACTTGAGGTATCGTCTTCATCACTTTAGTAACTCTTCTTAATGGTGTAGTTATTTCCAAAGTGTTCCTTAAAGCTTCCATGGGTAAGTTTAGTTTCTTAGCAACCTTAGAAGACACAAAAGTGCTAGACACTCCGGTATCAAACAAAGCCTTAACTGCTAGATTGTCTAATATTATGGTACCTAAAAATGTAAATTCGTTTATTTAAATACAACTATAACATGATTTAACATGCCATAATAGTTCTTGAATAACATAGAATGAACAAATTAAAAGTACATGAGATAACATTGTCATCTGGCTCCACAATCTCTGACTCCATAGCAAAAACTCAAACCGGTCGGCTTGAATTTCCTCTTCCGCTTGCTTGACCCTGACTTTCTTTACCTCCCTTGGTTGGAGAATTCTTTGCAAAATGTCCAGGATCTCCACAGTAGTAACAACTGCCTGTGTTAGCCTTACATTCACCCGAATGATGTCTCTTGCATTTCTGACAAAGGGGTGCACTTGCTGAAGGTGTTGCTGAGAAAGATGCTGACATCTTCTTCATATTCTGCTGGGGTGCCGCCCGACTACTTTCTTGACTCGTCCCAAACGTTCTCTTAGCACCAACTATCACTGAAGGCCTATTCTTAAAAGTCTCCATTTCTATGGCCTTGTTCAACAATTCTGCCACATTCCTTGGCGTAGCTCCCATCATACCGGCTTGTATCTCACGAGATAATCCATTCTTATAAAGAGCCATCTTCTTCTCCTCATCCTTCATTATTTTTGGATAAAATCTTCCCAACTCATTGAAACGGTTAGTGTATTGAGACACGGTCGTGTGTTGACATTGACAGTGTCTCAAAAATAGACTTGCCTGATTTGCTTGAACTGCCGGTGGATAATACTCATTATAAAAAAGTTCCTTGAATTCCTTCCAATCCGTAATCTTACCTCGGCTACTCTCTATAGCATCAAACCAACTCTCCGCCGTATTCAACAAAAAGCCCGCAGCTAACTGAGCCATCTCTGCTTCAGGCATATTCACATTTCTACATGCCTTTTCAAAGCTCCTTAACCACATCTCAACCTTGAGTGGTTCTACATTTCCATAAAAGTCTTGCATACGGTTCCTTTTCAACCTAGTGTACCAATCCACGGGTGGTGCCTGCTCAAACGCTTGAGGTCTAACCGGAGAATAAAAAGGTGGGTAAACCGGTGGGTAAGCTGGAGGGTAAACGGGTGGATAACCGTATGGTACATGCTGTGCTTGAGGTGGATAGGGTAGTGGATATGGTTGTTGAGGTTGTTGTGGCTGAGTCACAGGCGGTGCTTGTTGATAAGGATGGTATCTTGGATGGTGTGGTGGAGTGTGGTATGGCTGATGTAGTCCATAAGGTGGGTATCCAAAGCCGTGGTGGTGATCAAACCGTGGTGATAGAGGGATGGCAGGTTGAGGTTGGGAACTTGCAGGTAGAGGGTAGAAGGTTTGCTGATATGGAGGGTAAGCTGTGGTTGGAGGGTGGCTTACGGGTGGTGGTGGAGGATAAACTTCTGTCACTGGTGGTGGTACAAAACCCGCTGGAATATCACTTACCATCGTAAACTAAACCGAACTTCCCATATGCCATTGTGGAGGTTGTTCCAGATGAGATCACGGTGTGGGGGTCGCAGTATGAGGGGGTGGTGAGTAGCTCGGGTGAGGCGAAGGATTCTGCCTCACAAAGCCTCTTCCTACAACCGGTGTAGCATTGCCTGCCTTTAGTCTAGTTCCTGAACTTCTAGCCCCATGAACACCTCTCCTCGTTGTCACCATTCTGAAAGATCAAGAAGATCAGAATGTTACTAAGTGATCTAAAGAAAGTAATCTCAAGAAAGGAATCCTAAAGGACGCTTCACTCTGATACCAACTGTAACGCCCCGTTCCCGGATACCGAGTCCTTAGCCGGAAATAGAACGTTCGGAACGTATAATATAAAATAAATTCTATATTATACGTAAGCCTCTACTACGTCGTATCGAGTTTCGCATTTACGGAAGCTAAATGACTCGGGTGTATTTTTTTTTTGTGTACAAGATAAGAATAGAAACACAACCATACTAAAGATAGAAAAGATATCTTACAACAACGAACTTCAAATCTTACAACCATACGAAGTTTAAAGAAAGGAAAGTGTTCGGAGGATTTTACATCATTAAACAAAAAGAAAATTTATAAACCCTAACCTATATGCAAAACTAACTCCTAACCGGCCGAATACCGGGTTGTTGATAGTAGAGCGGGATAAGTAAGGGGTCGATCCACAGGGAATTGGGATGTTGAATCTAGTTTTATTAATCCTTTTCAATTGTTACTCATGAAAACAAATAAATGAAAGAACAAACATAAAAGCACATAGAAAAAACAAACCTAAGCTAAGAATAATAAAAACGACCTAAACTAAAGATACACGGGATCAAACAAAATACAAACCAGGTGATTTCAATCCTAGTTCATCTCATGATTTTAATTCAAATTCAATATTGTGGTTTCACCATTACGCGAGATACAAATTCCTAATCTCTTAGTGAATCTATTTCTCAAGCTACGAATTCCTAATTCCTTAGTGAATTCAATTATCGATCTCTCCTCTCCCGAATGTTGAGACCAACTTCCATACAAAATGAAGGTGTAGATTCAGGTTAACTCTCGTATTTTAGAATCTAACAACCTAGATAATTAATCCATTAATTTGTCACTAATTAACGATTAAAGATCCTATCTTTCTATGGTGATCTAGTTTACGCAACTTCCGTATGTTGTAAACATATCAATTAGTAAACAAATCTTTCGATATGAGTTCACACGATAGCATCATAATCATAGAACGATAAATAAAAAATCATGAAGATAAACAAAGCTTGAATAAATCAAAAGGATGAACTCACATAGTTTATACAACGGATGATCCATGAATTGAAAACGAAAAAACGATCCTAATCTAACCTCGGATCACCCGAGCACAAGGCTCGGGTGACCGGCCTTGAGACTCCCAAAGTGCGGCTGCTCCTCTAGGTTTTAGTGTATGAGAAATTATGGTATGATTTAGGGTTGGGGCGCAGCTGCTTTATATAGATTTTTAGGTCGGCCAGGCTAAGTCGGCGGTGGACGCCCGTCCGTTTTGGGTGGACGCCCGTCCAACTGCTTTGGACTCAAGGGCAGACGCTCGTCCAAACAACGTCCAAACTCTCTGAATCACTTTTCCTCTTCTGGATGCCCGTCCATCTTTTCAAACGCTCGTCCACCATGGACGCTCGTCCAATCTTCTGGATGCCAGTTCGGCTGGATCAATCAACTTGATTTCTTTCCTTAAATCTTCTATTCTTCCATAAATGTGATTGATTCCTTTCCAACTTCGAATTTGGCTCTCTAAAATCCTTTTTTCCATCATCAATGAGCATCTACAATTAAGGGAAAACATACCAAAGCGTAACACAATTCCAAAATCATATAAAATCATCATTTAAGCACATAATTCGTTACGTTTCGCAATTTAACCATTTAAAACATCATTTACTCAACATTTCAATATAAAGCTCGATTTCTATGAAAAACATAAGAATATGGGGGAAATTGATATAAAATATATCTATAAAAATCATACAATTCGACCCTTAACAACACCCCCACACTTAACTTTTTGCTCGTCCCGAGCAAAACAAAACATAATCATAGCTCGAGACAAATAAACATTTATGCAAATATAAAACATATTCAATAGGTTAGAGGTTCGCCCAAGTGTGTGTGTGCAGAGCCATAGAAAACTTCCACTAAGTCCAAACTTGAAATTGATTCAAGCAAAACTAGCTAATACCCCATCGTAGACTAGCAATAAATGACACTTATAAGATGTACCCTACAAACGTAAAATATCCCGAAAAGAATGATCGAGTATATCTAGGGCCTTTCTGAAATACTCAGAGGATAATCCCTACAGCATATCCATCAGTTTCTACTGGGGATAAGATAGACGATAACTTAGTCTTTCATTCATTTCATAACAATTCTTATACAAGTTGATTTAACTATTTCACTTTTTAAACACACATCAGAATGAGCTTTTGCCCTGTCATAGCAGAATAGGATATTCGAGATATACCCTACCTTACTCCAACCATAAGGCAGCTTCTTCTGACTGTCGTGAGCTTTTAGTCATCATAGTGGTATAGGACATACGTGGTATACCCTATCGCACTCAAATCATCGACTAGCTTCCGACACACCCAATTACTTCATTTACATTTCAACTTTTTCATTTGACAATAAGTTACGTGTTACTTATCACATTCAAACCTTAGATATTCACAGTATAACATACTCCGGATCTAAATACAAACTATCATAAATCTCAAGATATGTACGTAGCACTAAGCACATGACTTATAAGAAAACAAAAATCACTAATCCAAAAGGGGTATAACTTTATAAATTAGCTCATCATTCACTATGGCTCGTGAAAAATATGGGGGGGTGAAACATCTAAATTTACTAAATATGCAAAATAAAGCATCAATGATATAAGAACTCAAACAAAGATATGCATTTGTTCACTCGGGACAAAACAAATTTTTTTAAAAATTTAGCACTTTTCATAAAAACACAACTAATTAAGCAAATGAATGTAGATACCTAACCCCTCCCCCACACTTAGATTGCAACTTGTCCTCAAGTTGTACAGAAATAAAAATGAAGAGAACTTAGCTGATTGTATTTCCAAGCTGGAAATTCCGGGAAGACCCTCATGAAGAACCAAAATTGCTTCGGATAACCTTGGAAATGTGGAGCATCACAGATCCAAGAAAGCTTGAATAGATCAGTAGACTGTGGAGCATCACAGGAAAACTGATATCGTCGTGAAAGCGCACAATAGCTATCACAAGTGTCCTGCATACTTGATCAGTGCAAAAAGAGTCTACGGGGAAAAAGGATTATACATGTAAAACACATGGAAAAGAAGTTATAGAGATTTTTTCAGATTAAGCTCATGTAAAGAAGGAACATATACATGGAACATTACAAAATAGCAAGCTAGGTGCACTATACGAAAATATATTACAATGCAATCTACATGATATGCAATCCTAATAAAAGAAATAAATAAAAATAAATTCTGACAGGCTCAGTGTGAGAAAGTTGGCTCAGACAACTCTACAGTGACTACGGCCAGTGCAGAATCAGAAAATGAAGGACATAAAATAAAAGTGGTAGCGTACGGCAAGCCGACAGTAACTACCCTCAAGAAAAATAAAAGAAAAAAATAGAACAACAATGCAACTAGATGACATGCAACTAAATGATATGCAAAAATAAAAGAAAATAAAAGAAAGAAAACTAGCCCTCATTTGCAACACGACATGTATATCATAAACGTCTACCAAATAATGATAGTTTACGATAAACGTCTATCGGGTAATTGCTAGTAAAGCGGGATAAGTAAGGGGTCGATCCACAGGGAAATGGGATGTTGAATCCAGTTTTATTAATTCCTTTCAATTGTTACTCACGAAAACAAATAAACGAAAGAACGAACATATAAACACATAGAAAAATAAACCTAAGCTAAGAATAATAAAAACGACCTAAACTAAAGATACATGGGATTAAACATTACACAAACTAAGTGATTTCAATTCAAGTTCATCTCATGATTTTAATTCAATATTGTGGTTTCACCTTTACACGAGATACGAACTCCTAATTCCTTAGTGAATCCGTTTCTCAAACTATGAATTCCTAATTCCTTAGTGAATTCAATTATCGATCTCTCCTCTCCCGAATGTTGAGACCAACTTCCATACAAAACGAAGATGTAGATTCAGGTTAACTCTCGTATTTTAGAATCTAACAACCTAGATAATTAATCCATTAATTTGTCACTAATTAACGATTAAAGATCCTATCTTTCTATGGTGATCTAGTTTACGCAACTTCCGTATGTTGTAAACATATCAATTAGTAAACAAATCTTTCGATATGAGTTCACACGATAGCATCATAATCATAGAACGATACAAAATAAATCAAAAATCATGAAGATAAACAAAGCTTGAATAAATCAAAAAGATGAACTCACATAGTTTATACAACGGATGATCCATGAATTGAAAACGAAAAAACGATCCTAATCTAACCTCGGATCACCCGAGCACAAGGCTCGGGTGACCGGCCTTGAGACTCCCAAAGTGCGGCTGCTCCTCTAGGTTTTAGTGTATGAGAAATTATGGTATGATTTAGGGTTGGGGCGCAGCTGCTTTATATAGATTTTTAGGTCGGCCAGGCTAAGTCGGCGGTGGACGCCCGTCCGTTTTGGGTGGACGCCCGTCCAACTGCTTTGGACTCAAGGGCAGACGCTCGTCCAAACAACGTCCAAACTCTCTGAATCACTTTTCCTCTTCTGGACGCCCGTCCAGCTTTTCAAACGCTCGTCCACCATGGACGCTCGTCCAATCTTACGGATGCCGGTTCGGTGGATCAATCAACTTGATTTCTTTCCTTAAATCTTCTATTCTTCCATAAATGTGATTGATTCCTTTCCAACTTCGAATTTGGCTCTCTAAAATCCTTTTTTCTATCATCAATGAGCATCTACAATTAAGGGAAAACATACCAAAGCGTAACACAATTCCAAAATCATATAAAATCATCATTTAAGCACATAATTCGTTACGTTTCGCAATTTAATTGAAAACATCATTTACTCAACATTTCAATATAAATCTCGATTTCTATGAAAAACATAAGAATATGGGGGAAATTGATATAAAATATATCTATAAAAATCATACAATTCGACCCTTAACCGAAAGAATACAACAAATATCTTACAAGAAAATGTCATAAAATACCACATGTCTTGAAATGAAATTACAACATAAAACTTGAAGGGGAAACAACATAGTCTAGTAAAAAGAAATATGATAAAAGCATAGCATGACAAGAGCATCAAAGATAATCTTCAAAGTCCTCGTCAAACTCCTGTTCAACTTGTTCATCTTCTTAACCCCAAACACAACAAACATGCATTTGAGGTAAGTACAAAGGTACTTAGCAAGAAATAAAAGCTATTGCATTAATTAGATTTCACAAAGAAGGACTTACATTGTTATTAAGTTATCTTTATATGACCGACTCAATTCTAGGGTTCACTTCATGCTCATCACCCATGCTATGACTAAACGTTTCTATCTTAACTCAAGTTTGTTACACCGGCATTCAAGGGCACCACGCATGGTGCTACCCACCATGAGGTATCGTTTGCAACCTATTAGTGGATCACACCAATAGCCACAGGTTAAGACCCGATAGTATACACGTTCGGCGAAGTCACTCTACCATTTAGCCGTTTATAGGCCAGTAGAGTTATTCACTTTATCTGACCGCCCACACATCGCGATATAGACATTTGCCTTACCAAGAATGTTACGATGTTTAGTCTTTTACTACACACTTATGTAAATTATTAACCATTAACTAGCCACCTAAGTGTTTTCAAGGTAAAAGTTCACTTAACAACTCTACTCCCTCTCTTAGACTCTAGACACAACACCCTAAACACGTACACAGACATTGATGAATACTAATTCATCAAAGCACAAGCCATTCATACCTTTCCGACGGTCCCGAACTTCAACTCTATGGAAGAGTACATTCGGTGCCGGAACTAAACGCATCAGAAGCTTAATCAAGGCTTGTTCATGTTCATTTAGTGTTATTAGATCAAGGGGTAACATATAGAACTCATCTCATAGCTTAAAACACTTAAAATAACAATTTAGACAGTGTTGGGGGTGCCAACACCTTTGGCGTGCGCCAAAACTACTTCAGAGACTTCACTAAACTCTCTGTTCAGGTCTGGGGGGAGCCAAAGCCTTTGGCGTGCGCCAAAATGCACCAGAAAGCTCACAGAACTCTCTGGAACAGGTTTGGGGGGCGCCAAACATGTTAGGGCGCGCCAAAATGGCCCAGACTGCACTATAATCAATTTTCTGCACTCTATCGATTTCTACCCAAAACCAACCAAGTTTAACATCATTCTAAACATCATAACAGCAGAAAAACTTTACTTTAACATCTCAGATCACCAAGCAATTGCATGATCACATTTAAACATGATTTCCACATCAAAGCACCCCAAAATAAAACCAAAACTTCACCAAATCATAACTAACACAATAGAGAAGATTTCCTTACTTGATCAAACACAATACCAAGGAAAACTTCATAAACTTTGCAGGCACTTCTCAAACTCCAACAAAACCTATTTGATCCACAACCAAATCACAAACTAATTAGGATCAAGGTTTCTAACTACTCAGAACTACGAATTACCCAACTTCTTCAACCAGACATGATCAAAACATGATGAATCCAAGATTAGGGCTATTTTCATACCTTGATGAAATCTGGAAATCTTAGTATCAAAACGATCCTTACCTTCTCACGATGCTCGATCTGCTATAGATGAATCTGAAAATGGAGTAGAAACGAGCAATGAATTTGAGAAAGTCCCTTGTCATCTTCCTTTGCTCACAATTTCAGAATTTACGTTAAAGCTTTTCTGATAACTCTATTTGATTAGTGGGGGGGTTATTTCCCAAATAAAACCTCCCACCACTTAAATTGTAATTAATTACTCTTAATTCCCCATAATTACAATTCAGCCCCAAAGAAGAATATATATATATTTTTCGAAAATTGTATATATATATATATATATATATATATATATATATATATATATATATATATATATATATATATATATATATATATACACACATACATATACTTACATTAAATTATAACTTAAAATCCATAAAAAAAATAAACATAATATTTCGTTCTCGCAAATTGACACGTCTGCCATTTCCCAAAAATCGGAATATTACAGATATGTAATGAAAATTTAAAATAGACACAGAATATTTGTATAATAAATGTAATATTCCCTAATACAGTCGAATGTGGATCACGCATTTATTTCCGGGTTCGGAACGGGGTCAAACCAGGTAATTGGGTTAAATCTCGCTTTCATATATATATATATATATATATATAAAAGCCTAAAACCGGTACGCATGCAGGGGATATGTGATAATATACAACATGACGTAAGAATGATTTTTTTATCGAAAGAAAGAATATGGAACGAGATGATTTACAGAAATGTTCAGGGTTCACATAAGTGATATTAGTTTATGTTAATCTACATGTTATGAAAAACTTGCACTTAGAAAAGACGTATTACATGACTGCATCGCATAAGTTTTTATTATCATTAGCAACGACCCAAATCCTCTTGGCCGCAACGGGCGGTTGATATTTGGTAGCCTTGTAACCTTGTCGTATCGTTCGATGAACACCAAAAAAAAATAAACTGTAGTAAATTATTATCGCATAGAAAGTTAAAACAACTAAATTCACCATTACAATGTAGAGACAAATTCGAAAAGTAAATTCATCATGGAAAACTGTAGTTAAAATAATAATTGAATAAAAAAAAAAAAAGGTTATGGCCAAAACGATTAAAAATCAAAGTTAGAATCTCAAATAGTATTATCATCTTTTCATTACATCAAATATCATCTCCTCATGTTTTAGCCAAACAAAGTCCATAAAATATCCATAAGAACTTGTATCCTTGAAGCCACCAAATATTTGTTCTTCAAAGGAAATGAACATGAACGAACAAGTGGAGTGCAACTACAGTTTCTGACATTTGGAAAACACCATACGCACTTTGAAGAACCAAATGATTATAAATACACTATTTCCTTCGCAATTTTCAAATTATTTCACTATTATTTTTGTCCAGAGACTAATGCATTTTGCTCAGCCAAATATAAAAAAAATGAACTCTTACATAGAAGCAAACTACGGTAAGCTCTATAAAATTAAAATCTACTAACAAAGTCCCAAAAACTATTTGATCACACTTAAAACTAAAAAGTTGTATGCCTAAGAGCACTTACATCAGATGCTCTAAATAAATACTTTAGTATATAATATTAAATACGTATTTTTTTAGTTTAGTGAATCTCTATTCAAGATAAAATACATCAGATCGATTCTTTATTTTATAAAATACGGTAAATATAAAAGAAAATTTACAGAATTTGGATAAATACTGTAGATGTAAAGGAAAATTTATAGACTCTGTATTTTACAGTGAAAAATAGAGTATCTGATGCAGTGTTATTTTTTCATTTGAAATCTCTAAAACACAGTTTTTGAAACATTTACGGTATCTATTGTAGGTGCTTGATGAGAGTCAACTTTAGTATACTCCGGTGCACGTTTTAACCCCCATTTACGACATTTTTTTTTTACTCTTTTCGGGTAGATTTAGACCTTTTATAGGGCAAAATCACATAGAGCGTGCACTTCGAGGCAAATCATCACATAGATGGTAAACCTCGTAATTTTGCGGTGTTTTTGACCCATTTCGAACCCTATTTATCCCGCGGAGTTATGCTCGGTATGTTGGTTGCTATGGAAATGCAGGAAATAGGTAACTCGTGAACCCGAAAGATGAGGTACGAGGCTTAGAAGGGATGGAAAAAGTTGAAGAAAAGTGAAGAATTGTGGGATCAACATGCAATGTGCATTGTTGGAGTTACCTATTTCCTGCTCAGTTTTCCCCTTTTTTGAAGAATTATGCTCGGTTTTCCCCTTTTTTGACCCCTACACTCATTTCTACACCTAATTTACTTAGATTAAACTCAATCTAACTTACATTTTAGCTCCTCTTCCTTTAATTTTGCACTTTGGCTCATCTTCTTCATCTTTGGACGTGGGTGTTGAAGAAACTTGATGTAAAGATGAATTTCTGCGATTTTGGTAATCAATTTCAGTTTTCCTTCTCTTTGATGGCTTTAATCCTTTCTTTGATTGTTATTTCTTGTTTGATGATGAGTAGCTAAACATATCATAGCTAAATCATGTGAAGATTGAAGAAATCTCCCTCCAATTGATGAAATTGAGAATGAGTAGTGCTTAATTGTTGTTGTATAGATGAACTTGTTCTTAGTGCTTGAATAGCTTGTACACATAGTTCATAATCACACACGCCACTTTTATAAATATATGTTGCGAAGGTGTGGGAAAAAAGGGTTTTAAGATCGTTTCTTATAATTGACATAGTTGTTTAGATTCGATTAGGAGACGACGTTTATCGGTTGAGAAATCGAGCGACTCTAGAGCGTTTATCTTGTTTCGGTCAGTTAAATCCTTAAAGGAAGAATGTTGAACCGGGCAAAAGGTACTAGGTTGTTGTATGGCGTCTAGTACTATCTTAGGAGTTTGCGCCCACGTATGAGTCGATATAATCGTAAGGTAGATTGGTTGGTTAAACTCATTCCCAAGTAATCGATTAGAGGGGTGAAAGTATTCAATTGGATCATGGTTTGGCTATGTCTCTCTCTATATATCTTTATACCTAGTTTAATTGTCGTTATAGTATAATTTAAAATGTAAACAACTGTTGGACATATTTCAAATTTAATGATGAGTGCCAGACTAGCTGTTATAAAGCAAAGGCAAAAAGATGTCTAGATCAAATGTATAGGTTTATTAGAGTTTGATCTTTGTATAAGTTTGATCAAACAAGCACTGTAAGTAGGTCAACTGACTTTATCAGCAGACCTGTCTAGGTCAGTAGAGTGTCTAGGTCAGTAGACTTACTAAGGACCTGCTGAAGATTGAAGGCTGAGGGTTCAAACTCAGTTATTGAAGGCTAAGGGATCAAACTTAGTATTTAAAGTCAAGGATATGGAATCAGAATTTAGGGAAGTCTGTGATGACCTAAAGTGATTACATATACCTTGTGTACAAGGTCTAAGTTCCATATGTTAAGTGGTGATTGGAACTTAGTTATGTTCAAAATGGTGTACTCTAACTTCACAATAAAAAGTTAGATGAGAAGAAGTCAGCTGAAGTGTTATTAAAACACAACAGACTTAAACCTCATGACAGATATGTACATCAGCAGGCTGATATACTTCAAATATTTGCTGAGTATAATTCTCGATTTAATCGTAGGTTACATTAGAATATTAAAAGGATAAGGATGGATTACAAGCCTTGATTTTGTCAACAAATCAATGGTCGAGATAAAAGGAACATTGGAAAGATTCAGAGCTTTATCCAATTGATACAAGTCAAAGGGTGGATAGTCTAAAAACGACAAAAAGCTGACTGACAGTGTCAGTCCTATGAACAGAGACAAAAAGCAAGTCAAGATGGAGACAAGTCTGAAACGGCTATGTTTGAAATTCAAACATAAGTCACAGGATTCTCACCTATAAATAGGAGACTCCTGATTCAGATACAAGTGATGAAGATGAAAAAATAGATGAACATATAATCCATACGAAGCTATCAAGTTAAATCAAGAAAATCACCCTGCTGACATACACTGAGCTTTAACTGACTGATCAAGAAATCTCTTCAAGTGTAACCTGCTATCAAGTTACATCAAGTATACACACTTGAAGACATCAAGCTGCGGATCATTTCATCCTGATCAAGCTGCTGACAACTAAATCATTTATTTTATTCAATCTTTCTTTTACAAGAAACCTGCTGAAGACAGAGAAGCATCTTTTGGGTGTCAAGAACTGTTGTGTGTGTGGTGGAGCTGGTGAAGAGGAAATCCTACCCTTCAAGGACCAGTGGAATACTTTGGAGCAGCAATCCTACCTGTTTCAAGTGTTCAGTTTGTGAAGCCATAGTCATTGGTGAAGGACAAACAGCTTAGGGATTTTTGTAACTGCAACCTCAAAGATCTTTAGTGAATTTCCTCCAACATCACAGGAGAAGAGTGGACTGACATGATTACACCACCTGGAACCACTATAAATCTTGCTTACTTACTTTCTGCATTTACTTTCTGTTATTTAGTATACTAATTACATCAACTTACTGAAACTAGCAACTGAATCACACACTTATACTACTGAGTATCCAATACTTAGTATTATTCTTTTAACAACAAGTAATAAGGCTTAAACTAAATGTATTCCGCTGCAACAAATTCAGTTACATCAACGGTCGACGGACTGCGAGTGGTCGACGGACTGCTAAGCGATCGCGAGGCTGCGACCTTGCTGAGTTTGTTAACTCCAAAAGTTTTAAGTGTTAAGTTTATTCACCGCCCCTATAAACTTAACCAAAGCCTTTTCAAGGGACCAACAATTGGTATCGGAGCTGTGCTTCTGTTCTGAAGTAATCCTATTTGTTGTACTTGTGAAAATTCTTTGAAAACTTTTTCAAGTTCTGATTTTCAAAGCTTTGCATCTTGGATAACAACCAGTATGCTAGAACTATGTTGTTGTGCTCTCTAGATCGTTTTGATGAGTATAAACATCGTATGTAGGCTTATTTAGCTGCAACGCATGATGAAATGATGGATGTGCTGACTGATGGACCACTGGAGATCACAAAGGCCATAACAGTGGGCGGTGAAACTCAGTATGTTCCAAAGCCAAAAAGAGAATGGGGTGCTGAAGATAGAAAAAGAGCAAACCTCAACAATATTGCTATTGATATCATTTACAGAACCTTGGATAGAAATATGTACATGAAAGTGAAGGATTGCAAAACTACAAAGGAACTTTGGGAAAAATTACAACTTATCTGTAAAGGCACTGATGCTATCAAGAAAAACAAAGTCAGTGTAGCCAAAAGAAAGTTCCAAGATTTCAAAATGAAATCAAATGAAACCATTGAACAAATGGAGTCAAGTTAATGCTATCATGGATGAACTCACCCTACTGAATGTAGTATACACAAAGGAAGAGATCAATACAAGAATTTTGGAAGCCCTACCTGCAAAGGAAGTTTGGGAGATGAAGGTTATTGCCATAGAAGAGTCCAGGAGACTACATGAAGAGGATACCTTCAAATTTTTTTCAGATCTCAAGGCATATGAATTCAGTAAGAAACTTGTTCCTGATACTGAAAAGGAAGAACCAAAGACTACTGCATTGGCTGCCGCACATAAAGAAGAATCATCAGGTGGTCAAGATGATCTACTGGATGAAATGCAAGAGCAAATAGCCCTACTGAGCAAGAAGATCAGAATGATGAAATCAGGAAGGGGTTCTCCAAGGAATTTCACCAAGAAATCAAGTGAAAAGAAGAAGGAAGAATCCAAGAAAGACAATGATTATTTGTGCTTTCATTGCAAGAAACTAGGACACTTCAAACCTGAATGTCCTGACTTGAAACAGAAAAAGGAACCTGATTATCTGTGCTTCAACTGCAAGAAACCTGGACATTTCAGACCTGATTGTCCGGACCTCTGCGAAGAACAAAAATCAGCAAAGAAGATCTGGCAAGAAAGCAATGGTTGCTGATGATGAATCTGGCTATGAAGTGGAATCAGAAAAAGTAAATGAATGAATCAGATGACACTGCACTCATAGCTTATATGGATGATTATGCTTTAATGACAAATATGGATGAGACTGAGGAGGTATAAAATTATGTATCTGTAAATACTCCTGCTAAAAGTGATTGTGATTCTACTTGTGGTTCAAATCCTAAAATTTTTGATAGTGAAGAGCCTTTGGATGCCATCCTTAATCAACTGAGGAAAATACAATCTGGTTATGAGATTGTGAAGGCTGAAAAGAAGCACTTCAAGCATAAATTCAAAAATTAAATGCTGAATTAAGAATTCTCAAAGGTAAGGAAAAAGATTATGGACAGACTCAACATAAGTCTATTGTACCTTCAGTAGCTGTTGAATCTGCTGCACAATCTAGTTCCACCACTGCATTCAAATATGGAAATCCTTATAGTGATAGAACAGGCCTTGGATTTGAAACTCACCAATCTACTAAGGGTGGATCCTGTTAGGTGTGATGCCCGAAAGACAATTTTGTAATTGTTTTATTTAATAAATGAAATGATGTTATTATTCATATTTATTATTCTCATATTCACCGATGTGACAATAGTATTTACACTACAGAAAACCCTAAAGTATATCGTTTATGTAATCACTTAACTCGGTGTATGGTATATACACGGGAGGATTGAGTTAGTGAAGATGTACTTAAAATACAATTAGCCCGTAGTGAAGTTAATCGAGAGTATCGGGTCTCTCCTTTAACGTGCTATTAATGCGCCCGAACACGATAGGTGTGATTGTCTTATCCGGACTTTCGGTTAAGAGAACCTAATGGGGCATTTATATATGATAGATATATCATATAGGGTGGACCGATTTGATTAGAGTTCACGATATAATTCCGTAATCGAGAAGTCTTATCGAATCAATGGATGATCATATTTATGGATATATCTTAATCCCGAGGTGATCACGAGTCAACTCGCTTGAATCGGTATGAAGTTTGACTTGACGGTTAAGGATTACACCGAGTCCGTGGTCCGAATTACCCCATCTTGGCATTGTCTTGGATTGAGTGAGTAGTACGTGTTATCACGGATACGGAATCCATTCCTTCCATTTATGGAAGTAGATAGACAGTTCCCTTATTTGTTAATCCTAGAAGCGATCGATCGTACGAGTTCATATTACAACGATTAGCTACCGGTGAGTTGTATGAATTAATTGATCACTAGGGGGTTAATGGTAAATAAGGATAAGAGGTTCTTAAAAGGGTTAACGGTAACTTCCCGATTTAGAATGAACGATCTATGGAGGATTAATCCATATGTAATGATTATATCAATGGACGCTTATTATTATTCTCGTGAGGAGATAAATATAATCTTATAATCGGAGGAGTGCGATCACGGGATTATGGTGGCATATTCTGTGATTGATTTATCGAATATAATTATTCTATAATTATTTATTTGATTTATCGGAGCCGCTGATTATTAGTCCATGGTCCCCGACGTGCCTCCTAATATAGCATAGCTATTCTCGGACGTCGAATCCTAATAATATTAATTTAGTTCTTGTTGGACTTTATTAAAACGATATGTGAATTAATTGTTTAGTGGACTATTAAATTAGTTGGGCTAAATAATTAAATATGTGGAAAAGACTTTTTTCACAAACTTGGCCCAAAATGGTGTTGGCCGAAATTAAACCCTAAGGGATTTGATATTGGCGCCTCATGCACTTGATTATTGACTAAGAAATTATTTTCTTGTGATTAATAAGACATGTGCATAAAATATTTATTGGATAAATATTTATGGTAAATAATAAAGATAAATATTATTCTAGATTTGTTCTAGAATATTATGGAATTATCTTTTATTAAAGGATTTATTTTGTTTGATAAATAAAAATCCTTGGAGGCTAAGTTTTACTCTCCTATATAAAGAGAGTTCTCCCAAGCCTCAACACACACATAAAAATTCGACATACACCTTTTAGTAAGGAGTAAAGAATTTCGGCCAAGGAGATTTGGGGAGAAATCTTGGAGATTTTTCCGGTAGCATATCGGAAGGGTTCGAGTCGAGAATTCCTTCCACCGGGAATTGCTTGGATCACACGATCGGAAGAGCGTGGTGCTCTTCACATCTTCACATTCATCCTTTGCGGTTCTTCAACTTGAATTTAGAGATTCAAGAGGTATGATCTACATCCCCCTTGTAGAATAGATCTAGTTGTTTTATTACGCATATTATATAGATCTAGATCCATAAATCGCTTCCGTTGCGGATGGTATTACTAACAGTGGTAGCAGAGCCCATGGTTGATCTATATTTATACGTATAAAATATTAGATCTAGGAGTGGTAAAACATGTAGATTTTTTTTTTGTCCCAATTTTTTTTTAAAAAATAGGGCCGACGCATGATTTTTTTTATTTTATGTTATGAATGTCTTGGTTGAAGAGATGGATTGGGGTTGGTACTGTTTACTCGTTAGATCTATTGTAGCTCCTTTGTTTAGCAACAATTGAGCATAGGAATTGTATTTTTTTTATGTCTTTCTTTTCGAAATTTATGTAAAAAGTAGCATCTTTTATTGTTATTTTGATTATCCGGGCTGGAAAAGATGAAGATCTTGCTGAAAAATTGAAGATCAAGACGAAACCCAAGGTATGAACGAGGAGAAACGGATGAATTTTATTAAAAATCTGCTACAGGACTTTCTGCGACGCTGAAAAGCGTCACTAAAAGTCCTGTTTAATAAATATATGCGGCTAGGGTTTTATTTTAGATGCGGCTGCACTATTTTTTTGTGACCTAAATTTTTTTTTATTCAACAGCCGTATGAAAGAAAAAAAATTTTATTTTTTTGGAAAATAATTAAAAGCAGCCGCATGTAATATATAATAAAATAAAATATATGATTAATTAAAATAAATTGGATTTATTTAATTAAAAAGACCTTTTCTCCTCTCGGGTGTTCGTGGTTCGTGTTCCGGCGGTTCGAGTTCAAGATTCGAAGATCAAGACTCGAAGACAAGAAGATTGTAATTTATTTTTCCTAGGATAGATTAGTTACGGGGGTACCAACAATCCATCTCGGTGTTTAAATTTCCGCAATTTATTTTTTATGTGTTCGATCATAAAATAGATATAAAATCGGAATTGCCATGACATGCATCATATCATAAATCCACTCCATGCATACATGTAGAATTTTAATTTTGGTAATTAAAATAGGCATGTATTCAAACTCGTGTAATTAGTTGAAATTTAATTAATACGTGGTAATTAATGAATTTAGTAACTAATTAATGATCCGAGGACGGGTTATGAAATCGTTAGGCTTTTCGGTGTGTGTTCTCGGTGAACCGCCTTAAAGCCCAAACGAGATCACGTTTTCAATTCGTAGTGTCTACGAGATTGAATGATGGTAAAAGAACAAAAAATCTTGGATAAAAACGGTTCGCTTATAGGTTGGGTGGTCAACTGAGCTAGGCTCGACCGACTTAACCCTCCTAGTGTGATGTATGCACGGGGGTCCGGCAAGACTAAGCTACACCTGGGAACGGAGGGGTGATTCCTTCTTATCTCAATGAGTCTGTCTTGACCCGATTTCGTCCGACTGTCACATATGTTCCAATGAATAGGACGGGTAGGCTTACCTACGTTACCGACACCATTCGGAATCCTTGATTTGATGAGCTTTTATGATAACATCAAAAAGACGTGGTTAGTTAACCCACAACCACTTCCAAATTATTGAGTGGGAGCGGGGGAGGCGGCGACGGCCAACCCCACGGCCTCTACTATAGATACAAGTAAGTGAGAGAAGGGTGACGCCTCGAGGCGCTTTGATTTCGTCCCCCTAAGGATGGTGTTCGCCCCTATCAACATTCATGGCTTGGTCTCCGAAAGGATAGGTTTTACGGGTACTCGTCGGGTCACCGACCTATCCTAAGACGGCATACTCGGGGCGTACCTAAGAGAACCGATATAGTAGGTCACACTCATCATGGGTATTCTTGATAATATCTAGGCTAAAAAAGGAAGGTAGTCAATGAATAAAGGGATGTTCGATTCCCGTGGGATGTTTGATTCTCACAAGTTATTCATTGATGAGATTGTCTCGATTTAACCGTCATCTCTTTGACCTACCCTAAGGTGGCACTGAGATGCGAGGTTAAAACCTTGGAATGGTAGAGTAGACTTACTTTTTAGTTTACAATTCCTAAAATTTAATATAGTAGTGTTAAACTTGAATTAATACATGTCATTTTATTTTCAGCAAAATGTACGCTCAAATTTCGCTTTCTGTCGAAAAATTAACGGGAAACAACTTTAAGAAATGGAAGAGTAACTTAAACGTGGTGCTCACGTATGAGAATGTGCAACATGTACTTACTTCGAATGCCCTACGCCGGCGATCCAAAAACACGGTAAAGGCGAGATCGAACGGCGTAATCACTTTGGATCGAAGCGGATAACCGGGCTCGTGGGATCATCCCGGCGGCGGTGTCGGAGGTTATTAGGACCCAGATTGAAGAGTTTGAGTACGCGGGAGAAATCATGCGGAAACTTACTACGATGTTTGGATCACCTAGCAACCAAGCAAGACACGATGCCATCGGGTTGGCCGTCAACACGAAATTGAAGAAAGGTCAAGCGGTGAATGGTCATGTTCGAATATGATCGGTTACTTCAATGACGCCGGTATTCATGGATCAAAGTTCGATGAAGCAACTCAAGTATCAATGATTTTGGAATCGTTGACTCCACGAGTTTATCCCGTTCAAAACTCGCATATCGATGGGCAAATATGAGTTGACCATGACACGATCCGAATGAACCGACTATCTACGAGGGCCTGCTATCGAAAGATAAGGTCCAAGTAGGGGATAAGAAAAGTGAAGCCAATATGGCCGAAGCCAGGTCATCAAAAAAGCCTAAGGCGAAACCGAAGAAGAAGGGTAGTGTTGCACCCGTGCCCAAGCCAATGAAGAAAAAGGCTGCCAAGAAAGTTGACGAGTCCAAGCCCAAGGGAAAATGCTTTTCTTGTAAGGAGGTAGGACATTGGCGACGCCATTGTCCCGAATACCTTCGTGATGTGAAAGATGGCAAAGTCAAGGTGCCGTCGGGAAAGATAAGAAAGGTAATTTGGAATTACTATTCTTGGAATCTCTTAATGTAGCTAAAGATGTGTCCACTTGGATACTTGATACCGGAGCTACTAACCATGTATGTTCTTCATTGCGGATTCTTAGTTCGTACGAGGAGTGGAAGAGGGTTCTCAAGTGACGCGAGTAGTCTTTGGGCGCTCATTTCGGCTAAAGCGATGGGAGTTTGTGGACTTGCATTTTAATAATAGAATTTTACATTTAGACAATGTTTATTTTATTCCCAATTTCGGGAGAAATTTGATTTCTTATTCGCCTTAGTTGAACAATCATTTTCTCGTTTCAAGTTTGAATGGTGAATTTGTTATTTCAAAGAATGGCTTTGAATTGTGTTCAACTATAAATGAAAATGGTTTATATTTTGTAAGACCACATAAAGCTCCCCTACTTAATACCGAAATGTTTAAAAGCTGCTCATCAAAGATCCGCAAAAAGGCGAGAAAGTTTCTCAAGTAAAAGAAGATAAAACATACCGTGGCATCTAAGGCTTGGCCATATTTCCTTGGAAAGACTCAAAAGACTTGAAAAGGTTAATGCCTTAGGTGAGTCATCCGTTGACACGCCGCCTGTCCGCGAGTGTTGCCTGGAGGGAAAAATGACTAAGCGTCCCTTCTCATCAAAGGGTAATAGAGCCACGGGAACTCTAGACTTAGTGCATTCGGACCTTTCGGTCCGATGAACGTACAAGCTAGAGGCGGATACGAGTACTTTGTGACTTTCATTGATGATTACTCGAGATTCGGTTATGTTTATCCGTCGCATAGAAAGTCCGAGGCTTTTGGAAAGTTCAAGGAGTTCCAAGCGAAGCCGAAAGGCAACTAGGCAAGTCATTGAAATGCCTCCGCTCGGATCGTGGAGGTGAGTATTTAGATGCGAGTTCATTGACTACTTGGCTGAAAAAGGAATTTGTTTCCAACGTTCGGCGCCTAGGACACCTCGGCAAAACGGAGTTCGAGAGGAGAAACAGGACATTGATCAACATGGTTAGATCAATGATGAGCTACGCCTCACTACCTATATCCTTTTGGGGTTATGCTTTAGAAGCGGCGGTCTACATTTTGAATGCGGTACCGTCAAAGTCCGTCGAAAAGACACCCATTGAGATGTGGTCCGGACATCGCGAAAGCCTTCGTCACTTCCGCATATGGGGTTGTCCCGCACACGTGCTGATGGACAAGACTACCAAGCTACAATCACGTACGAAAGTATGTTTGTTTGTAGGCTATGCAAAAGGTACACGTGGTGGTCTATTTTACGATCCGGAAGATAACAAAGTGCTAGTCTCGACTAACGCTACGTTTTTGGAGGAAAGTTATATGAAAGACCACGGACCTCGAAGTACAATTGTACTAGAGGAATTACTCTCCGATGACATCGGGCCTATTGTGGGCGCGATGTTCCTGTAAACAACACTAATAATACAACGATCACTTCCGACATTCTGTTCCACCCGGACGTCTTGCGAGAGTGGTTCGGCCACCGGCTCGGTACGGCATGGATTTAGAGGCAAACGTAGTCGCCTCGATGGGGTGGAAGATGATCCTCCGACCTATAAGAAGGCCTTCTTGGATCACGATAAGGATAAATGGATTGACGCAATGAATCGGGAGATGGAGTCTATGTACTCTAACTCGGTCCGGAAACTTGTAGAACTTCCTCGGGGTGAAAGGCCCATTGGTTGTAAATGGCTCTACAAGCGAAAGAGAGGAGTAGATGGGAAGGTTGAAACCTTCAAAGCACGGTGGTAGCCAAAGGTTACACACAGCGAGAGGGTATAGACTACGAGGAAACCTTCTCACCTGTGGCCATGATGAAAACCATCCGCATCCTCCTTTCGATTGCTGCATGTCTGGATTATGAAATCTGGCAAATGGATGTCAAGACAGCGTTTCTAAACGGCTTTCTTGACAAGGAAATCTATATGCAGCAACCAGAGGGATTCATTGAAGAAGGTCGAGAGCACATGGTGTGCAAGTTGCTCAGATCCATTTATGGGTTGAAGCAAGCATCTCGTTCCGGTATCATAGATTCGATCACACGATCAAGTCTTATGATTTCGAACAACACTTTGCTTTGAATCTTGTGTATACAAGAAGGTTATCAAAGATAGTGTTGTATTTCTAGTGTTGTACGTTGATGACATACTCCTAATTGGCAACGATAAGGGGATGATGTCCGACGTGAAAAGTTGGTTGACCACGCAATTCCAAATGAAAGATTTGGGAGAAGCGAGTTATGTTCTAGGGATCCAAATTATAAGGGATCGTAAGAACATGATGTTAGCTCGTCCCAAGCAACTTATATAGATAAGGTGTGC
Source organism: Gentiana straminea (assembly GCA_036785695.1). NCBI lineage: Eukaryota > Viridiplantae > Streptophyta > Magnoliopsida > Gentianales > Gentianaceae > Gentiana > Gentiana straminea. Next base: position 7,230,006 of record JAVUPR010000243.1, read on the forward strand.
CGGCACGCTTCGGTATGGAGAACGCAAAGAAGGGTTTTCTACCAACCCGTCACGGCGTTTACCTATCTAAGTCTCGGGGCCTCAAACCCCCGAAGAGGCCGAAGCTATGGGAAGAGTGCCATATGCCTCGGCCGTTGGTAGTCTTATGTATGCTATGAGGTGTACGAGACCCGACATTTGTTACGGCGTTGGATTAGTCGGCCGTTTTCGGTCAAATCCGGGGCAACCGCACGGACGACGATAAAGAATCTCATCAAATATTTGAAGAGAACCGAAATTATATGCTCGTCTATTCGAGTGGGAGTTTGGAGCTAGCGGGGTACACCGATTCGATTTTCGGTCGGACGAGAGATGATTCTAAATCTACCTCTCGGTTCGGTGTTTACGCTTGGTGGCGGTGCGGTAGAATGGAGAAGCCAAAAGCAATCCAAAGACACGGCCGATTCAACAATGGAAGCGAGTTCATAGCGGCCTCGGAGGCGGCTAAAGAAGCGATTTGGTTAAGAAAGTTCATCGGCGGATTAGGCGTTGTCCCGAATGCGAAGATCCTATTACTCTCTATTGTGATAACAATTGGGCCATTGCCAACTCTAGAGAACCTCGAAAGCACAGTAAGTCGAAGCATATAGAGAGAAAATGTTTGGGTGATCAACGATTTTGTCGATAGAGGGGACATTTCCGTCAAGAAAATCGCCTCCGCCGATAATCCCGCTCGATCCATTCACCAAGACGCCGTCGATTGAAGCTTTTAGTCGACACTTGGAGACTATAGGTATTAGAGACATGTCTCATTTGCTTTAGAGCAAGTGGGAGTGATAGTTTGCTGTATTTTTTAATAATAGGGTGTGCTCTAAAACAATTAATCACATGCTTTCGTGCAAGTGGGAGATTGTTAGGTGTGATGCCCGAAAGACAATTTTGTAATTGTTTTATTTAATAAATGAAATGATGTTATTATTCATATTTATTATTCTCATATTCACCGATGTGACAATAGTATTTACACTACAGAAAACCCTAAAGTATATCGTTTATGTAATCACTTAACTCGGTGTATGGTATATACACGGGAGGATTGAGTTAGTGAAGATGTACTTAAAATACAATTAGCCCGTAGTGAAGTTAATCGAGAGTATCGGGTCTCTCCTTTAACGTGCTATTAATGCGCCCAGAACACGATAGGTGTGATTGTCTTATCCGGACTTTCGGTTAATAGAACCTAATGGGGCATTTATATATGACAGATATATCATATAGGGCTGGACCGATTTGATTAGAGTTCACGATATAATTCCGTAATCGAGAAGTCTTATCGAATCAATGGATGATCATATTTATGGATATATCTTAATCCCGAGGTGATCACGAGTCAACCGCTTGAATCGGTATGAAGTTTGACTTGACGGTTAAGGATTACACCGAGTCCGTGGTCCGAATTACCCCATCTTGGCATTGTACTTGGATTGAGTGAGTAGTACGTGTTATCACGGATACGGAATCCATTCCTTCCATTTATGGAAGTAGATGACAGTTCCCTTATTTGTTAATCCTAGAAACCGATCGATCGTACGAGTTCATATTACACCGATTAGCTACCAAAGTGAGTTGTATGAATTAATTGATCACTAGGGGTTAATGGTAAATAAGGATAAGAGGTTCTTAAAAGGGTTAACGGTAACTTCCCGATTTAGAATGAACGACGGTCTATGGAGGATTAATCCATATGTAATGATTATATCAATGGACGCTTATTATTATTCTCGTGAAGAGATAAATATAATCTTATAATCGGAGGAGTGCGATCACGGGATTATGGTGGCATATTCCCGTGATTGATTTATCGAATATAATTATTCTATAATTATTTATTTGATTTATCGGAGCCGCTGATTATTAGTCCATGGTCCCCGACGTGCCTCCTAATATAGCATAGCTATTCTCGGACGTCGAATCCTAATAATATTAATTTAGTTCTTGTTGGACTTTATTAAAACGATATGTGAATTAATTGTTTAGTGGACTATTAAATTAGTTGGGCTAAATAATTAAATATGTGGAAAAGACTTTTTTCACAAACTTGGCCCAAAATGGTGTTGGCCGAAATTAAACCCTAAGGGATTTGATATTGGCGCCTCATGCACTTGATTATTGACTAAGAAATTATTTTCTTGTGATTAATAAGACATGTGCATAAAATATTTATTGGATAAATATTTATGGTAAATAATAAAGATAAATATTATTCTAGATTTGTTCTAGAATATTATGGAATTATCTTTTATTAAAGGACTTATTTTGTTTGATAAATAAAAATCCTTGGAGGCTAAGTTTTACTCTCCTATATAAAGAGAGTTCTCCCAAGCCTCAACACACACATAAAAATTCGACATACACCTTTTAGTAAGGAGTAAAGAATTTCGGCCAAGGGAGATTTGGGGAGAAATCTTGGAGATTTTTCCGGTAGCATATCGGAAGGGTTCGAGTCGAGAATTCCACCGGGAATTGCTTGGATCACACGATCGGAAGACTGTGGTGCTCTTCACATCTTCACATTCATCCTTTGCGGTTCTTCAACTTGAATTTAGAGATTCAAGAGGTATGATCTACATCCCCCTTGTAGAATAGATCTAGTTGTTTTATTACGCATATTATATAGATCTAGATCCATAAATCGCTTCCTTTGCGGATGGTATTACTAACAGATCCAGTAAGGCTATTGAACCTAGTACCAGAATTGGCCTTAAGTTTGTGCCTGCACATGATCCAACTCCCAGAAGAGTTGCTGAGGCAGTAAATCCTACGAGAATGCTTCAAAGAAGCAAAATCAGAAGTCAAAAAGGTCAACAACACCTAACAAAAAGGGTAAATCCAAGGGTAGGACTGCTAGACCTTCTAGACCTGCTGATAGCAGACCTGTTGCTAAGTCTGCTGGACCACAAAAGGGCAAAAGTCATAAATATTCCAAGGATAAGAATCCTAAACCTAAAAATGTTAATCATTCTAGGGTTACTTATCTCAGGGGGGAAAGGTAGATTGTTCCCTACTGATGATGATTGGAATATTCCTGCCCCTACTGCTAGAAACAATACACATAACCATAATGCTAGGGTAAAACCTCAGCAATGGAATCAGCAGAGGACTTAGCAGGGACCTCAGCAGACTCCATATTACAGGGTTGTTCCTAACAGACATCAACCTTATGGTCATGTTAATGCTTCTAACAAAAGAAATCACATCAAACAGCATTATGCACCAAAAGGCCAGAAATCTTATGTGAATCCTACACAACCAAATGTTAGATTTTATGGAAATATGGGATACATATATGAACAAAAGCGTAATGCTTTTCAAAGAAGACCTTATGGAAATTTGCCAAGGGTCATGCTTACCACTGACCACTATGGACCCAAACAATTTTGGGTACCTAAAACACATTAACTTTTCTTTGTAGGGTGTCTGGTACTTTGACAATGGATGTTTCAGACATATGACAAAGAATAAGAATTGTTTGACAAACTATGTGGCAAAGGATGGTCCAAGAGTGAATTTTGGCAACAAGAACACACCAGGATACACAAGAGGATATGGAACACTGGTGAGGAATGGATTGACTATCAGAAATGTTGCATTTGTGGAAGGACTGGACTACAACCTACCGAGCACTGGACAATTTTGTGACATGGGTTACAAGGTCACTTTTGACAAAGGCTACATGTATTGTCATTAGTGAAAGAGGTGAACAAGTTGTGTTGGCTGGAAGGAGACAACAAAACATGTATGTTGTGTCTTGGTCTACTGATGTTCCAGAAACATGCCTGATTGTGCATACCAAGTCAGAACTAAATTGGTTGTGGCATAAAAAGTTGAATCATCTCAATTTTGATGATATAAATCAATTGGTGAAAAAGAAGTCGGTGATTGTTTTACCTGAGATCACATTAAAAAAGGATGCTATATGTGATGCATGTCAGCAAACTAAACAAACAAAGTCAAGCTTCAAGTCAAAGACTAAACAATCAACAAAAAGAGTTTTGGAGCTGATGCATATGGATCTATTTGGACCAGTAATACCAACAAGTGTAACAGGAAAGAAGTACACTCTGGTAGTTGTGGATGATTATTCAAGATACACTTGGGTAGTATTTATGAATAAGAAAAGTGAAACACTTCAAAAGATGCCTGAACTTTTGAAGAGATTGCAAAAAGAGAAAAGTTTAACAATAGTGAAGATCAGATCAGACAAGAGTACTGAGTTTCTCAATAAAGTCATAAGAGAATATTGTGAACAAAATGGTGTGCTGCATCAATTAGCAGCTGTTGGAACACCTCAGCAAAATGGGGTTGCTGAAAAAAGAAACAGGACATTGAAAGAAGCAGGGAGGACTATGATTTGTGAAGCATAACTACCTAAAAGATATTGGGCTGAAGCAATCAATACAACATGCTATACACAAAATAGGACCTCAGTAAACAAAAAGCTACTGAAGACGCCTTATGAGATATGGAATGGAAGAAAACCAAATATATCTTATTTCCATCCATTTGGAAGCAAGTGTTTTATTTTTAATCATAAGGAACAACTGAAGACATTCCAACCTAAATCAGATGAATGAATCTTCTTAGGATATTCTTCAGTCAGCAAGGCATTCAGGGTACTGAACAAGAGGACATTGAAACAGGAAGAATCCATACATGTTCTAAGTTTACTGGAATGGAAGATGAAGTTTCAGAACCTGCTGAAAATCTCCAAGTTACTGATCCAGAATATGTTGATCTTTTGGAAAAGATAAATGACTTAAAAGTTTTTGACTCTGCCCCTGCTGAAGAACCTGCTGGTAACACTACTGATGCAACAACAGATGCAGTTCAAGGATCTACTGACCCCCCTACTGAAGCAACAATAGAGCCTACTGAAGATGAAGCTCCTGTAAATCAAACAAATCAAGATTTACAATGGTTAAAGGACCACCCTGCTGAACAAGTAATTGGCAATATACAGCAAGGTGTAAGGACTATAAGACAATTGGAAGCAATGTTTACTTGTTTTCTATCTCAAATAGAGCCTAAAGTTGTTGAATAAGCAATATTGATCCAGATTGGATAATTGCTATGCAAGAAGAATTAAATGAGTTTGAAAGAAACCAAGTTTGGACACTAGTGGAAAGGCCTAGTCATGCAAACATAATTGGAACTAAATGGGTATACAGAAATAAGTTGGATGAATCTGGTACCATTGTAAGGAACAAGGCCAGACTAGTGGCAAAAGGCTATTCTCAAGCAGAAGGAATAGACTTTGATGAGACATATGCCCCAGTTGCAAGATTGGAAGCTATAAGATTATTCTTGACATATGTTGCCTCCAAAAACTTCAAAGTATACCAGATGGATGTCAAAAGTGCATTTTTGAATGGCATTCTGGAGGAAGAGTTTTATGTTCAGCAACCTCCTGCTTTTAAAGTTAAAGATCAAGAAGATAAAGTGTACAGACTCAACAAGGCACTTTATGGTATGAAACAAGCACCAAGAGCATGGTATGAAACCCTATCTCAGTTCTTGGTGGATAATGGTTTTACCAAAGGTACCATTGACAAGACTCTTTTCAGAATCAATGAAGGGGACATCACCCTGCTGGTGCAAATTTATGTGGATGACATAATTTTTGGTTCTGAAAATGAATTGCTATGTGAAAAGTTTGCTAATGTTATGAAAAGCAAGTTCCAAATGAGTATGATGGGAGAGATGAACTACTTTTTAGGATTACAAGTCAAACAGATGAAAGATGGAATCTTCATTCATCAAACTAAATATACCAATGAGCTACTAAAGAAGTTTGGTATGGAAAATAGTACCAAGGTATCAACTCCTATGAGTACTAGCATCAGATTGGATGAAGATAAGGAAAGCAAAGATGTTGATCAGACTTTATACAGAATGATGATAGGCAGTGTGATATACCTCACTGCCAACAGACCTGGTATATCCTTTGCAGTAGGTGTTTGTGCAAGTTTTCAATCAAAACCAAAGGAAAGTCACTTAGCTGCAGTCAAGAGGATTCTCAAGTATCTAAAAGAGACTTTGGGAGTAGGGATATGGTATTCCAAAGATGAAAGCTTCAAAGTTATATCCTACTCAGATTCTGATTATGCTGGGTGCAAGATTGATAGAAAAAGCACCACAGAAACTTGTCAGTTGATGGGAAATAGACTTGTTTCCTAGTTTAGCAAGAAACAGAATTCAATATCCACTTCCACTGTTGTAGCTGAATACATTGCTTTTGGAAGCTGCTGTGCACAAATACTTTGGTTAAGACAACAATTAAGGGATTATGGAATTGAAGAAAGAGAAATTCCTATAATGTGTGATAACACAAGTGCAATTGCAATCACAGAAAATCCTGTTTTGCACTCAAGAACGAAGCACATTGATGTGAGACATCATTTTATAAGAAATCATGTTGAGAAAAAGATGTCGTGGTTCTTTACATCCCTACTGAAGATCAACTTACTGACATATTTACAAAACCATTGAATAATGAAAGATTTGCTAAGTTAAGAACCGAACTTGGCATCATAAAAGTTGACTGATATGTTAATGATCAGCAGTGTACCGGAATTCACCAAGGGGATTATTTTTTGCCCTGTTGGGTGAGCTCACTTGGCAGACTAGTCATTGGTATCAACAATTCCATGTACTTAAGTTAGTTTGGACAATTGAGCAAATGAAGTTGCCAAGGGGATTGGTCTTTGTCCTGTTGGGTGAGCTCACTTGATAGATCAGTCATTGGTATTAAACTTCATCTTCTATTATCAGTTGGACAAAACAAGAGTGTATGAAGATCAGCAGAGTAATCCGTCAGCAGGCTGCTGAGCCATATTATGTCAGTAGGCTTCTGAGCCAACTCTACTGAAGACCAAGTCTGCTGGAGTATGCGTTAGAAGACAGTCAAACTTTAATGAAAGTCAACAGTAAACGGATATTATTCTTATCCATTATAACTACGGTTACAATATCCAACAGTTACAACTCTTTATGGGATAAGTTAGTGAGACACGTGGCAACATCACATTTATTCCAACTTTAATCGTGGTTAAATGCTACAGAACGTGTACGGTACTTGCCTGACAGTTATCAACCACTACCTTTCCTTATTTATATAGACATACACACAGAAGATACTTACAGACCTCAGATCGATTTTGTCCGAAAATATACAAGTGTGAACACAGATTTGCAACTTTTCGTCTTCATCTTTCTTGAATCTATACAATGGCAGATAAAGGAGATGTTCATATTAGAACAAGCCAAAGTGTTAGAGGCTTTGTAACTGATGCTAACAAGACATAATTAGCCATCAACATTGGTAGAAGGATAAGGAGATACGAAGGACTGGAAGATGTTCTAAATCTGAGATTAGATAGCATCTCATACACCAATGTTGTTAATTTCTGGAAGAATATAGTGATAAGAGATGAAAGAGAGGCATTCACTACAATAGTCAATGCCCAGCAGATCTAAATAACCTCAAATCTGCTGAGGAAGGTGTTCGGATTTGGACCTAAAAATGGTGCTCCTACAAATCCTGAATCAATGAAGTTGGCAAGACTGGAGTTTGTTGATTCAATCAAGAAAAACAAGTCCATACCATCAACACTGAGTATCAATATGAATCATATCAGATTGGAGTATAATCTGCTAAGCAAGATTATTGCCAAGAATGTTCTTGGATTTAGTGGAAGTCTTGATACTCTCTCTGGACCGAAGATAGACATGCTGATATTCATATGCAAGAGCATGAAGTTTGATTGGGCTAGATTCTTTGTTCAGTACATGAAGAAAGTGGTGACAGAAGATAGAGATGGAACAAGGAAGTCCAAAACAAAACCACTGGGTTTGTTGGTACAGGCCCTACTGACTCACTTGCAGATTGCTGATGTTGCACCTGCAAAGATCAACAAGTCTAGGTACAAACCAGAAATAAATGACCATATTCCTGGTTTGGATGATGATGAAGAAGATGATGATGAGGAATCTGAAAGTGACAATGATGGTGATGATAATGATGGTGGTGGGCAGGCTAAACAAGTTACACAACCTACTGCACCAAAGAAGCTTGTGGAGAAAAGAAAGGCTGCTGATACAGGATAGATAACTGAGTTATTAAAGCCTAAAAAGACAAGGCAACAACCAGTAGACATTGAGGAGTCTATTGTGGCTCAAGTTGAAGCTGAAGCTACTGAGCCTGCTGGAGCTACAAAGAAAACCACTGCTGAGATTTTAAGAGAACAACAAAAAGAAGATAGAAGAAAAAGGAAAGCTAGCTGAAATTGAGGAGCAACCTGCAAAAAGAAGGAAACGGGTTGTGAAGAAGAAGGTTCATGGAAAGGGCAAAGAATTAAGGGTTATGGAGGCCCAAAAAGAAGCAGAAGAAGATGATGTTGTTGAAATGACAAAAGTTGTTGAGCCTACTGAGGCTGCTGAGGTTGCTGTTGAGCAACAAACTGAAGAACCACCTGAACCTGCTGAACCTGAACCTGCTGTGAAAGTTGTTGTACCTGTTCAAGACCCTGCTGTGGATGCTATAACTCAGGGGGAAGAACAAACTGTTGTAGACCCTGCTGATGAGCATATGAGTTAGGGGGAACCAAGTGTTGAACAGTTGGAGGTAGTAGGTACATATATACAACCTGAAGAACCTACTGACCTATTTGTATCTGCTGTAGATACATTGACTCATCTTTTGAAACCTTTGGAGGACAACAAGCTGAGCAATCTGCCCCAAGAAGGCCCATAATGCCTTTTGAAAGAAGGGAAAAGAAGTCCAAGAAGGAAAAGGTAGATCCCAACTTCAAGAAAATTGAAGATTACTTTGCTTGGAAGTTTGGTTTTTATAAGAGACAAAAACCAGATGTTGAACCAATAACTGATTTTGAAGAATGGTCATTCAACCAGTTGGGAGTAGAGAGCTTGCTTGGACTAATTGATACATCTGAATTACAAGTGAGGCTGCAGGACATTATTGAAAGAGAAAAGCAAAGAGGAAGCATTTTGTTCAGAGAACCACAAGATGCACCTGAAAATGATTATTCATCATCTTCATATTTTGATGATGATCACCCTTAATTTCCAGGCCAACCAAGTGGCACTGCATTGGACAGACCTACTGAGGATGTAGGACAGGGGTCTAAAGACAAAACAACAGATCAATCTGCTGATGATGGCAAGTCTGCTGAGGGCCAGCAGAGTGGTAATATAGATGAAGACATGGAGAATGTTACTATGGAGGATTTGGAAGCTTGAATTAATGCTGAAATAGCTCTTGAAGACAACAAGCTGATCAGTATGTCTGACACCTTATTGGTTGAAGTATATGATGTCTATTCTAAGGATCAGTAGACTAACATGCTAAATGAAGAACTAGGAGCTGCTTACAATGAAGATTTGGAGAGACAGCTTGTTGTAGAAACATCACTAGAAGAGGCCAGGATATCTACTATTTCTTATGTTGTTATGTTTGAAGAAGCTGATACAAGTTCAGAGGACTCAGCTCAGTATCAGGAGTGGTTTGACACTCAAGAAACCTTATCACTAGTTGCAGGTCAATTACAGAAGGTTGCTGATGCTGGAGGAGTTTTAGAGGAAAACTTGGTTGTGTTTCCTCATGTTTTTGTTGAAGAGGTGGTTCAGGATGCTGAGTTACAAACAGCATTTTAATACAGGTTGGAACAGCGGGTCCTAATCACTGAGGAACAAACAGTGTTAGGACCAAGGTTGGAACTTATGATGGGATTGGAGGAATCCCTTGTACATTATGAGGAGACTGCTGAAGCACAGGCTGCTGTAGAACCTGTTGCTGTAGAGAAGGTCACTGAAGAAAAGATTGTTGAAGGGGAAGATAGTCAGCGGACTGTTGTTGATGAGGAAGAATAGCTGGTGGACTATGACTTCAGTGATGAAGAATTTCAGATGCCAGAGGAGGGAGCAGTTGTAGATGAGTCCCAACAGGAACATGTACCAATATTTGAAGAAGTACCTGTTGTAGAGGCAGTGCAAGAGCCTCAACCTGCACAAGAACCTGACATTGAGGAAATTTTTTGAAATATCATTGAGGAAGGTCCTGAACCTGCTGAATGGGACATCACAATAGCCATAGTTGTCAGTATACCAAGGGCAAACTATAATGTTGAAGACCCTACTGATGATTTTATTGGACATATGGATAGAGGTATGGCTGGTGCAATACCAGTACATGTTTTGGAAGAATTGAGAGCTGTAAGGACTGATATTGCACAACTAAGGACTCAACTGAATAGACAAGAACAGAGATTTGAAGATTTGGTGAATCTTGTAGAAAACAGAGGAAGAACTACTGAAACAGTTGCTTCCAACATTACATCTGCTCAATTTTCTATAAATGATCTAATTAGAGATGTAAGAGGTATAAAGACCACCACAGCAAACAAAGATAAACATTTGAATGAACAAATTGCCTCACTGCACAAGAAGTTGGACAAGCTTGCTGAGACACCTAAACCTGCTGTGGTACCTCAACCTGCTGAGGCACCTCAACCTGCTGTACTTGATCCTAAGAGGATCAATCTGCTGGAACAAACTGTTGAAGGAATGATCACTGCAGTTGACACAAGGACTGAGATAATGGAAGGTCAACTTGCAAATTTGGTGATCACCCAAGAAAGTGTTAATGGTCTACTATCCCGGTTTATTGATGATGTCAATAAGGGGGAAGAGGGCCTTACAGCAGAAGCAAAGGAAGCTGCAAGGATTTTTGCTAAGAAGAAGTGGGAGGATGATATAAATGACTTTAGGAAACCTGCACCTAGCAGGATTCAGATGACTGATGACCTCCTGAAGGAATACAAGAAGCTATACTATGGAAAGAAATGACCCTATCATGACATGGGATTTCAGGAAGGACTCAACTCTTTTTTGGGACTCAAATTCTGGGAAATAAGGATCAAATCACTGAGAGCTTCTAGTAGAGGTGGAAGATGAGGCAGAGGTGGAAGAGGTCAAAGATTGGGAGTTCAGTCAGCAATGGATTCACTGGAAGAATTCAAACACTTCTACATGGGACAGGGCTTCAATGTTCACTCTATAAGGTTAGCCCTAGCTACCAGAAGCATGGAAATGGTGGAAACAACTACATACTCGGGTTGATTTCTCTACAATAGAAAATCAATGGATGCAAGATATAATAAGGGAAATTAAGGAGTTTCAAGAGAAACAAGAGCAGGACAAAAACAGAAACTATATCAGCACACTTATACTGCTTATTTTAATCTGTTGATCCAAGTTTGCAATAGTTTTGAACAAATATGATTTTAATGAAAGATGACTGAATTTGTTCTATTTTTGTTTTTATCTTTTTGCTTTGCTGTAAGGAGGGTATTGGCATCATCACTAAAAATGGGGAAATTGTTGGACATATTTCAAGTTTTAATGATGAGTGCCAGACTAGCTGTTATAGAGAAAAGACAAAAAGATGTCTAGATCAAATGTATAGGTTTATTAGAGTTTGATCTTTGTATAGGTTTGATCAACCAAGCAAGGTAAGTAGGTCAGGTGACTTTATCAGCAGACCTGTCTAGGTCAGTAGAGTGTCTAGGTCAGTAGACTTACTAGGGACCTGCTGAAGACTGAAGGCTGAGGGTTCAAACTCAGTTATTGAAGGCTAAGGGATCAAACTTAGTATTTAAAGTCAAGGATATGGAATCAGAATTTAGGGAAGTCTGTGATGACCTAAACTGATTACATATACCTTGTGTACAAGGTCTAAGTTTCATATGTTAAGTGGTGATTGGAATTTAGTTATGTTCAAAATGGTGTACTCTAACTTCACAATAAAGAGTTAGATGAGAAAAAGTTAGCTGAAGTGTTATTAAAACACAACAGACTTAAACCTGCTGACAGATATGTACATCAGCGGTTGATATACTTCAGATATTTGCCGAGTATAATTCTCGTTTTAATCAAAGGTTACATTGGAAGATTAAAAGGATAAGGATGGATTACAAGCCTTGATTTTGTCAACAAATCAATGGTCAAGATAAAAGGAACGTTGGAAAAATTCAGAGCTTTATCCAATGGATACAAGTCAAAGGGTGGACAGTCCGAAAACTGACAAAAAACTGACCGACAGTGTCAGTCCTATGAACAAAGACAAAAATCAAGTCAAGATGGAGACAAGTCTGAAACGGCTATGTTTGAAATTCAAACATAAGTCACAGGATTCTCACCTATAAATAGGAGACTCCTGATTCAGATACAAGTGATGAAGATGAAAAAATAGATGAACATATAATCCATACGAAGCTATCAAGTTAAATCAAGAAAATACACTGGGCTTTAATTAACTGATCAAGAAATCTCTTCAAGTGTAACCTGCTATCAAGTCATCAAGTATACACACTCGAAGACATCAAGCTGCGGATCATTTCATCCTGATCAAGCCGCTGACAACTGAATCATTTATTTGATTCAATCTTTCTTTTACAAGAAACCTGCTGAAGATAGAGAAGCATCTTTTGGGTGTCAAGAACTGTTGTGTGTGTGGTGGAGCTGGTGAAGAGGCAATCCTACCCTTCAAGGACCAGCGGAATACTTTGGAGCAGCAATCCTACCTGTTTCAAGTGTTCAGTTTGTGAAGCCATAGTCATTGGTGAAGGACAAACGGCTTAGGGATTTTTGTAAGCGCAACCTCAAAGATCTCTAGTGAATTTCCTCCAACATCACGGGAGAAGAGTGGACCGACAGGATTACACCACCGGAACCACTATAAATCTTGCCTACTTACTTTCTGCATTTACTTTCTGTTATTTAGTATACTGATTACATCAACCTACTGAAACTAGCAACTGAATCACACACTACTGAGTATCCAATACTTAGTATCATTCTTTTAACAACAAGTAATAAGGCTTAAACTAAATATATTCCGCTGCAACAAATTCAGTTACATCAACAGTCAGCAGACTATAGAGTGGTCACGTGACGGACTGCGAGCGATCGGCGGGCTGCGACCTTGCTGAGTTTGTTAACTCCAAAAGTTTTAAGTGTTAAGTTTATTCACCCCCTCTAAACTTAACCAAAGCCTTTTAAGGGACCAACAACAACCGTTGATTGTCCTAAACTAAGTGTGAAGACGACTTTGGTACTCGATTGATTCTTTGTGGGATACGACCTTGCTTGCCACTATAGTGCATCCGACCCGGTACACTGCCGGTTAAGGTTGGACGTCATTATTTTGGTCATCAAGTTTTCTAGCACCGTTGCCAGGAATCGATATCTCTTAAGTCATTGGAAGTCTTAGGCTTAGGTTGTTTTTATTTTACTGTTTCCTTGTTGTTTGTTTCTTGTAGTGCATGACCCGAAGCTCAAAAGAACCATTATTTCCATACATTTCCGAGATTGAGACTTTTCCTAGACACCGAAATGCTTTGCGAAACAATGGAATTCTAGTTGAATAAGTAGATCAAGAATTGGAAAGTGAAAGTTCTAGTTCCGATAGTTCAAGTATGACTACAGGAAATAGAGGCCGTGAGTATGATATGGGCTTCACTCGAGAAGGTAGTGCTAATCTGTTGGGGAGACTAGTGCAAGTCAAGACCAAGGACAAACTCAAGGCCAAGTTCAAGTTAACTTACCAGCCCCAAGAATGGAACCTCTACCCTGAGAAGGAAATCTTGTTCGGAATGCTCAATTGAACAATAACTTCCAACAACAAGTCAATATCCCTCTCCAAGCTCCACAAATTCCCAATCCTTTTGGTGCACCCCAACAACAACAACTTCCATAAACGGACCTCTAATTTGTCCAACAACACCACCAAATGATTATGCAAATGGGACAATTTAATCCTATGATGAATCCCATGATGAACCGATACCCTCAAATGCCTAACCCCTATGCTCAAAAATGTATCCCTCAAGCCAATCCTCAACCGATCCCTACGGTGAACCCTCAACAATATATGCCACAAACTCAAGTTAACCAAGCGGAGAATCGACCGGCGAGGCTTTGTAGAGACTATGTGACACCGATGGCTACCACTGGCCATAGTCCTATTCGAGTACCGGCCGTTGCGGCTAACAACTTAGAGATGAGGCAACTTGTTTGGCATCTACTTGGGGATAATGCTCAGTTGGAAGGAAGGGCCACGGATGATCCTAATACTTTCATCAATAATTTTCCTTGAGGTGTGCAAAATAGTGAAAATCAATGGGGTTGGTGAGGAAGCGGTTCGGCTACTTTTGTTCCCTTTTTCTCTAAAAGGAAAAGCGAGGGAGTGGTATTCATCTTTGACTCATGACTCCCTCCACACATGGGAACAAGTTGCAAGTAACTTTTTTCTCAAGTACTTTCCACCATCAAAGGCTCTTGATTTAAAATCTGACATCTCCAACTTTGAGCAACTAGATGGTAAAGACTTGTTTGAGGCATGGGATCGCTTCAAGAGTATGTTACGGAGATGCCCTCAACATGGATTTGAAGCATGGGACCAAGTGCATCTATTTTATAGGAATTTGGAAGGTAACTCAATGCAACAACTAAATGGGGCATATGGAGGATCCATTATGGATGTGGCATTGGATGTGGAATTGGCCACCATTGAAAGGATATATGAAAACAATAGGCAATGGAGTTCGGGAAGAAGGCAATTGAAGCACAAGAAGCCACTGGTAACCTCCATGGTGGATGAGCCCGAAAGGAATGCCGAGTGGAAAAACAAGGTGCTAGCTATGGAACAAAAAGTGAACGATTTGGCTCAAGAGAACAAGAAAGCTCGTCTATGCCAACTTTGTGGTGAGGGACATTCGGCTCTAGATTGTATTTCTCCAAACACACAACCACCATATTCTATTCCAATAAAAGCTTATGTAGCATCCCAAGCGAGTTCATTGTTGGCTAATCCGAATTCCTTGCAACAATCTTTGATGAATGTATATGCTTTGGGGCAATTGAATTCCGGACAATTGGATTTCCACCCACTCACCGCCAGTGTTAATCCAGCCATTGCTCCTATGGACACTAGCTTGATGTTTGACACACAATCTTATGATGCTAATTATGTGGGACAAGGGCGTGTCCAACAATATGATTTTCAAGGAGTGCCTCAAAATTGGCGTGAGAATCCCAACTTAGCTTGGGGACGAAATTCGAATTAAGGGCAACCCTCTAGACCTCAACAAGGCCCCTCTTATCAAGGTAATCAAGCTCTACGACAACAACAATCTGGAGCTTACCAACATCCCAATGCTCAACAGAATTATTCTCAAGGGAACTATTCTCAACCTCCACAAAAGAGCTCAACCGATATTTTGTTGGAGCAAGCTAACAAGACTTTTCAAGACCATGGTAGGCTCCTTCAAGACCAAGGTCGAATCCTTCAAGACTAAGGTCGAATACTTCAAGATCAAGGTCAGGAGTTGAGGGATATTAAAAACAATGCCACCACATTTCAATCGGCGTTAAGGAACCTTGAGACTCAAGTGGGTCAATTGACTGGAAATGCTAATACCGCACCGGTTGGTGGCTTCCCAAGTAACACCGTGAGAAATCCTAAGGAAGATAATGCTATCTTCGTGGTGTATCACAATGATGAAGAAAAGAGTGCGTTAATGAAGAGTCATGAGACATTGAGAGTAGCGGGGTCGAAAGAAAAGACAGTCGAAGAGGTTATTCTTGATGAAGAAGTTGAGCACAAAGCGATACATGAAAGGGATCTCCATGGCAAGGCAATTGAACATTGGAATGCGGGAATGGAGCATGTGAGTGACACTTCTAAAGGAAAGGAAAGCCAGGTACACCTCAAACTAACATTCCTTTTGATGTGAGCACTCTTTCTTTTCCCCTCTCTCATGATAAGAAAGCAAATGTGGTGACTAAGAAGCAAAATCGTTTTCTTGACATCTTGCGAAAGGTAGTGATAAAGATTCCATTAATTGATGTTTTAATGAACATGCCTTTGTATACTAATTTCTTAAAGATGTTTTGTCGAAAAAGCCTAAAATACAAAGTATGGTTTATTGTAATGAAGAATGTTCTGCAATTTGTCAAGAGAAACTTCCACCTAAACTTAGTGACCTCGGGAGTTTTTTGATCCCATGCACGATAGGTATCTCAAAGATTATCAACGCCCTATGTGATTTTGGAGCTAGTGTGAACCTTATGGCATACTCTACTTATAAAGAACTTGGTCTTGACGGTATTAGAACAACTAGAATGGTTCTTTCCATGACGTATAGGTCCATTAGGTACCCTAGAAGCATCGTTGAGAATGTGCTAGTCCAAATTGATAAATTCGTTTTCCCGGCTGATTTTGTCATTTTAGACATGGAAAATAACTCTAGGATGCCTATTATGCTTGGTAGACCATTTTCGGTTATGGGGGAGCCTTGCTTGATATGCGAACCTGAGAGATCACTTTGAGAGTTCACAATGAGAGCGCCACCATCAAGGTTTATGAGCATTTAGGTCATCCTTGTGATGAGTGTCGTAAGCATGAGGGTATGGATAAGGTAGAGGTCTTTCTAGTGAGTCAAAGCACTCAAGAGTCGCCAAAGAATAAGAAGAGTGAATTTGGTGCCAAGGGAGGAAGAAAGAATCCAAATGTAAAATTTGGGGGATTCAAGTCTCGTCAAGGACTCTAAACTTGACAATCCAATCGTATAACTCCATCAAACTTCTTTCTACCCACCAATTCCACCTTTGTGTCAACGATATAACTCTAAAGTTGACACCGTATAAGTCATTACGTCGAGTCAACGACGTAATACAAAGACTCTTGGGGGAGGAAAACCCACCATTTCTCTGTTTTTGAGTAATATTTAGGTGTTAGAAAGTGGTCTCGGGTGATAACGTGGGAAGTCTAGGCTGACAAAGTGTGTGTTTTGGTGCAAATCGACCAATGCGCATGCATTGTCGCTAGTGCGCACGCATTGGTGCAACAGAAGCTTCTGGTTTTGCGATGCACATGCATTTCATGTGATGCACACATACCGTAAATCAGTGGGTTCCTTAACGGTTTAAAAGCCTGCTCAATGCACACGCACTCCCCCTCCGTATATAAGACAACCGGCCATTTCCACTTCGTTTCTAATCCGATTTTCAACCTACCTTCTCATCTCCTCCGACCTCTCACCCTCGTAATCAGACAAATAACCACCCCCACCTCCAAAATCTCTCACCCACAACCCCCATTATTTTCCTCAACCTCCTAATTTCCAATGTTTCTCTCATTTTTGCTGCTGTCCGAGGACTTGCTGCGAATCCCTCCATTGCCGGCCTTGTGAAGTTTTCTCCGGCCACATCGCTGCTACTGCTGCGTTCCCATAACTTATCTACTCCAACTTATCCTCTCACTTGTGTGGTAAGTGTAGCTTTCACCCCTCTTGTCGATTTTTAGAAATTTAGGGCTAGACTTTCAGTTTCGCCCCATTTTGACTCTCCATGGACTGCAATTGACTTGTAGTCTGTTGTTTGCTTTGTTTTATGGGTGTTGTGGTGGTGTGTTGATGTTGTGATTGGTGGTTGTGTTGTGGTTATGGTGGTGCATTGTTGTTGGTGTTTATGGTTTGGGCTCGTCGTTTTGGTTTTGTTGTTTGAATTCTGGATGGTGGAGGGAGATTGTATTTGAATTGGTGTTGGTTTGGTGTTTGGGTGTTGTCTAGTTCCTTGTTGTCAAACCTTAGGTTGATGGCCCCTCCGAAGTCCAATCCCAATCCTTATTCTTCGGCTAAACGAAAGAGCAAGGCAATTGCCATTGATCCCTCAAAAAAGCCAAATAGAGGAGGTCAAAAACCCCTAACAATCCGGGAACCTACCGGACGGTCTAGGTCCAATCTTCCTAGGGGTGCCACCGGTCCTATTCCCGTTGAGCATCGTTTCGTATCTACCGAAGATAAAGACAATTACACCAATTCTTTCCTTATCAAAACCCCTATTGTTGAGCGGTGTTTTGATACCACATATGTGCTAGGAGTAGTAGAAACCCGAATCCGGATCCGATCCACAATTGGATCGTCAGATCTGATTCACAGCACCGATCGAGACACTCGATCATGCACAGTGGAAGCTACGAATTAAATTCGCATGCGATTTTACCACGATTTTAATTCATATGATTAATTAACAATCTACAAAAAGGTTAGTAGATTTACCTCAACGGAAAGAGATGAGAAATTCGACAAAAGGGAGAAGCCACAATCTTCCGGATTGTATCTCCTAGCGACGACTTGTGGACGTCGATCCTCGCCGTAGAACCTCCTCGAATATGCACAAGAAAAACCCTAGGTTTTTCTTCTCTTAATGACTAGAACAAGAAACTAATTTTTCTCTTCTTTTAATGTATAAGTGGCGCCAATAATCAAGTGTGTATTGTGTTGGGAGGAACTCTCTTTATATAGGAAAATAACTAGTCAAGAGAGTTATCCTTTTCACACCACAAAAACCTATTCCCATAAGGAAAAGATATTTTTGCTACAAAATAAGAGATAATTCCCAAAAAACCAATCTCTTATTTTTCCATTAATTATCCAACACATAGATAATTAATTAATTACACAAATGACATAATGTAGGAAAATTTCTTCTCCTAATTATCTCAAAATAGGCGCCACCTTTTTAAATCATTTTTAATAGAAAATGTCTATTCTATTTTACATATTATTTACCAAATAAATAATATTACATATTCATTAAATAGACCAACTATTTAATTTATTCTCGAGGTTCCATAAAACGAGAAAACACTCGCGTGTTAGGAGCCAACCCGGGGACCATGGACCTATAATCAGTAGCTACAATAAATTAAATAAAATATTCATCGAACAGAATATTTCTACTTAACTTATTAATTCCGGAATTACGCCACCATAAATCTGAAACTGAACTCTATCGATTATAGATATAACTTATTCTCAAAACGTCGAGTCGAGTCGATAAGTGTCCATTGATATAACATTACATATAAACTAACCCTCCATAGACTATCCGTAATGAAGCGGGATTATTCCGTAAACCCTCTTCAATACATCTTATCCTTATTTACCATTAACCCACTAGTGATCAATTAGTTCATAACCAATACGAACTCCGCGGATCGATCAGTTTCTAGGTGACAGCTGCCTTTCGTAGTGCTAAACCAGTCCTTAACCGACAGTGTATCGGGTCAAACTGTAGTGCTAGTATATATGGTGAGTCAGAGTGTCGAATCCTCAGGGAACTTGGTAATTCTTTTAAGTGTGGTTAAACACCAAATAGCTGTTATTAACTCGATCTAAATCGTAATTTTATAACACAGATTACTACTATTCTACTTAACATAAAATAAATGCGTAATTTAAAAGTTATTCTAATATAATATATATAGATATATAAATATATATAGATGTACATAAATTGCAAAATATATATATAGATACAAATATATAGATACCAATATATTTTATAGAACTAGACATATAAGTTTATAGAACTAGCCAAAGTGTATATAATTGATTTATACGATCTTTTCCAGTAACCGGAATGTGCTCGATCTTTCCTTTTATTTTAGGTCCAATTGAATAAATGAAACGGTGCACTCCTGAGGTTAACAATTCCTCCTCACACGAGCGTATGAAATTGTCATATGTCATTGTCATCAGTTCAATCTCCACAACCGCCCCATGCTAATCTCAGTTAGTCCGAACAGGTACCGAGTACAAATCTACCCCGGATAAAAGAGGTTATTCCGTTCGTCAGACGGCCGATGTTATTCAAAATGCTCCGGTTGTCAGGCGGATCGATTTAACTTTCCGGTGTTAGTTTTAATTAAACCGTTGATTTTAACATTATTATGATCTCGAGCACAATTTTAATAAGATCTATCTTTCCCAAGACAAATCTACCCCCGGGTAGGAAATAGGATTCCGTAGTCACGCTTTCGCACGGCCAATTTTACCCTCCGGTTTTTCTATCTTTTATCTCATATCCTAACTTCTCTGGTCAGTTCATCGTTAGGTTATATGGTGCGATTCATCTTGGTTAATTACGTCAATCCGAATATTATCAATACGTTACAGAATAGAAAAAGATTCAATTAACTCAATTTTAGTCAATTTTAATTAGACAGCATTCCTTTACCGAAAAGATCGAAATAAAATGATTACATAACTTTGGCTAGTTATTAGAGTTAGCCTAAAAACATTATAACAACGAAAAAGATAAAAACAACATAAATACTTTAGAAAATTACCCGATACAAATGCTGAATCAGAGTTGTATTCTTCCGGACATTACAACGACTTCAACAACACCGAACTTCTGATAATTTCCCGAGCATTACAACGATACTACGAGATTATTAATTTTGGCTTAAGGCCTATTTACAAACTACAAAATAAAAAGAAAACAAAGAGGAGAGGAGATATATATATGATATGGTGTATATATATTGGTACACTCGTTGCTGTTGCTGAATGAGCTCTTTATATAGATGAAAGTCCTTGGGCCGGACCGGTCCGAGATCAAGCCGGACTGGTCCGGTGTAATGATTACTTCCACCGCTCTGATTGATCAGCATGTGCAGTGTATGATTATATATTTTTATATATAATTTATTAAACTTCTAAAATTCATATCTCGAGATCTGGACCTCCAAAAATCATGATTCAAGCGGCATCGGAAAGCTCTCGGGAAAATCTACAACTTTCGTGAAGGACTCTTCTTCAGATGATGTCGTTTTGATGAGCCATTTGTTTGTCGAAGACTTTTCTCGATTACCACTTAACCACTTAAGCTATTCAATTGACCGTTTAAGCTCGTGGCACTCTCTAAATCCTTCCAGAGATACGATTATACTTCAACATGTCGATTCTCGGGGTCTCGGCTTATAAATCTGCAATAAAATACCACAAATACCCACGTAAATCTGACACGACACTCCGATTTACTAAAATCGGTACAAAATGACAACCTTTTACTATTATTACTAAGTTTTACTACTAACTACTTTAAATTATCATTTCATATAATTTATACCATAATTTCATATATTTTATATAGAATTCGTTGATAAAACATAATAATTTAACGTATATTTAAACATATAAAAGTAGTATATCAACTACTCCCCACTTAGCTTTTGATCGTCCTCGAGCAAAAATAAGCGGTAATAAAAGATAATATAATTGATCAGATTATAATTTTTAATGTAATTTATATTGTCAATATTATAAATATATTACTTATTCTAATTTAAAATCGTAAGAAGACAGAAAGTGTATATAACTTAAATAACTTAAACATTAAATATTATTTAGATAAAATTGTACACATAACATTTAATAAGTATAAATAAAATATTAGAATTATTTTTAATCGCAACTATTATGAAATTCTGGAATCGGAAACTCGGTCAGGTAGTCGACAAAAATGGCTTATAGAGTTTAGGTTCAAGAGGTTGGTTAATCGGAAAAAAGGAAATCAAAAAGAAAAAGAGGCAAGTCGTACGTACCTACATCTTCATATTCTTGATCAAAAAATAATCATCGATTAATAACATCTCTCTTTTTTTCAGATTTTCTCTCTTTTTTTTTTTTTTTTTTTTTTCAAGATTAAGAACTAAAAGCGTGAGTGTGTGTAGAAAATCAAACTTACAGGCATTGCTTCATCAAAGATTGATCGGAGTACTACTCTTTCGATCGAAAATTACAAGTCCGGTTTCCTTAAACTTGTAATCATTCTTGAGATCTTATGATTCGACTTTTTCATTTTCATTATGTTGCCTTCATTCCCAGCAATAGGACATTTCGAGATAATACCCTAGCTGGACTTCTATCATCAGGCAATCGGGAGCTTTTAACCTCATAGTGATATAGGACATTTCGTGATAATACCCTACTCACTCAAATCATTGGTAGCTACAACCGATATATTCTTTTTATTTTTAATTCGTC
Organism: Gentiana straminea; assembly: GCA_036785695.1. Lineage (NCBI taxonomy): Eukaryota > Viridiplantae > Streptophyta > Magnoliopsida > Gentianales > Gentianaceae > Gentiana > Gentiana straminea. The sequence goes on from JAVUPR010000243.1 coordinate 7,251,959, forward strand.
GATCACAGATAAGGAAGATACCTGGTATTCGCTTAATTTTGTGTAAATATGGTGCTTCGTTCTTAATTTAATATATCCGAACTTATTACCAAAATCGACTATCTTGCAAGTGTCATGAGGTAAGATCGAATATACTAATACTTATCTAATCTTTCCAATCTCAGCATATACCAAAACTTAGCTTTTATGTCTCCATCTCTTTTCATAAGTACGTACAAAACTTGCGGAATTTCAAGGAAATGTAGACCAAAATTAGCTAAAGGTTGGTTATTTCTAGTTAATCACAATAGCAATTTCGAGTGAGGTCTCGATCACTCTAATCAAGGCTGAGGTAGGGACAGAAATTGGAAATTTATTTAGGTAGGCTATTTGGCTATAGTTATATTTTTTTGGTGCCAAAAATCGACATCCCTAGTCCAATTCCAAACTCATAATTCATATTGAAAAGAAAATGATTCTAAAATTTTTTACTTATAACTATCAATGTACTTATAATTTCATAAAAACAATATCTAACCTTAATTACTCAATTATATAAACTTAAAATCTTATTAAAATCTAAATTAGACATAAGATATAATTATAATATATCTAATATACTTTACTTAATTAAAAACTTATTCTTCCAAATTATATCATTTCTTATTCATATTTATATATTAACTACCAAAAATTGAAAATAAGTAATAAAAATTTTGATAATTTTATAATTTATAACTATTTTCGAAAATTTTAATGAATTTTCTAACCTAACTCTTACTCCCCACTTACGAAGTGGCATCGTCCCGATGTTCAATGAGTAATAAATAAGTAGGTTGGAAAAGAAAATTAAAATTATCTATTATCGTTATTATTCCGATTTTAATTTTAGCGTATACTAATTATATCATTAAATAACAAACAAACTTTAAAAAAAAACTGAGACATATATATATTAAACAAGATAGATTATTACAAACTTAAAAGAACATAAACTTAACTAATTAGAAAAAAAAAACTTCAAACTTAACTTAATTTAACTTATTAAAACTTAAACATCCTAAACAAACCACCAACAAACTATCTAGATCGTAGACGAACAACCCGGTGTATCAACCGGTAATAAACCAACTCGACTATCTCTAGACGGAAAAATTTCATCCGTCTCCAGCTCTCCCACTCCACTCATCTGAGTACACAGGCGCGAAATCAACCAAGAATTAGGCATAGGTTTCCCCTACTACCTCTCGTGATTGCAAACTCCAACACCGTCCTTTGAATCAAAATTCCCCAATCGACAAATACACCAACTGTCAAAGCATACAGCAGAAGCATTTCATTATCACTAAGGCTCCCGAAATCCCAAGTAGGATACACCCTAGAATTAATGAAATGTTTCCACGCCTTTAGGTGTGGAAGTAAAGCACTAGTAGACATTTCGTGATTTGTGTCGAAAAGTGGAAACAGACATTGGAAAGACTCATGGACTCTGTTCAATTGATTGTGTGGATTTTGTAAGCCCCATTCCATCTCAAAATGCTGCATTGAAACCGGTGGAATTGCAAAAATTTGGTTGATAATAGATGAAGAGAAGGGAACAGCCACTCCTCTTACTAAAACAATTTGAGTGATATCGATCATGGACGTCGTCATGAGGGCGGAATAAAATTCTCGAACTATCGAGACATTTACCCTTCCTCTCGGTGTACTGACAAATTTTTTCCAACCAAAACTTCGAATAATAGTTTTTCCCCATTGATCAATCTTATCGACATTTAAACCTTTCTCCAACTGGATTGGAGAATTAGCAAATCGAGGGTGTACAACTATATCCTGAGTAGAAGCTTGAGACTCCGGATGATCCGGTGTGTGAGGCTCGTATGAATTAACCGACGGTGAGGAGTGGTTCGACATTTTAAAATTAGATGAAAATTTTAAAACAGAGTTGAAAGTAAAAGGAAAGACAGTGAACGATAAGGTTTACTCATGCCCTTACCTCTTTTAATAGATGGAAAAGTTTACATACGTGGATGCATTAGACGGACTCAATAAATGACTCACCCCTTTTTCTTCACGGCTCGGGCCGAGTCTAGGCCGGACCGGTCCGGCCTCATCTTTCTTTTACTGAATACAGAGGTAAAAGTCAAGTGTGTTTTTGTTTCTTACTTCTCACATGTGTAACAATGAGCATGTACTTTTAACTTATTGAATATGATACCGATAAAACGATTAAAATGTTGAAAATGATTTACTAATGATACAAAATTATTTTGGGTTTTTATAGTTTATAAAAATTAAAACGATGTAGAATGCGAACCACATTTTTATAAGACGATTATAAAATCAAACTAAACGAAAACGAAAACGAACCAACATCTAAATGACAAACGTCGAATAAAATGAAATGTGCAGTAAAAATGTTTAATCAAACATAGTTATTAAATTCAATCTTCTTCATAGTCTTCCTCAGAATCGACATGAAAGCTTGAACTTGGAAACGACTGAGAAGCTGGAGGCTGAACTGTAGTCGTGGTCCTGACTGAACTATCAAGACCCATCGAACTCATGCCAGTCGTGACGTGTGCAAACTCAGTGAATCCTCCCCAACTAGACATCGCTGGTCTCTGAACACCTGTCGAAAATACACCTGTCCCACTAGATTGGCTCCCAAAAGGATATGACGATGGATGAAAGCTCGAAGGTGGTGGAATAGGTGTTACCCAATCTGGTGAGGTATAAGGATCGACCGACAAGGTGGATAGGCGGGATCATCAAAAGTAGGATTATGAAGCAACTGCTCGTTCCTTCTTAAACCTCTACGAATATCATCACACCACTGCCTATTACTCTCAGCATATAAAGCCATGTTGGATTGACCACGTGCAACTTCTGACACTAAAGATTGAAACATATCATAGGTGATAGTGTTGGAGAAAGGAGTTTGTTGAGGTTGACTCGAAAAAGATGGAAAAGAAGAAGATGTGAAGACTGGTGGAGCTGGCTGAGTTTGACGTCTTCTAATCAAAGAGCTAATACTACCATCCGGAAGACTAGTCAAACTCGGTCCAATCAGATTTGCATCAGCCAGAGATAACTTGTCATTAGGCAGGAATGGTACTCCTAACCTACGACATAAATCAGAGATAAAAAAGGGAAGTATAGATGACTCCCTGGTCTGGCGATGACAATACTCTCAAAAATTCTCTTAAACATAACCTTTCCAACATCCACTCTAACATCGTTTATCATCGCCCAAGCGATACAAACATCTTCCTTTCCAAAAGCAGTATGTTTACGTGAAGGGTAGAGATTGTGGCTAATAAATCTTTTAATTGCCCTCAACCCTCTAAAACAATTCCCGTAGTTAAACCGATTTTCTACCCACACAGCGGTTGGGTCAAAAACATTCTGAGCTCTCAGGGCAGTCTGTTCAAAACTTGCAGGATCATCTAGATTATAAACTGCCATGTAATCCTCCTCATCAGGAAAAACTTCAACTCCTAGAATTGCATTTATGACGGCAGGGTTAAAAGGAATATTTCTGGCTCGTAAGGGTACAGTTTGCGACTGAGTAAGCTGCTCCTGTGAAAGTGTAGATAAAACTGAATAAAACTCAGCTACTAGAGTCGTGTTAATCTCCCCTTCCCTTCTGGCTGCTAAATCTAACCACTGACGTCTCGTAAAAATGTTTTTAACTTCATCACCTAAATCATCCAAGTCTAATCCTTTTTCAACCAGAACATCACATTTACTATAAATTTTCTCATACGCTTTCTTAGCCTCAGGTGATGCTGTTTTTTCAAAGCTAACGGATTCTTCTTCAGGTGATAAAAGTATTGTGCCTACGACAGGAGTTGAAATAGGAATGTTTGATTTACGCTTTTTAGAGACTCTCCTACTCGACTCAGCCATTCTACGATATTGGTAATGCCAATCAACAACAAAAACAACAACAAAAACAACTAAAAATAAAAATGTCACAACACACTCAAAAATCAAAACAGTTGAAATTAATCTAAAAAATTATGGAAAATACGAAATTGATAACTAAATAAACTAAATTATACCTTAATATGAAGAAAACGTTGAAAAGTAGGCCGGAAAAGTTGAAAAGTCGCCGGAATGAAATGTAGCTTGTTTTTGCTCCCTTTTGATTTTTTTAATTGTTGTGTAGAAGAGAAGAGATGAAAAGAGGAAGAAATCAAGTAGTGGTAGTGTGAGAGGTGAATTTTTGTGGAAGAATTGATAAAAATTTCGAGTGGTGGGGTTTGGTGTGTGGGATGCGGCTGTTGGAAGAAAATTAGGGAAGAAGAAGAAGAAAAGAGGTCCCCGTCCTTTTTTATGTTTTCAGACCCCGGACCGGTCCGGGTTAAGGCCGGATCGGTCCGTGCCCAATTTTTTCATTTTTTCCGAATTTTTTGACTTTTTATGATTTTTTGATAAAAAATTTAATAAAACTTATAAAATTTAGTTAAAACCTTAAAAATAATTTTATAATAATTTTTAAAACTTAATAAAATCTTTATAACACTTAAAAAGCTTATAAAAATTTATATTAATTCTTTTAAAATCTAAATTAAAAACTTTTTAAAAAACTTTTATAAAACTTTTATAAAACTCCTCAAATTTCATAAAGATCCAATTTTATAAAATTTTCAGAAGTTATGCGAAAATTTTATAAAATAAAATATAAGAAAAAGACTCGAAACTTAAGGGGTTCCTGATTCTTCGATTTCTAAGTCCTCTAGAGTTCTGATATAACGCTCGATCAACCTAACTCCTAAAAACGAAGCATTTGAATTATCTCTCGGAATTCCATCGGGATTTTCGGATAACCACCTAATCGTTCCCTTCCTAACAATATTCAAACACTCATCCTGGGATTTGGTCGTGTTTTTCCCACAGCGGCCAACATGTTCACTTTTTCCACAGATTCTGCATCTCATCAGAAATTTTGCCTTTCTTTTTATCGCACTTCTTGATGTTCCATTACAAACTTCTTTCAATCTGATCTCTCTCAACAATTTCTTGTTTTGTTCAAAAACTATAGCTTCTATAGCAAACGCGACATCTTTATCTAGGCCTAATTTCAAAAGTAAAATAAAAATTCCTATTATATCTAAAAAAGGCATCCAGTTCTTTTACGTCTATCCGGTAAAAGACGAAAAGAGTTTAAACATAATTAAAAATACAGAAAAGTAGAGTAAAGATAGATAGCACCTGGTATTCGGCTGATTCCAGTTTCTCAACTTTTCAGTTCTTTTATTTTCCTCTGCTTTTTCAATTTGTCGGGGGATCAATCAATAGCATTACTTCTTCTTTCAGTGTGATTCCTTCTCCCTCCACAAATAACATTACTTTGTGGCCATTGGCTATAAAAGTTGTATTTCTATCAGTTAGTTCAACAGCTCCAGTTTTGTAAACCCGTGTTACTTTAAATGGACCTGTCCATCTCGATTTAAGCTTACCTGGAAACAACTTTAAACGTGAATTGTACAAAAGCACTCGATCACCTACATGGAACTCACGCTTAAAGATTCTCTTATCATGGAAAGACTTCGTACGTTCCTTGTAGATTCGAGCGTTTTCATAAGAATCGAGACGAAATTCTTCTAGTTCTGTCAATTGAAACAATCTATGATCACCGACTTGACCTTAGGATCGAAATTCAGAAATCTAATAGCCCAGAAGGCTCGGTGTTCTAACTCAACTGGGAGATGACAAGACTTACCAAAGACTAGCTTATAGGGAGAACGGCCAATTGGTGTTTTAAAAGCTGTTCTATACGCCCATAATGCATCATCTAATTTTACTGCCCAGTTTTTACGATTTGAATCAACTGTTTTTTCCACGATTCTTTTGATTTCTCTATTCGACACCTCTACATGTCCACTAGTTTGTGGATGATAGGGCGTTCCTAACTTATGTGTTACACCATATTTCTCAACTACCTTAGTAAATGGTCTATTACAAAAGTGTGAACTCTATCACTAATGATTGCCCTTGGAATGCCATATCTTGTAAATATATTCTTTTTAAGGAATCGTATGACAACTTTGGTATCATTAGTTGGAAGAGCTTCAGCTTCTACCCATTTCGAAACATAATCTACCATTACTAGAATAAATCTTTTTCCAAAAGATATAGGGAAAGGTCCCATGAAATCTATACCCCAAACATCAAATAACTCACATTCTAAAATAGGTTGCATAGGCATTTCATGTTTTTTAGATACATTTCCCCATTTTTGACAGGATTCACAAGATTTAACATACTTATAAGTATCTCTATATAGTGTAGGCCAATAAAAACCACATTGTAAAACTTTAAAAGCGAGTTTTCCAACCTCCATGATGACCTCCCCGCCTCACGATCATGACAAAATGATAAAACACTTAAAATTTCATTATCAGGCACACATTTTCTGATTATCCCATCCGAACATTTACGGAAAAGGTCTGGTTCCTCCCAGTAATAGAATTTTAAGTCGTAAAAGAACTTCTTTTTCTGTTGCCAAGTCCAATGAGACGGAATATAATCACAGGTTAAGTAATTAATGATATCTCCAAACCAGGGTGATATTTCCTTAGAAGGAATTTTATTCTTTAATAACTTCATGGTTGAAGGAGTATCTATTCTAAATAATTGTTCATCAGGAAATGAATCTTTAATTTCAATTCCTATTTCTTTCTCATTTTCCATTCTACTTAGATGATCTGCTACTACATTCTCACTTCCTTTTTTATCTTTAATTTCAATGTCAAATTCTTGAAGTAAGAGAATCCATCTAAGAAAACGAGGTTTAGCATCTTTCTTACTCAGTAAATACTTCAGGGCTGAATGGTCTGTATAGATTATTACCTTAGAACCAACAATATACGGTCGAAACTTATCTAAGGCAAAAATCACAGCCAACAGTTCTTTTTATATAGTTGCATAATTTAGTTGAGCTGCGTTTAGTGTGTGAGATGCATAGTAAATGGCTTTGAGAATTTTGTTATATCTTTGACCTAAAACAGATCCTACGGCTAAATCACTCGCATCACACATAATCTCAAACGGCAAACTCCAATCTGGTGCTACTAACACTGGGGCAGTAGTCAACCTCGCTTTTAAGGTCTGAAAAGCTCCCATACATTTATATCAAAGTTAAAAGCTACTTCCTTTTCAAGTAAATGACTCAGAGGCTTTGATATTTTTGAAAAATCGGCTATGAATCTTCTATAAAATCCTGCATGTCCGAGAAATCCTCTTAGGGTTCTTAAATTAACTGGTGGAGGTAACTTTTCAATCACCTCGACTTTAGCTTTGTCAACTTCAATACCTTCGTCAGAGATTCTGTGACCTAAAACAATCCCTTCTGATACCATTAAGTGGCATTTTTCCCAGTTTAGTACTAGATTGGTATCTTCACAGCGTTGTAACACTCGTTCTAAGTGTAACAAACAAATATCAAATGAATCTCCGTAAACACTAAAGTCATCCATAAAAATTTCTAAGAATTTCTCAACCATATCAGCAAATATAGCTATCATACACCTTTGAAACGTAGCTGGTGCATTACATAACGGCATTCTTTTATAAGCAAAAGTTCCATAAGGACAAGTGAAAGTAGTTTTTTCTCTATCTCCTGCTGCAATGAATATATGTAAATATCCTGAATAACCATCTAAGAAACAGTAATACTTATGTCCACTTAAACGTTCCAACATCTAAACTATGAATGGAAGTGGATGATGATCTTTCTTAGTATGATCATTTAGTTTTCTAAAATCAATGCACATTCGATAACCGGTAATCTCTTTAGTCGGAATCCATTCATTCCTTTCATTCTCTTTCACTGTGAAACCTCCTTCTTTGGTACCACTTGAGTTGGACTAACCCATTCACTATCTGATATGGGAAAAATTATCCCCATTTCTAATAGCTTAATGACCTCTTTCTTAACAATTAACTGCAAATTTGGGTTGAGGCGGCGTTGCGGTTGAATACAAGGTTTAGCATCTTCCTTCAGAATTATCTTATGAACGCAAATCTCAGGGCTAATACCTCGAATATCGGCA